>JAWLRI010000516.1:2478621-2546514 GCA_034781795.1 Crypturellus tataupa
GTGTGCAGGGGGGTTGGACTAGATGACCTCTAGAGATCCCTTCCAACCTTAGGCATTCTATGATTCTATGATTCTATGATTCTAAGTTTACCCTATTTGGACAATCCTCAGTGTCATCTTTTTCACTTGCAAAATTTGAATTGTTTCAATCACTGGCTAACATAACCTGGCAGGCAATAGAAGGATCGATGCTGTTATAACTTAATAGCAGTCTAACTTGTAGCTAATTTTCCTTGCGGAGAACAGCAAGGGCAACGTCCCATTGCTCTTGATGTTGTAGAAAGAAACAGAGAGACCCACGCTGAGCTCATAGGCTGGTATCAGGATGAGCTGTAACAGGAGGGTGACATACTTGATTTGGAGTTGAGGGCAAGGTAACATTTGTTTGAATGTATTTTCCAGGAAAGGCAGTTAAGTTATCCTCTGTTAACACTGCATTGTTTGTCATTACCGTTTTCTTATTTATTTGTAAGACTGTCAGAGTGTGGCCAAATTGTCCCAGGAGTGAAGTTTGTAGTTTATAAATGAAGCCATCATGTTGCAGAGTAGGTTGTTGAGATAAGCAGGAGAACAGACCATAATATAGCAAGGACAATTAAATTATGGACAATAATAAGGTTCATGTTGTGATACATGTAATTACTTCTGTTAAATCTCATGGTCTGATATATTAGGTTTGAGGCTATGACAGGGAGGGAATTTATGTTCTTGAGTTTTTATGCATCATTGAGAGCTCTTTATTCCCTTTGGGCCTCAATTATACAAATAAATCTATATAACTGCCTCAGGAAAAATGCTCCTGGAACCACTTAGGAGGAGTTGTCCAAGGTTCTGTAAACTCAGTTCATCAAGAAAAGCAGAGAATAATTGTTCACAAATGCAACTGGGTGGGCGCACTTAGGCTGCCTCCTCATTTGAAGCATTCTGACTTTTTTTTTTTTTTTTTTTTCTGAGTATTTCATGAAAACTACACTTCCTTGGAGCAGGACTTTAACTGGTGTAAAGCTGCCCTATAAAACGCTCCTTATGAAAAGCTTATACTACTGCTGCACTTACAAGGCATGATGTACTGCGAGAATTATGGCCAACTTTGCTAATGAAGAGGAATTTAAAACTTTGTGTTAACCTCTGACCTGGGCTGCTTTTTACCTCCAATGAACAGAGAGAGAGAAAAAAAAAAGAACTACAAGAAACAGTCTTGAGTTTTTGTTTGTGTGCTTTCAGACAGGACATAATGCAGCATTCATTTAAACTAATGGCTAGGGAGCTTATTGCAAATGCCTGAATTTTGTCAATTAGCAAGCTAAGTGCTTAATTCCAATAAACAGGAAAAGACAGTGAATCAGTAAATGTAGTTGCTCATTTATTTTGACATGTTTTTATTTAGAGTGATGTATTAACAATAATACTTATCAGCCTTCTAGTAAATGCGCTGTTGTATATTTTGTGAAAAATACTGCTGGGTAAGTAATACAAAGTCTGTTTTCTCAGTAGCCAAGCTTGGCTCTCACTGATACAGCTCTGTTGTGCTAAATCTTTGTTGAGAAGTACGTGGCATTTATCAGATTTCCACAACAGCAAAGAAAGAAATAGGAAGGCTTGATTGTAGGTGTTTCAATGAAAAAAGGACCATTTTTATTTGACTTGCTGATAAACCTAGTATAGCCATAATTGTCTGCTCTGTATTTTATTTATTCAGATGTGCATAGCTGGGAGAAATGGGAGAAATAACATTCTCGGGGGACATGAAGAGAATATGTAGGTACTCGACAGGGAGCCAGGGCACTTGGCTTCACTGAGCACGCAAGGTTGCCATGTAGTCAGTTAAGGATGGCGTGCTGCATCTCGTGGCATTTAGTGCTGGTAGTGCTGTGCATTTTCCAGCTCTGTAAATCTGTGACAGCCTTCATGGATCTTGCTATCATTGCCTAGTATAGAAGAGAAGTTGGGGTATATACATATTATATGACTTGGCCAAGGTCATTGAAATAGTCTGTTGCAGAGGTAGGATTGAGCAGATTTCTCTATTTTAATCAGTTTAAGTTTGGTTCACTCTAAGATGCTCTGTTAATCGCTAAGAAGTATTGAAAGACCCTCTTCACAGGGCTTTGCCCAGTGAACAGTCTCTGTTTCCATTTTCTGTAGATGTGCCTTCTCTTCTTCCCCCTGGTGTACTTAATCTGTTGAAGAAATATACTGCTGTAGCATCGTGCTGACGAAGGGGAGGAGTTGATCAAAACAAGCTCCTTCTGCAGAGTGTATCCCTTAAGTCACTCTCACCTGCCATCGGGGATGCTAGAAATGGAAACAGAGAGATAAATCCAGCTTCTGCTGTTCAGGCTGAAGCTATCATTCATGAAGAAGGAAACACCGAAACTGGGTATTTTGCCATCAGTTGAAACACAAAACCAAAATATCTTAACTTCTTTATTTCCTAAATGAGCAAATTGTGCAAACACTTGAGCTTTTTTCTTTCATCTGGGAAAATGTGACTGTTGTAGACACTGAGCCTGCTGGAAGCCTGTACATGAAGGTGTGCAAGAACAGCACTGCCTCTTCTAACATGGTTTGCACTTTAAATATCTTCATCCTGAGTTTTTCATGTGCACGCAGCTATTGGCAGAGAGTTTCTATTTGGAAAATGATAAAATGCATTTAAATGCTGGATCTTGCTTATTGATGAAAGCAATAACTCAGTTTACTGGCTATGATTCATTATGGCTCTATAACCTCTTTGAACCTGGAGCCAGGAGCGAGACTGCCCCGATTATGAATAACGCTGGTGCCCAGGGCTCGGAGACCAGACTGGCGGCCCATAGGATTCATTGCAGCAGGGATGTGACCCTACGCCATCCTCCGAGGGACGCCTGGCTCTGGGCTGTGTCTCACAGCCCCCACACTGGCTCCTCGCAGTCCCCTCCCCAGGGGCAGCAAATGGGCGAAGCTGCTGATTGTATTAGGTGGTGAGAAGGAGAAGATAAGGAAGGGGCTGTATCTTCCAGATCTAAATGAAGTGTAGTTTTCGTGTTTGAGCCTGCAGTAGGGCGAGTCTCTGCTCAGCATTTCTGCTGATGTAGCCAGGTTGCTTGCAAGCAGCCAACCTTCTGCGGTGTCGTTGGAACTGAATTCAAAACAAGAAAAGGAAAAAAAAAAAAGAAAAAGATAACAAATGATAAAATTCAACAGTTCCCAGCTTGGAGCTTGCCCATATCCAAAAACATGGGGCATATTTGAACCTGGAGTTTTGAATATATTTGATTCCACCTCTTATGTTTGTAACAATTACGGATCAAAAAATATGGAGAAATTCTAGCTGCAGGGTAAGGAAATATGAAAAAGCTACTCAGATTTTCAGAAGTGGAAAGAAGTTGGCTTCTCCTTTGCATCCCAGGGCTAGGATTATGGAGTGAGGAGACAGGCTGTGGAGCAGATCAAAGATAGGAGAACTCATGTCTGAATGATTCAAAGGTGAGAAGAAACCCCTGAAATGGACACAGAAGGACGAGATGGGAGGCAGTTAAAGCGTGTATTTTGGAAGTCTGTGGTCAGCATATTGGCCAAGAAGGAGCTTTTTGATAGGGGTATTTAGCCATGCTAGAGGGTGGCAGTTTGCTTATGAGAGTGGCAGAGGAGGAGGGTGCAGAGGCAGTGATCCAGAGAGCAAAGGGAGGCAAGGATAGGAGTTCTGCCTGGGTGATCTGGAGCTATTACAGAGGGGCATGTCAAACTCACCGAGGTGACTTTATCAGAGCTGCTTCCTCTGCAAGTAATGACTTCTGCTTACCGCAAGAACACAGTCACAACAGGAACAACCTGCGTGTGTCATAAAATTAAGTTGTAAAGGAGATGGTAAAAAGGACTGTGACATTTGAGGAAGAAAGGCTCTGCAGCATTTTCTTGAGGAATCACGGAGTCACAGAATGGTTAGAAGGGACCTCTAGAGCTAGTCCAACCCCCTGCTCGAGCAGGGACACCCAGAGCACGTGCACAGCGGGGCATCCAGATGGGTTTGGAAGATCTCCAGAGAAGGAGACTCCACGTTGCATATTTCAGTTGTGAAGTTGTTTTTACCTGCTGCATTATTTAAAAATACAGTTTTGGAGGCTGAACATGTTTGTTTCTTTTTCTCTTTTAGCTCTACCGTCCACTTTTGAAGAGATATGCAGAACTTGAACAGAAGGTGATCTGCAACCCAACCTCTTCTTGTCTGGGGAAGTAACAAACAAAGAAAATTTATAAGTTGGCTGAAGAGTGAACTGCCAAGGAGAAGTTCAGAAGAGATTTGTTCAGAATTTACTGGAGATTTTAAAGCATTCTGCTGCATCTTGTGTCTTAAAATAGTATTAGGAATAATTTTTTAATGTGTTTTTGAAGATGTTGGAGGAAAAGTTACATTAAGATTGAAAATCTGATTAAATGGCATCACATTGTTCTGTGTGTCTTTGACCTAAACTTTTGTTGGGTACTTTTCAGGTTGTGCTTGCTGTTTTGGAGTAACTGGAGTCTGGTGCATCGAATATCCCTAACCCTAACCCTAGCCCTAACCCTAACCCATTTCTATCAATTATAGTCTAATCCTATACCCATTTCTACCAGTTTCAATTCCATGTGTTTATCACACTGTTTAGTACAGTATCCTTATTCTCCCACTCATCTTTTGAAGCTGTCTTTCTGCATGTCTCTATCTCCATTTTTATCCTTACCAACATAAAATCCACAAAAAGCCTAAGCATTCTGACTTAATCCCATCCCATCAGTGATGTGTGGTGTAAAAGCCAGCTACAATTTTTAATTTTTCAGTGAAACTGTTGAAGAATGGGAGTTACAAGCCACTGTGGAAAATCTGTTGTGTGATGAAACAAGATCTGCTTGGATTGTCTAGTCCAGGAAAGCAGACATCCTTGTAGGTAGATTGAGTTTGTCCTGTGTGATATAGAAACTGTGGTACAATATTTTACTCGACATTAGTTTCTTTTAAAAAAGAAAGAAGGGACAAATGCAGAAAATGTTAATAGTGTTTCCTTTCTGCAGCAGGGGCAGAGAGTCAGCTCTAAGTGCACACAGGCTTAGGCTAATAGAGTTTTTCTTTCTTCCTTCAGGTGTTATGGCCATGAAATTCTTTGTTTCATACTGAGTGCATTTATGCTCCCAATATGACATTTCTTTCTTGGAGATCATGAGCAAAATTGGTGGCTGCCTTGCTCTGATGCTACTCTTCCACTTGAAATATTTTTAGTCCAGGTTAAGTAGATGTAGCTGAGACAATCTTAGAAAACATACAATCCAGGGAATCATACAGCAGAGAGGAGAAGGAATCCCAGAATTTGAATAAACATCCTAAATCAACCTGCAGAAGTGGGAACTCTTTCTTGTGCCGTTGTACAGTTATGGTGTTTTTCCCTTAGGATAAAAATTGTGGGAGTAAAGCTGGCTGTTTTTTAAAATAAAAGTGACTGGAGGCTTCCCAAGACATTTCGTGGAAAATGTCTCGGGAAGAAGCCAGGGAATTGCAGGAAATGAGTAGGGGATCCCTCTGCTGAGTGTTTGAGCTCTGCCTTGCAGAGCTGGGCTATGTCCCTATTGAGGTGGGTGCTTCAAAAAATTTTTTTTTTCACTTTAGAGAGGCCTGGGAGCCCTCACAGGCACTGGTGCATCTCCGCTGAGGGTGGGAAGTCCTTGCAGAGACTCACCCAAGGACCTGAGGGATCGGGCACGTTCCTCCTCTGCTCTCCCTCTTGCGCTGAAGTGCTTCGTTTGCGAGTATGAACAGTGCCTTTTTTGTTCGCAACAGAATAATTATGACTTCTCTTGATATTAGCAAGATTACTCAGCAAGGTCAAGCATTACACTTCCGAGTTTCTAAAGCAGGCTTCTTTTAAGCAATTGCTTTAAAAGGTGGTATTATAAATACACATTTATCTCTTTTATGTGCTTATTATTCCAAGTCTCAAGGTGCAGCGCTGAAACGTATAACACTCCTCGCACGCCTCCACCTTCAGCAGTCATTTTGTCATTGAGCAAGTCTAGAGAGAGGTGCGGAGGAATTAAAGCAAAGGCAGATTAACCAGTTCAAAGCAGCACTGGCATCACTGGTCTTTGGCTCTGTCTGGTTACTAGTTTGGCATCAAGGCTAACCCAGATAAGAATAGGGTTGAGGGGCATTTTAGGTGTGCTGAGTTTTGATGACAATTTCCTGAGTAGTTTGATTGGATTATTAGGAGGAGGGGACCGATGTTTCACACAACTTTGTGGCTTATTTGTTTGCCTGTGAAAGAGGAGAATCAGGGTCAAGCCCTTACTCACCTTTAGAAGCTTGAAGCTCACATTTCTCCACTCATAGTGAAGTGGTGTTAATCACAGAGACATTGTTTGTGAGCCAGGACATTTCTAACTAGATCACTGGCTCCAAATGGAGCGATGAGGTTGTCACTGGGGTATTGCTTTAAATGGGATAGCTGATTTTGGGGACCAAATGCTCATGGCTGCGCGAGGCTGCATTGCCTGCTGGTTGTAACCATCCGTTTCCAGCGTTGTTGTGCCCCGTTGGGCAGGCTTGGGGCTCTTAGAGTAGTGCTTTGGATGGGTGGTGCAGTTGTGTCCCATGCTGGCATTACAGTGCTGTTTCCTGGAGCTAAGTGATGCGCTGAATGCTTGGTTCAGGAGTCCCTGAGAAAGAAGTCAGAGGCAAGGCTATGAAAGGCCAGGAGTTGAGCACCACTGAGTTATAGTATTGCTGTGGTGATGGGTTTATTAGGGCTGGCCTCTAAGGAATGGTGTCTGGAGTATAAGAATTTATAGACAAGCTCTTTTTTTCTTTTCTTTTTTCCAGCTCACCAAAGTTGCACATGTTCACTGACTAGTGTCAAATAGAATAAGACTCAATAAATCTTTCCTTAGAAGAGTCTTTTGGAGAAATAATACTTCTGCCACTCTTTTCTTTTTGCCTTTCCCAGGTATGCACATTAGCCTGCAAAGGAACTGCAGGTTTCTGGCATCCCTCCCAAAAGGCCCCACTGATGGAAGGATCTGATGCCCTTTAGTTTCCAAACCATGCTTGTTTTCTTGCCAGCTTATGCTGTTCTGGTTTCTTGTTGAACAACTCATGGTTGTACAAAAAAAAGGTGGTTATAGTTAATTAATGTATTTACTAACACGTAACTAACACCTTCTACCTCAACATACTTGACTGAAGTTGATTTCCCCTCAACTTGGGTGACTTTGCCATTCTTTAAACTGAAAAACTTGGTATTGCTCTCTTGCCTAGAAGGAAGGTGTCTGTGACCAAAGACCTGCTGACCAATATTCGCCATCTAGACCAAGCTGCAGCTTGCGAGGAAGAAGGAAGCTGTTCATTGCTGCCCCACCTGCACCCATGACCTCCACCAGCAAACGTGGCCAAGGATGTGTCCAGATTGTGGCTGAATCCAGGTGGATCCCCTGCCCCAAGGGCCCTCATCAGAGCTGCCCTGGATTCACCCCCAAGCTCTTGAACCGTGACCCAGAGAAAAACCATTTTCTCTGCAGCCTGAAGGCCTTTGCAAGGCAACTGGAAACGAGCAGGAAAAGATGTTTGCTATTTCTTAAGGGACCAGTTCAGAGAGCTGGAGCTCTGATTGAATAAGTAATGTGCTGAAAAAAGCACTGTGCTCTGTCTGTGATTTAATAAGTAATTGAATTCAATACCACTGGGTGTGATCCCGGTGGGACCTTTTTGTTTTTCAGCTTTCTTTTCCTTTGGACTTTTGGCTACCGCTGCAGATCACAGAGCAGTACGCAGAAGGATATGTACCTAGAGCCATAAAAAAGCCAGAGCAAAGCTTTCAGCAAATCATTTGTTTTACTGCGTCGCGTGCAGGTTGGGAGGTGGGGGAAGAAAAGCACAACATTTTTGAGAACTAAACTGGCTCGTGTTGGTACTTGTAAGGAACAGGGGGCCAAGGCAAAACTGCTGCCTGGGCAGAAAGGTGCTAGTTTGGACTTTTTCTTTACCCAAGTGCTATTTTTTTCTTACAACCTTTAGCATTTTGACTGCATTGACATCTCAACGCTCACCCATTGGAGTGAAATGGCAAACAAATTGCACGTGGGAGTGAAGACGATGAGCAGACAGATGGACATTGAGGCAGATAAGCGATTCTGTGCTGAGTATTTCCTTAAAAAACCTTTCTAAAGAGCTACTGGCCTGCGGTCCCAGTTCCACCTGCCTTGTTGAAATCTTAGCCCAGGGTTTCACACTTAACCCGTGTTGTGTATAAAACCTTCCCCGTGCCAAGGGGTCATACCTTGTTATTACTTTCTGCTGACTTTGTGCAGGTCGGCGTGACATGCCAGGCAGCAGAGCTCAGGATGACTTTTTTATTGTTGGTGGTAGCCGCTTCTTTCTGAAATGTGTAAACATGTCTCCTTTGACATGGATATTTACAGTGGTTACAGCCTCTGCTCTTCCTCCGTGCCGTGATTACAGCCTAAATTAAGCCTCTTTGGTTAGTCTGTTTGACTGGTCTAGCTTTGAGTCATCAAAGTTTGCAGTGCAAGAACATAAGACTTTTAGATTTTTTTTCCCCAAAAAACTAGTTTCTAGTTTCTCTCTCCTGCAGTTGATATGACCTTTCCTTGTGCTTGGGTTGCTTGCTTTGCTGTCTTCACTTCTGCGAGATGCTAAGAACTTCTTTCGTGACACTGTTGAGGGAGCTTCTCTCCTGCAGAAACCCATTCCCAAGAATCGTTTTCCTTTACTTGTTTTTCTGCTTCTCTGTTGTTTCCTAAAGTTGGCCTTGACAAATGGAACGACGTTTCAGCAGTTATCCTAGACTTTTGGGAATATTTTGGCCCTTGTGGGAACTCATGCTCCTGAAGCAGATATGCTGGGGGTAAGGGCAAGGAACTGGATATCATTAGGTATCTGAGTATCATTAGGTGTCATTCTGCTATCGTCACTGATTTGGGGCTTTGACTAAATTGCTTAATTTAGCAAATCAAATTGCTCAGCCTACCCAGCAGAGTAACTAGGGATATTATTAATTATGTAACACGTGTCTTCCTTAAAGATGCTTGGATGACAGGCTGTTTTGCTGCGTTCTGTGTTAAGATGCTGCTATTAATTCTGTTTTTACTGGGTGAGTGACATCTTAGTATTCTGTAGTGCGTCCATCTGGTTGTCCTTCCCCTTTTACCATCTGATCAGCCCAGCAGAAGGCTGTAGTCACCTTAGGCGGGGGATTCATCTGACCAGTGTAAACATCTGTGTGTCAGATGGGCTCCTGTTATAATCAAAGGAGAGGACCACAAGGAAGCCGTGGTGTTGGCTGTCACTCTTCTTATGGCTGCACAGCAGAGTGGAGAAGGGGTCAGAAGAAGCCAGCTTTTCACGTGGTGCCAAGACTGCCCAAGACTTGACTGAAAGCTGATCTTAACTTTGATTTGTCCCCAGTTACCACTGGAAAGCTTCCTTCTTCCAGAACGGCTCTGGTTTCCTGTCCAGTCCATGAGATGGACTCCCTGAGTGCTTCAGAGGCCTCCTCATCCACCTGTGTGGTGATACCCAGCAGATATGGGTCAGCTGCTCTGGTACTTGCATGTTTGCTTGTCCTCCAGTCGCTGCTTGGCCTTGTTCACATTTATCCCTCCAAACTGGCCTCTCTCAGGCATTTGCTTTGTACCCTGGTGCAGTAAAAGACAGTTCCCTTAAGACTTAGACAAGCATCGCGCATGAAAACAAAGGTCTGTCGGATGTGCTGTTGGGAGATGATATTTACTTGCTGACTGACATGTACTCGCCTGCCCTCCTCAAACCTCAACTCTGTTCTGAATCTGATAAATGCTGCTTTAGTAGAAGCTGAAATTCTCTTTAAAAAATAATCTAAGCCACACTGCATAAAAGAGGAGCTTAGGCAGTCACCACAGAGCTGCTTCTTAGCTGTGGGCTTTTATCTTAAAATAAAACATGAGTTACAGAAAACAAATAAGAAGCAAAGGATTCAGCACGACTTTGATGTCGCAGCTTGTGCCTCCTGAGAGCATTTCTTCATACTGCCGCTGCAGCGTTAGGTTAGGATGGGACATTCCCCTGTCACTCCTGGTGTCACTTCTTTGTTAGAATCCCATCCTAAATGGCACCGTTTGAGGACAGTTGTTTATAGCAGAAATACCCTTTTGATCAAGAAAGATATTGTTGAAGATGACAATGCGTTTTCCCAATTTCCGTTTCCTGGCCTAATTATTCCGGTCCCTGCCATTGTTGTCCCTTTGAAGAGGTGCTTACTCAAGCAGAGGGGGAAAGAATACATTGAATGTAGCTAATCCAATATGTGATTTAGTCAGACAGTTCAACCAAATGAATAAGCAAATAAGCTGTATTTCAAGACCTCCCTTGGCATGAAAGCATTTTTTCCTGGAAAGGCTGTTAATTCAGAAGATGTGACCACGTTGTTTCATTTGATTCCATCTCGCCGCGTTAGGAGCGCAGCAGACTCTCACAGAAGCCTTTCAGCATGGACCCATTTTGCTGCTTTCCCAGTGAATATGGATTTTTCACTTTGATCTCTACTGTGTGAGGTTTTGGTGCGCTTTATAAATGGACGGGTTAAAACTAAACAACTGTTGCTAACAACTTCCCCTGCCAGTCACTAGTCAACCCCCATGGTTTCCTGGCTTCCGTGGTAGAAGCGATTAGCCACCGCTGTGCCATGCGCTTCCTGTAAAGGCTGAATGTCACAAAACCGTCTCCCTTCTCTCTTGGCCCAGCATCGTGGTTGTAACTCAGAGTCATTGGACAGTGATCAGTGTGGGACTGTCCAGAGCGCGAACTTTGGGAGGGTGAGGGTAGGATGCCACTAGACTGGTGTTCGGCCAGATTGTCTGGATGAGAAATCACTGTGGTGAGACTGGTCAGGTGATTGATATTGAGATCTGTGTTAATTTGTGAATAAGTGAAAGATTTCAATATTTCCACTGGAAAGATTTCCAGTGCTGCATGGGAGTTGCAAGTATGGCCTGATCATGAAGGAGGTAAGTGTTGGTCTTGAGCTCATCTGTGTCACCTTTTCAGCTGAACAGGGAACATCATCGTCTTGTGTGAGGCACTGGTGATACCTCATCTGGGATAGCATTTGCAGTTCTTGTCTTCTGTGTTCAAGAATGTAGAATTAAAACTGGACCAGGTGCAGTTTACATAGAGCTGCGAAGTTGTCCAGGGAATTATAAGTCTTTCCTAGGGAAGGAGACTAAGAGCGTAGCTTGTATAACCTAGTAAACGGAAGCAGACAGGGCATACGGTTGCTTATCATAAATCCTTCAGGGCTGGGGGTAAAGAGAAGGAGAGGAGCTGTCTAAGCTGGAGGGCAGTATTGGCACAGGAGCAGTTGGACAAATACTGGTTGTGAATAAATCTGGATCAGAAATTAGAATGTTTCTGACTATCAGGGGAGTGAGGTGCTCTGTACTGCGTGGGGCAGTGAATGCAAGTACCACAAGAGCCAAGTACTTGTGGCATGACATGCGACTGGCTTGTCTCGGAAATTGTGTACTGCTGCTCACCTAGAAAACGGCATTAAGCTTGGACTAATAGTGACCTTCAGAGAAATTACTGTTTGCCATATGAACAGAGCAGGGCTTCGCACTTGTCCTCTTTTGAATTTCCTGACTGTATTTTATTTGCAGAAAGAAACTACTATGGGAGCGATAAATACGTAGGAAGTTTCAGGCTCTGCTTCCTAACCTTGGGACACGTAACAGCCATGCGTCAGTTTGCTGGTCTGGTCCTCCAGAGAAGAGGAATTTGCCCCATGGCAATCTTTCTTCACTAGAACCCTGCAAGAGGAAGTGAAGTTTAATTAGCATTTTAAAGTGGACAGCCTTGAAGTTAATGATATTCAATACAGAAAAATTGTTTTAACCTTATTTGCACTTTTCAATTTACTTATTAGAGGCCATCTGTTATATTTTAAGCAAGAGCACTGGGAGCTAAACTCTCAGCTTGTCAAATGAGATTTTAACTGGCTAAGCAGAAGGGAAAGAACAGGCTGCCTTAAATGAGCAATTAGACTGTTTTTCTTCAATTTCTCACTTTTGTGTCAAAAAGCAAATGGTCACCATATCAAGCAACAGTTGAGCTACTACAGTGACATCTGTTTTTACAGGTGCTGATCAGTCCTGGGGAGTATCAGTTGTCATCACATCTCACGTGGTCCAACACAGATGAAATTAGAAAATCCAAAATGAGGTGAAACTGGTTATGGGTGTGAAGGGCAGCAAAAAGGATTTCCATAGGTACATCACCAGAAAAAGGTAAACCAGTGATTGTATTGGTCTGCTGTGGAATAGTATGGCCAATGTAGTGAAAAAGGACTTGTAAAAGTCTGATGTATTTATTACCTTCTTTGCTGTTTACTGTCAAGATCTGCTGCCTTTTAGATCTCCATTCTGGTGCTGGGGTTTAGGGGAGGAAGGTATTGCCCGTAGCAGAGGAGAGATCAATTTAAGGATGTTTTAAGTAAATGGAGCATATAGAAGTCTTTGAGACCAGATGAGATGGATCCAAGGGTGCTAAGGAAGGTGGTTGATCTTATTGTGAGGCTACTCTCTATCATCTCTGAAAGACCACAGTGATTGTGGAAGGTCTCACCGAACTGGAAAAACACAAATATTAGGCCTATCTTCAAAAGAGCAAGAAGGATCAAGGAAACTATGGACTGGTTAGCTCCACCTCTGTCTCCAGGACGATTATAGAACAAATCAACTTTGGAGCTGTTTTGAGGCACATGAAGGATGAGAAAGTTCCATTGAATGTGGAGACTAGATCTCCATTGACTCTTGTGGGAATCTGACCACCTTCAGATCGGGTGGTTCCTTCCAATGGTGCCTTCATATCTGTGAGGAACTGGAAGCTCTTGCTTTGCCCAGGGACATACCCAAAGCCCATGTGGAAGTAAAGAGCCAACCCTTGTCTCTCCAGTCTCAGGAAAGTAAATTAAATCCTGGGCCACCCATGATCTCTCCTGGATGGGGAAGCAAAACAGCTCCTCAGAATCTGCTTTCATGTATGTGGGAGCCATGCACAGCTAGTGCAGCACATCTGGATTTGGGATCGCACTTTCATGCAATCCACATGGTTTTAATAACAGATTCACAGCTATTCAGTTGAGAAGAGGCTCTGACTCTGGTCTCTGCTGGATGTAGCTACAGTGGTGGTAAATTTACCACATACAGAACTGGGGTGTAATAATTCCTTTTACAAATGAATGCAACATGCAATCAATGCTACGGGCTGATAACCCGTGCCACAGAAGTAGCTGTTTAAATTGCCACAGCATGGATCGCTTAGACGTGAGAATCGAAGCCCTGGAGATCTGACGACTGATCCTGCAAATCTTTGAAAAAGCGGATCTTAGCTTCACTCCACTGCAGTTAGACTGAGGTTAACTTCTTTATGCAAGGCCGCGCTGGTACTGAAGATCTTTTGGGGCCAAATCGAACAGCTTCTATTGACTTCAGGCTTGCTCTATGGACAGCTGCATTTCTGCCCTGCACAGGGCAAGTTACATGATGGGAGGGAGCAGAAATGATCCAAACAAAAGAAACAGGGAAGAAATGCAAACGAGATCACATTGATTCATGACAGTACTTAGTTCATTAAAAAGAAAGCCCTCTATTAAACAAAACCAACTGTGAAGTATTCACAGTAGTGAAATCCAGCTGCCAGCAATGTTATTGGAAAATAGCCATAGGTACTGTTAGTTTGCTGTAAGAGCTAAAGCAGAATGTGCATGCAGTAAAATGGCTTGTTTAAAGCCTTGCTTTTGTGTTGACCAAAAAAAAAAAAAAAAACCAACTCGAGGTGACTTTTGTTTTAAGACTCTTAAATTTATAACCAAGCTGGCTAAAATGCTTTTCATCAAAGTACAAAAGTTTCCTGCTGTAATTAATGGCAAGTGATATCTAACGCAATAAAACACCATCATTTCAGTGTTCTTACAAGGCTATTTATGACTGGATATTGAAACTGATAATGATTCTGCCATTTGTCCTCATAATTTATTATTCCAAGGAGAGGCAAGTGGTGTTAAGGGTTCACGATCCGTTTTATGGAAAGAGTGCTGAATTCAGCTTTTTGTGCGTGTAAATGACAACGTTTGGTGCTCTGCAGAAAATGTGTGTGGGACAGTGAGTGCAGATCATGCCGAGGGGTCACGATGGGCAGCGTGGATATTCTGTCCTAGTGAGGGGACCAGTTGCTGGAACCAGTGCACTGAACTGGTCACCTTCCCAGTGGCTGGCAGGGAGGATCTGTTGAAGGACCAGGGCAGTATTCCTCTGAAAGCCCTGGAAGTCTTCTTCTACCTTTTTAATTTAATTTAATTTTATTTTGAGTGAGATAATATCACAAAGAATTGCTCTGGGCGGCCAAAACTGAATTCACGCTAAACAACCCGATCCGGAGCCTGTTGAACATAATGGAAAGAATTACGGGTCCTGGCAAGTCTGGTGTCAGGCCACACAACAGCTCAGCTCTGGAGGAGATGCCCGTGATCTTCCCAGGGGCTCTGGGTGCCAGCCAGACCGTAGCCCTCTGAGCAGAGCCCTCCGGCACAGCCATGGGCACTGCCCCCTTTCCTGAACTCCCAGGGGCTCGTTCTGACCTTATGCTCATGGAAACTTGGAAAAAATTCTTCAAAGTCAGTGTTGACACAGCTAGTGTAAAACCTGAGGGAAGTCAGGCTTTGGGTTGTTTTGGATGGAGATTCAAAAACAGAGATGATTCTCCAGCTGGCTGGACTCCCAGACCGCGAGGTACGTGTTTGCTAGACTGCAGCTTCCTGCTTGTCCCCAGGCTGCTGTTAATTTGCTGGGGAAGAAGGTACTGCAGGTAAAGATTTGCATTTCCATCAATAGCCCTACCAGCAGCCTAATGAGTTTCTTGCTGCTTTGCAAGTTGCTTGGAGTGTATCTGATGCCGCAGGAGCGGAGGGCAGGATGTGACCTGTTTTCTTTGCTTTTCAAGAGCTCCATGGTCCCCTTCTTCTGTGCTTCCACCTCCCCCATGTATTCTAATCAGCGTGTCGAAAGGGAAGTCGCTGCTTTATTGGAGGTTATCCATGTCAAGGGAAGTTACATTTCCATCGCTACCTGGGGGCCCATCAGCAGATGAAGATGGAGAGTAGTGACTCCGAATGACTTTGAAGCAACACCCAGCAGCAACTGGAGACAAGAACATAACCTAACTGAGGTTTAAAATAACCCGATACACAGATAAAGCCATTCACTAAATTATACATCCCTTCCCCGTCGGCTGATCTTGAAGGAAGGAGCTTGGATGAGTGTGCTTTTTTTTTTTTTTTTTCCTTGAACCTATTCCTCCTTTTCCCTTGCAGGGAGCTGAGTGACACATACACATGGATGAAGTGTAGTGCATTGATTTTTTGCTGCTGCAGTTCTTTATGCTGGAAAGAAATATAGCTTTTAAAACAATGGAGGGCCACTATTCAGGAAGAAAAAGAAGAAAAACAAGGCATGTGGGTGCGTTTCACTGAATGGGCCCTAGTTATCTGCCTGGAGTTAAGCACGTGCCTAAATGCTTTGTTGACCAGCAATGATGTGAGCACATTCAACAGTAAGGTTGACTTGAACTAATTAATGACTAAAGAGCAAGCAAGAAAATAAGTTAATAGGGATATTGAAAAGTCTCTTTCTGTTTCACTAATCACTCGAAAAGAAGAAATAGTATGCTAACTTTAAAGTGGTTTTACTTACTGTATTTGTGCCACTGCTTGTTCACTCCTCTCCCCAGGTGGAAAGCATGGACTCTGAGCTGATAACTGGTTTCAGCTCTTCAGTTTTTCAACAACCCACTATGTTTCTATGTTGCCATTGATTTCCCCCTGCTTTTGCCAACACTTCTTTCAGGAAGACCTTGTGGAGTCTTCCTGAATCCAGTCTCCCCAGAAGTAACTTCCCTATCACGAGGGAGATAACATTGGTTGAGCTTGAGTCTTTCTTCAGGTTTTGCCTGCCCTTGGGCTTTCATTTAATGGCTCTCATTTAAAACTCCGAGGGTATGAGGGAAAGAGGAAACATTTTGCAAATGATTTGTGTGTGGTTGTGTGTTTTCCTACTGCAGCAGCAGCACTGAGCTGCCATAGGGATGGCCAAGCACAATGTTGCACATTTTTGTGCAGGCATGGGTCAAGACTCCCATCCAGACCTGCTTTTCTCCTCCTTCTGTGTCTTCTATAAGACAAAAGTCAGCAATGAAACCAAATTTTCCACATTTGGACCCAGCCTGTGACTTGGGGGATCCCTGAGCACAGATTTCTGGAAAGGGAGAGAGGTTTCTAGGAAGTCCATCCGATGTTACTCTTCCCTGGGTGCCTGGTTTGACCGTTGTGGAGAACAGGATACACAGCAGCAGCCCTGCTCAGCAGGGACATTTGTGTTTTGCCAAGACCTTTAACAGGAGGTCCTAAGAAGCACTGCTCCGTGTCACAGTTTGCGTGGGAGAGGCTGCCAGGCTGTATCGGTGGTTGTCCAAAAATATTTAACCATTGCGTGTGATGAGCAAGTTGGAGTTTGCACATGGAAGTTGAGTTGCTTTAATGCTTGTCCTCCTGCCCTTCCTCTGAAAAGAATTGCTGCTGCTGGAAGGGGATGGTGGTCTGGGCATAGCTCTAATATCCTGCCAGGGGTTGAGTTGCCTCTCGGATAATATTAGCTTACGAAATTCTGTTTATTCATTTTGGGGGGAGGGGTCTATGGTTTGAAAATATAAGCTAATTTTAAGAAGGAATCTTATAACTTTATGAAGCATATGAAAGCTCTCGCTCTTTATAGATGTGTGTATACACATGTGCATTGGGAACAATCTATCTTGTGTCTCAACTTAGTCTTCTGAGAACATGTGCCTGCATCTCAAAATGCCCATGCAGTTTATCATGACCAGAAAGAGGCATTCTGAAGGTCATTAAAGGAACACACTGCCCGATCAGCCTGGAAAAGCTTGTGTAGATCCTGGCCAAGTTTGAATTTCCCCCTCCCTAACACAAGTGAGTGGTAAAGATTTAAAAGCGTAGCCAAAGTCCTAGGCCAGACAAATATGCTAAGTTTTTTATTTATTAAAAAAAGGTGAACTTATTTGCAAGGGAGGTTTTATAAAATTGGATCTAACTTTAAACAACTTTAAGCAGAGCTGAGCCAGATACATGGCTTACATTACCAGCAGCTGTTTTTCCTTTCTTATTTTTTAATGTGAAATAGCTGGATATAGAAAAGCAGAGGGACCCGAGGAAGGGGCAGGGTGGCATGAGGAGTGATGCAGGGTACACATGGTACACAAGGCAGGACCTTTGGTACTGGGCTAACTCAGCACAAAAGAAGATGAACCAGCATATTGGGCTGTGGGTTTGGGGGCGACAGACTTGCCCTGAGCTGAACACAAAATCCTCTTTTCTCTCCACCAAAACCCAGAGATGAAGCAAGATTGAGAAGAAGAGGTGATGTTCACAGACACGAAGCGAGTTACGACACTAACCTACCTACACCATCCCCAGCTCAGGGCACCGACGCTGTATCCCTGACCATCCCCGTCATGGTCTGACCTCAAAGTGTTCCTGCTCGATGTGAGCCTGGGGAAGCAGCCGTCCCACTCTTGAGGGGCAAGTGGTGTTAATCAGCACGTGTTGCAGTGGCTGGAGTGTGGAGCAGGGGACGGGGCTGTCCGGGAGCAGGGTGTTTTATTTCCTCCTGGCCGCGCCGCGTGCTGGTTCCCTGGATTCAATGATAATGTGATCTGTCATCCGGAGAAATATATGGGAGCCTGTTTACCATTCCGGGAGCGGCGCTGGGCTGATGACACAGCATACATTATCCAAAAGTTCACAGGAGTGCGGTGAAGGTGATTAGGGAGGGAAGAAAGTTGTTTTTCCTTTAACAGCTTGAGAGCCAAGCCGTAAAAAGTGAAATATTCCTTTATGGCTCCGCTTGTGCCTGCTCCGTAGGGTGACTTCTGCCACCACACCAGGTTGGTAGCACTTCTGTATTAATGTAGCGGATAGTGGAGGTTTTCTAGATGATTGTTTTGGGGGAGCAGAGGGGACAAGGAGGAGAGGAAGGAGACAGAGATCTCTGCTGATTTCCACTAGTTCTATTTGTTTTCCACGTGGCTGCTGAGGAGCAAGACAGGAGGGTACAACTGTCAGCACTGAGACTGTAAGAAGTACCCCCTGCATCCCGTCTGTGGTGGAGATGTGTCCCTTTTGGTCACGTTTCTGGCCCTGGTGTCCCCCTGCTTCTTCACAGTGCCTCATCCCCAATGGCCGTGGTAACACGGTCACCTGGATCCGTTCTCTTCCAGCATTAGCGGTGTCAAAGAGAAATGTCTCTCATCATGTGGTTCACTGTGCCACCTCCCCAAAGTCTGAATCTCTTCAAGCCTCATCCAGGTGTTACCGGGCATCTCCCTGACTTGTGAACGCAGAATATCTTGTGATACAAATGGCTCGATAGTCTCCTGGTGACACGACACTGCTTGTGCCGTTGTGTTTTGTGGCAATTGAAGGCATTTGCTGCAGGGATTGACCTTGTGGGCATGTAAAGCCAACGCGTTTACGCGTTGGCGCCGTCTGGATGAGAAATGGTGATGAATCCATGGGGGATGAGCGTTTCACAGTGCATCACACTAGAGGGTGCCAGATTGCTTCATTCCACAGCACTGCTTCTCCCCTTTTCTTGCAGGAGCGGCATGTCCAGGTTCGGAGAGATTTGGCTTTGTACACTTGTTGGGTCCTTCCACCCTCTTAAATTGCTCATAGTGTTTACTTGTCCGCTTCACTGTTCGCCAGCAAGGCCCCAAATCCATGCTGTTCCTGTGTGGTGTCCTCCTCTCTGCTGGGTGCCTTGGGGCAACGGGAGAGGAGCTAGCTGGAGGGAGACGGCAACTACTGGGGGTTCGCCAAGGAGAAGGTTGGAGCCTGCACTGTGGCTTGTCCGCGTGCCTCTTGTCACGGACCTTTAGCACATCCTGGTCAGTGGGATGTCTCTGAGCACAGCTCCTCATGGAGCTGCACGTAGCCAGTCTGTGGCCTCCCAGGCCGTAAACCATCTTATCCTTCTTTTGTGTTTTGGGCTCTGGACATATCCTTCCTGGGGTCAAGGGGGTGAACTCATCTCTCTCGATTTTCCTCTTGCTCATTTCAGGCCATTTCACTAATGTGTTGTGGTCGTTTTGACTCGCATCCCTCTCAGACACGGTCCCGCTGTGCATTACCGAAGCTTGTTCCCGGCTCCCTCATTAAAGATGTTAATCAAGCTGTTGGTAGATCCGGATTTGAGGCAGACCTCTCCAGGTTTGGGAGCGAGCCATAGCTAACCACTTTGCATGTTTTTCAATCACTTATGTTGCTTCCTTCTCAGCTTTGCCCACTTCATGGTATCAGCTGGGCTTTCTGAGCCAAAAGCGCTCACGGTGCAAACTCAGCATGGTCCCAGCCCTGGAAGGATGCTCTTCCCAGAGGCCAGCTCTGCCCGGACTGACCTTGCTGAAGCCACTATAATTCACTGGTACAAGGGCTTTTCCTCCCGCCCTGCTTGATGGGTATATCTGGTTTGTCAGACTCGATCCCACATGGGATTCTGGTAGCTGAAGGCTTTGATCAGCCCCCTTGAAAATGCCTCTGCTTCCCCTGAAGTACTGCTGATCCCTCTGAGTCTGAAATTGTCTCCTCACTGCAAGACGGACGGAGTCTGACAGAGAAGGGGGGATACAAGACAGATGAGAGTCTCCCACAGGGACTTCCACTAGATAAAGCCTGTTGTAATTAGGTATTGCAGTGGTGAGTAGCAACCTGCCAGCAGCGTAAATGTTTCTTTAGTGGGTGAATGCGTGTAGGTGTGTTCCTGGCTATCTCACACCCGTCCAGGGACTGTTTTCCTTCTTCCTCCTGTTGCTGTCACCGTTAGAGCCAAACCTCCATCTGCGTGTTATCTCTTTCGAGCCTCATGTGGGTAAATTAGAGCAAAAGTGATATGAGGCGTAATCAAAAGTGTCAATTAGAATTACGTTCAGTTACACATAACGAGGTGGATTAGCATGCAGGGTAGATCCAGTGGAACTCAGGGATTTTGCACTGTGGAAGCACTTGGCCCAGGATTTTCCTGCCATTCTTGTGTGGGGGTAAATGGCTCCATGTAACAGTCCAGCAGCACCTTATGACACCCCAGTAAGAGGAACTGTGTCCTTCTGAACCATGCAGGATGCTTGTTCCTTCACTGAACCTGTTGCACTTGCAATTGCCTTCCTTTATGTTAGGAGTCTGGATGTTATTAGGCTTAGATGTCTCATCCAAGGACCATCCCATCTGACTTTCCTAGATGTGTTCATATTGCTCTCTTTTATCATTCACAGCTGGAAGAAGTAGACACGACTCAGCCTGTGAGTTTTAGCATTAAGCACCGCTGTGTTTCCAGCAGGACTGGGCAGGATCAGAGGAGGAAGACAACCAGGAGGGCTGCAGGGTGCAAGCACTGCCCGGAGCAGGGGGTAAAGGATGGGGAGGGATGGGAAGGCACATCCCATGAGGCTTCTTAAAGGAAGTTTGTAGAGACCCAAACTCAGACGGTGCTGGGAACAGAACACTTGGGAAGAAGACTTGGGCCCAGTGGCTGCAGCGTTGTTTTTTTTTTTTTTTTGTTGGTTTGTTTGCAATGCCTGGATTTGGGACATGGCTGCTGTGCAAACATGCCACAGACCATGCTTTGCGTCTTTGCTTTAGCATATTTTCCTTGATTTTTCACATGATGATACCAGGAGATTGAAATTCAAGGCATTCTCCTTCCTGAAAGGAAATCTCATCATTTGGAAACAAAAAATGCCACTTCTCTTTTGCATCCTTGTCTTTCCCTCCAATCCTATCGAAGTTTGCAAGCTTTGCATGTTTGCATTTAAAATGCAAAGGAGGGCAAAAGGGGAGTGTGCCTTTATTTCTGGCACTGTTGTTTGTGAACCTTTCCCTTGTCAATGAACAGGGATGGCTTGGGAGGTTACGGTGCGAGAGCAAGTAGGCATCCCACTTCTCCGTGTTGGGTTCTGCAAACTGATGTGTGTCCACGACTTCAAAATAAGTTATTCTTATTGTGATCCTTGTTTATAACACCAGATTCATTGTTTGCAATTTTGTTCAGTGACATCCAATCAATAGCAGACAATAAAATATTATTTCGAGTGGTTTAGACGTTCCACGAGAATGTGATTGATTGCTTTAATTTCTGCCTTCCTCAGTGTTTTTACGAAGCCCTGTCTTGATTCCTTTCATTCTGCCTAGTTTCTCTTCAGCATCAGTTGTTAAATAAAGTGACATATTTATTGTATCAGCTTTATTTGACAGATTGCAGAGCGACATATTTTAGATTAATATTTTCATTTATATATGCATGTATATGTGTGCGTGAAATTATACATATACGCTGTAAAAGATCAGTATGTGTATGAACGTATTCAAGACTGACATTTGCAAGCATAACGGTAGATTCAAAGAGCTGTTCTTCGGTGTCTAAATTGACACCCATTTAAGTAGCCAAAACCAAACGATGAGAAAGTGTGTGATCATGTAACATAAGTGACCAAGGTAGTGCGTTTTAGGAAGTTCTCACTGGTCAGCTGAAGTTGTCATCTCCTCAGCTGAGTCATCATAGTAGATTACATGAGCACTCCTGGTTTCCTACATCTAGCAGGTTAGCTGAACAGACTTCTGCTGAAAATAATTACATTAAAACAAACTATAGAAGGTGGCTTAAAAGCATACTTTATACAGACACTTCAGACATATCTGGAAAAGTTGTTTTTGTAAAAGAAAGGAAACTTATTGGAACTATTTCTGGTAATCCTCCATCCCTAACTGGGCACCTCCGTTCCCACATGACCCATGTTTACAATCCTCAGAGGTTAAAGGCAGGCTCTTCAGGTAGGATATATTGATGTAATCCATTTATTTCATGTAAAGATATGGTCCATGAGATTTAGTACATCTCCTAAATTATGACCTACGCTCTTTTTTTTTTCCCCTGTAAATATTGCATGGCTTTGAGTTAGATGCCTCAGGATCTAAATGGCCAATCCCTCCAGAAATCCAGTGTCATAGGGAACATGGCAACTGCTTCCAGTTTTAGTTGGTCAAGATATTGGGCTGTAAATCACAGTCTTGGTGGAGGAATGAACACTGCTTTAAAACGTGCCCCGTGTGCTTTGGGTAAGGAGTTTCATAGCTAGAGAACAGCTGGGGGCTGTTAAACATCCATTCCTGTTCCCCAGATGACTCCTCCTTTTTGGTACTAATCTTAGTTTTTCATTTAAAACTGCAATTGTCTGAACTTGCTTAGCTATTTAGGATGTTCTTGTAGCAGGGAAGCATTAAATACTACCCAGACTCCAAACCACATATTGAAAATGGAGTACATTCATGTTTATTCCCTAATCCTTTCAAAATGTTGTTGGAATACGGTTTAAGCACAGACATCTCCCTTTTCATAAACATAGCTTGTTGTCTCTGAACTTAAAAAAAAAAAGCCAACAAATAAATCCTATTACTCCCGAATATGATTAGTGTTTCTGGTTTGAGTTATAAATCACCTTCATTTAAAATGCACTGTTGCTACAAGTTAGGATTTGAAAGTAAAATCATGCAAATGCCATTTGCAATGTTTTCACTCTAGTAACCTTGGCAATACTGCAAACACCTTTCCTGTTTGATACATGCATTTTTGGAATCTCAATTTTAAGGCAGAGAGAGGAAAGCTGCCAATTTGTGACACTTCTGTGAGGGAGGATGTCGTTTCTGGGATAAAATCTGGCCACAGCAAGAGCTGTGCCTTTTTAGTCCACCCTATTCTAGATACTGCTGCTTTGTTTTATGTTATTTTACATCGGTTATATCCTGCTTTACAATATTTAAGCCCCTCATATAAATCAAAATCATGGAGCATAAATATTTATCAGCAAAAGAAATACATCGCACAGGAGACAAGCTTGGAGACAGAAAAGCCAAGTATTGCTTAAAAGGCAAAACTATGAGTTACGTTTTCATCCCATCAAAAGTTAATGTTTGAAGCCCTTACAGAGCCCAGCATCTTAATTCTCTCTCTGCCCGATACTAAAACATCGTGGAATAGCTTGGATGTCTCCTCTGTGGGACGCTAGCACTGAGCTCAGGTTGGGCTGGCACCAGTGCTCCTCCGGCTGGTGGTGGTGAGCAGCAGGGCTCCCCTGGGAGGATGTTTTGCAAGAGGTGTCTCATAATAAAGCTGGGATGGCCAGAATTTCTGCTCGTGGGCAGAACGGAGCCTGGTAGGAAGCAGCAAGAAACTTGGCTTCATCAGCCTTTGCCTCCTGATTGACAAGGCGGTCTGACATTTACCAACCCAGGAGGCTCCTAACTAAAGCTGATTTTTCTGACAGCAGCACTTCTTGGAAATCCCTGCCTCTTGCCTTCCTCAGGCCATGGCTTGCTGCTCCCGGAGGCCAATCCCGTCCTTCTTTGAGCCTGGGACGTTTGAACCCTCTGGGCTTTGAAGAGTGCGTAATGGCAGAGCGGCAACCCCTGCTGTTTCCCGTTGTGCTCTGAGATGCTCTAGGCCACTCTGCTCCCAGAGGTACCTGGGCAGCACTCGATACACGTGTGGTGGGAGCATCGGCCCTGGGAGACGCTGCTCTGGGGTGTTCCAGAACCTTCCTGCAAGGGGAGGCTCTGACAGCTCCGGTCATAAAAACAGGCGGAAGGAAAAAGGGTACAAAGGTACTAGTATAGTTTGAAGGAAGAAAGTATCTGCGTGGTAAATCTATTGCTTAGAACTGAGTAAAAGTATCGAGTGTAACCTCAGAGATATTCATGGACACAAGAACCTCAGCTTATTTCCGATGCTGAGCTTTTAACAAAAGCGTGAGAGTTAAAACCCAAGCTTATCTGAACCAGTCCACAAGGCAATGGCTCCACATACCTAGCACAGACGAATGCAAATTATGTTGAAGGTCCCTGCTGAAACATGCTGCTAGCAGTGGTCTAGCTGGGCTATATCCGAGCTGATTTCCCACAGGAAGAGCCGGCGCCAGATTTGCTAAGTGGTTTGGACTGGTGCGGTCCTGTGGCACCCGGTGGGATGTGCTGTGGTACCCCGGTTGCTGCTGGCTGCTGTAGGAGGCCTCTGACATGGGCCGTGGCGTGGGACGTGTCCTGCCGTTCTGCTGTGCACACTCTACACAGAGGGATTTACTTGAAAACCAGCTTTCCCGTCACCTTTTTGGCCTGGGGAGCTAGCCCGAACACTAAAGCACCGCAGCGGCTGGGAGGGGAAGCTGTATATCGTCCTTCCTGCCTCCACAAGGGCTCTTTGTGTAACTGTATTGTTTCACATTGCCTTTTCAGGGCAATTTTGCAGCCTTTAGCATTGTTCAAATTCTATGGCGGAGTCAAATGTTAATCAGTTTCTTGTAATGAAATGTTTTATGGGGCAATTTAGCTTTGGCTGCGCCTTCCCCCTCTCTCCTCTTCTTTTTCTTCAGAAAAGCAGAAGGACCTGTGGGGTGCTGTCAGCCAGGTTATGTAGGAGCTCCTGACCGCACTCGCTGTCCTTTCCCACTCTAGCAGGGAGTGCAGTTGAGGAAATAAACTCAGTCAGGGGCATGTGGCAGGGGGGTTTCTTCTGCCCATGACCTGCAGATGATTTCATCCGAATTTGTTGACTGTCGGTGGGATTCATCCCATCCCACAGAGATATCCAACTCTAACTTGGACCCAAGCAATCAGGGCTGTGCTTGGGAAGCTTGTCATCCATGGGGGATTCATGTTTTGCACCAATCTAATTCAGAAAACCTGTGTCAAATTCCCTGTCTTCCCATCACCCATGACACAGCTAGGTGCATAGTGTTGGGCACGTTTCCCAGTGTTGATCATTGAAAGGGTGAATAAGGAAATATTGGTGTGCTCGCAATGTAAATTTGTTATTTCCCAAATAATCTTTCATCTTTTAGAAAAGTGCTTTTCCCAGCAATGAAAGGATGGTGTGCTAGTCCAAGTTCATCATGTGCCGAACTGCTGCAATGTCTGTTCTCCAGCAGCTTCTCCAGGGCTAAAACCTTCCTGGTGATGTCTTCTCAGCTGTTCTTGGAAGCTGGATTTTTGGTTGTTGTGAGACGCAGGATCATCAGGGGAATTTTTAGGGAAATTCTATGAAATTCTATGGTGATAGAAATAAGAATGTTCTGTAAACATAAAATATGATTCTTCAGTTTTATTTCCCTGCATCCCATAGAATTTAATACAGATCCAGATAATTCCTCTTAGTGTCTTTAATACATTTCATTTTCTATTTGATCTTTTTGGCAGGGTCTAAATGAGAAAACATAGAATTAATATTAAAATATATTCAACCTCTTCCTAAGGACTTGGCCTCTGAGGTCCATAAAAGAAGTGTGTTCACCATCAGTTAAGGATATCCCTTTGTCAGCATTTCCATTCTCTCCTAATCCCTCCCATTGTCAGAGGTCTTCATTCAGTTGTAAAGAAAATTCCCCACTGTGAGATGTAGGATCCCAAATTCACCCTCTAGACAACAGTAACATGGCTTGGTGCTTAGGATATTTCTCACATGAGGACCATTGTAGTGTTCAAACTAGAATGTGAAAATGCATCTTATGTGGTCCTTGTGCCATGGAGGCATCCCAAATCATGAAATTCTGCAGGAAAAAAAAAAGGCAAGAGGGGAAATTTCTATGCATGCTGGCAAGGCAACAGGCATGCTAATTAGCTGGGCTGTTTGCTGCACTGGGTCTCAAAGGATGTGGGTCTGTTGAGGGATTTCTTAATTCCTTCCCTCCCTGCCCACTTGTTTAGTTGTTTTGCTTTCTTCTTTTGGCCTTCACCTGTTTGATCTTGTGGGAACTGCCAACAAACTGGGCCTGCCAGTGAGTAGTTGCTAGCACCCAGTAATTAGCTGAACTAATCACGGGTGCTTAATTGTGATGGAATAATAAATATAGTAGCCCACCATGGTAGCTTGCGGAGTGGAAAGGAGGCTGTGGAGGTGAATGCTAGCGCTTATGACCAGCAGCAGAAGAAATGAATGAGAAACATGGGGTCATGATAGAGGTCCTGCTGTGCTGTGGGTCCATAATGCAAGAAATGACGTGACCTTCTTGGTAGCCTGATGTCTAAGCAAATGTAAGCACCGAATCCCAGCTAAGCTACACGAGTTGCAGGTTTCATTACCCGGCTGTAACTTGTCATTCCTTATGCTAACTTGGAGCTTCATGAGGTTGCAATATAACTCGGAACGAAAAGCTCTGTTACCGTCTTTTCTTGCCTCTTGTTCACAGAGTTGGGTTTAAACTAGAAGAAAAGAAGACCACTGCCCAACACTTCTCACCAAATACTGGACAACCGCTCCTCTCCCCTGATGCACTGGAGACCCTTTAAGGGGCCATTGTAAGTGCCATAGGCTTCTGTCCAAGAACTTCTGTTTTCTTTTTTCCTGATGTTTCTCATCTCCTTCAGCCTGAAAGGAGAATAGCAATTGCATGGGAAGGAGCACTGGCACACTGGATTTTACCAACAGGGTAAGTCACAAGCTGCACCGTATTTTACCAAACCAGCATAGCCCAAGACCTTCCAAATTTTAATCACTAAGCACACAGACTGCCTGATGGCTTGCAGAAAATTTAGTTTGTCTTGTCTAAATATTTGTTTGCTCTTGGTCTCTTCTCCTTCCTGTGTCCTTTCTTCTGTCTGTCCTTGGAATGGGAGAAGCTGTCACTTCTTGAACATTTGAGAAAGGCTTTTCGCACTGTAGACTTATAAATAATAATAGAAACCTATAACTCTTCATATTGTAAACGCAAGTTAAGCACAGGCCATATCTGGAAGAAGTATTCATATTTTATGAGACTCTTTCCACAGCCAGCTAGGCACACACAATACTGAGGTGTACTGAATAGATGAACAAATAACAATCTAGAATATAAATTGAGCTCCCTCACAAGAAGGAGGGATGTAGGGACATATTTATTTTCCTAGAATCACTCTGCTTTCTCTTACTAGGAGTAGGATGGGGCTGTGAGGGATGTATGCAAGACCAAAGGTTTGTCTTGTGTTCTTCTCACTAAGTCTTAAAGTAAATTTTCCTGACAAACATAACACTAGAAATAATCAACAGACATTAAAAATGTGTCATGTTAATGACCTATTTCATATTCAAGTTCAGTTCCAGAATTCCCTTCTCAGCCACTAATTTGCATAACATTTTATTCATACTCGTTATCCATCAGGAGACTCTCTAACTCAGCAAAAGTGGATATTCATCAATTTCCCTTTGATAATGAATTGATATGACACCAAAAACCATTGTAAGCCTTCCTGCACCTACTGCAGTACCTGGAAAGAGGGTGTTGTGTAGCCCAGTCACTTCATGTCTGACAAGGATGCCTTGGGGGAATTCTTGTATTTGATTTCATTGAATAAATGAGCCCTGAAGAGAGGCAGTAAAAATATGAGACCAAGAGTGCATGCTGATGAGCCAGGCTTGCCTAACAGTGAAGATTTCCAAAAGCTGCCCAAAATGCTGCCGTAAGTCCAGGAATCTCTTCCAATTAGCAGCTGAAGCCTGCAAAGCTGTGGCAGTGTTACTAGAAGAGAAAGAGACGTGGTGGAGGAAATAGCAAAACTGACAGACAGAAAGTGATCCTGACAGATCAACCAGTTCTCTTCCCTTCTGCCGCTGACCTGGACCACTCGAAGCTGCACCACAGGAGCAGCAGGTCACTATCGCAGGAATGGAAAGCAGGGGAGAACACAGTATGCAACAGTGGAGAAGACCAGAAAATTTTACATCTCTAAAAGTTGGTCTGGATTGTTCTTATGCTCCTGAAAGACTTGATGCTTGGGCTAAACTGGGTTTGTTTTCAGAGGGTAGATGAGTTGTCCTGATGTCAGTGAAATCTGTAATAGAGGAACTCAGGAAACACAGATTTAGAGTGATATGTTGTTAAGCGAGAGATACTCAAACATGAAGACTGATTTTGAGTGACTTTACACAGTTCAAATGGACGTGG
The DNA here is from genome assembly GCA_034781795.1 of Crypturellus tataupa. Lineage (NCBI taxonomy): Eukaryota > Metazoa > Chordata > Aves > Tinamiformes > Tinamidae > Crypturellus > Crypturellus tataupa. The sequence goes on from JAWLRI010000516.1 coordinate 2,506,703, forward strand.
AGAAGCTTCATATGCTGGATCTAGAGGTGTTCACAGCTGTCTGTGCTTAACCACATGAAAGCCTAGGTCCTACCAAGCACACAAACCCGTATTTGCCTTCAAGTGTCCAGCTAGGAAAATACCTCCTGACAGATGAAATGAAAAAAACAACAGTGCCCTCAATTAACTTGCAACAGGTTTTGTCGTTGATCAGCGTGGGAGGATTTTATCCAGACAGGACCTCCTTAAACATCTCCAGGGATTCTTGCAGCACTGTTGGGTGATGGGATAGCTGCTTTGCTACTGGGATGGTGAAGAAGATGATTAATGTCCATTCGCATGTTTGGAGCAGGATGTAGAGAGGCTGGCTTTGTGGCACGTGTATCTTAGACTTTCAAAGGTTAGAAAATGATGGCCCTTATCTCTCCAAGAGCACAGAATTGGTCCTGCACTGCACTGAAGCGTGTTCCCCTTGCCAGGGTATGCAAGCTGATATGTGCAACTGGTGGCTGCCTGAACTGCTGGTGCAGCAGCACTTTCATGCTGACAGCATTGCATTCCTTGGTGCTGCCCCGAAAAGCCTCTCATGCTCAGCAGTTCTTTTTATCAACTGTGTTAACTGTGGGAAAAAAAACAAAGAGGGGATAGAACAAAATGTAAACATCAACCAGAAATGGGACCTGGTGAGTTTGTCCCAGACTGCACAAGGGAAGAAGGGACTGGGTAAAGCCTTTCTCTCCCCGCTCAGTTCTGAATCTGGGGGGTCTTATGGCCCCCAGTGGTGGAAAGGTTGTCATCTGAAGTAATTCTAGGACAAAGCCAAGACTTGGTTAATAATGTAAGACAATTCCAGGAGTGGGGGTAGAGGATAGCCTGCTGTTCCTCGTATTGATCAGGAATTAATGTCTAACTATTAAAATGCAGTAGAGAAGCTCAGTGTGATTGTGAAACCCTACTTTGTGCTGTCTGTGATCCGTTAACCCTGGGGACCAGCGGTGCTAAGGCTGCTGATTACAGATGCATTTGGAAAAACCTGAATTTTCAATTTTTCACACGAATCTCATAAAGCAAAACGGACTCCTGCTGGGATTTATGAAAGCTGGTTTACTCTCCACTGCACTCCATACATCTACTCCGTGCTAAGTTGGGAGAGCACTGCGACCGAAGAGGCACTGCAAGAATTATTCCACCCTCAGCAAGTTAATTGCTGCATCGCCAAGTAGTGTAGTTATCCATCTTGTCCCTTCTGCTTTTTCTCTCTTTCCCCTCTTCCTCTCCAAGAGCTGATGTGTGATGTCTTGTATTTTTTTCTCCTTCTTGCCATCTGTTTCGTGTTTGTAACTTGGGGAGGGTGGGTGTGTGGTAGTGGAGCTTGTGATGAAGTTTGCTGGTGGAGGCATTTCTTTCACTCCGTTAATTAGATTTGTGTTTTCGGTACTCCCAGTTCTAAAGGCCATGCAAATAAGCCTAAATTATGCATTAACGATATGCCCCAGTGTTTAAAACATTCTTATTGTTGGGGGACACCAGCTCTAGCCCTTCTTCCCCTCTTTCATGGAATTCAATTATATTTAAGCTATTAACAGAGAAAGTCTAAAAATTCTATTAAAATGTCAATTTAATAAATCTTCCAAGGTTTAATCTTTCATTTCTGGACTGGAGGAAGGGGAGGATGAATTATGACAGTTTTAAGTTTTCCCAGAACAGACCCTGCGTGTTAAATTGTCTGTAACTCTCAGAGTCTTTCAGAACTTATCTCTATTTGTGAAACAACTTGATGCAATAGCAGGATGTCCAGGGTATTTGCTGGAATCACACACCTCGTTTCAGGTCTGCATCTGAAAAACATGATGGCTGGGGCAATTTGGATCCAGGCCTTCGGGTCAAGCCTTTACGGACACATAAGGGAAATTACTTGTTTCATAGCTGGTTGAACTCCTCTCCTCTCTCAAGTCATCAGAAGATGCTGAGATTTGGCTTTAGAGCTGTGATTTAGAACCAGCACTTCTTAATACTGCCTAGGATTCTGTTGCTTTCCATTTCTCCCTTTTTGCGCATGCGCTTCCCCCCTGTTCTCTGTGTACTCTACTACAGCCTTAGTAAATGCCAAACCTCGTCTCCTCTGTTTGCTTCCACTATGGCCCAATTTGAAGCTATTCCAGTATCTAACACGGAGGGAGTTTTCTACTAACTCCACTCAGCATTCCTGTGCTTGAAATCAAGAATCACATATGGCCATATAAAGAAATTGCGAGGTCTCAGCCCAAATAAAGAAATTACACATATCTTGACCTAACATCTTTGTGTTTGTGACACAGATGATGCAGGTGAGGTAGTTGTTTTGAGATTTGGGATATGGCTGGACACATTTAGGACAGGAGTGGAGGATCTTGTGGGAAGAAACTTGCTTATTCAAGGTCAGGAGCTAGATAGACCCTTGAGTCAGATCGTGCGGACACTGTCAGGGAGATGAGAGAAGATCTAGGTGTTCACAGAATCACAGAATGGTTGAGGTTGGAAGAGAATTTTGAAATTCACCTAGTCCAAACACCTTGTGCAAGCAGAGCCACCTAGAGCAGGTTGTCCAGGACTCTGAATATTTCAAAGCATGATCTGATCCAAGTGAGCTGAGCATTTAGGAGGGTCACGTGGAAATGTGGAGCTTTCCTAGTCTTTACCTGAAGGGGCTTTTTGTTGTTGTTGTTGTTGTTGTGAAGAGCACATGTGACACTGCTTGATGGGGTGCAGTTAGGGTTTCTCGAGAGCTGCCTGAAGCGACAGATCATTATTTCTGTTGGCTCCACAGGCATTGCTCCTGCATTTGTGGCAGGTCTCTGGGTGGGAGCAAGCCCACCAAATGTGGGCTCTTCAGAGAAGACACACCAACAAGAAAAACCCATCTGCCTCTCCCTGACATGGACTGATGCTCTAGTCGATGTAGGTGAAGATCTGTATTGAGATGGAAGAGATTTTCATTAGTCCCCTGGCTTTGTTGGGGAATCCCTGTGTACTCTCAGGAGAGCTGCTTACATAGCAGGGAAATGTGGGCACAATCCTTGCCATGGGAAACAAAACGGTACTGAACCTTAGTTCCTCCCTCCCTCTCTCCCACCTTGATACCCGACACACCAGATTTTACACATAAAAGCTAAGGTCCCTTTATCCTCTTTATTGTAAAGGAGATAAATACTTTTTTCCCCATATTTTACCTGATTTTTTTCCCATATTTTACCTGAAAATCATTGCTTTGGGACAGGGATTTCCCTTTGGCATTGCTTGCCTAGCACTCGGCACGGTGGGGGACCCTGATCCCAGCTGGCCAGTGCAGCGAGTGGAAGCAGCATGTGCAAAAGGTCGAGGAGTTCCCATGCTTCCACGTGGGAAACGAAATGCTGTGGAGGGTGTCAGTGACTCGGCACAGGCTGAAAAACGAGTCCTCCTGAGCAACCGCACGGTGACTGCGGTGGTGACCCAGCGAGGGCGGTTCTTGCATTGCTCCCGAAAGCGGAGCTGGATGGAGCCTGACACAGGGATGCCCAGCACCCTGAAATAGCCCTGCGTTTACTTTTCCTTCCCTCTTACAACTTCACTGTGTTATTTTTAACTTCTCCTAAAGGTATTAGCACAAAAAATAAAAATAATAATAAAAAAAATGTTGAATTCCAGTCTGGAAATGGAGCAAGTTAGTGACCATCATGGAAGGCTAAAACATTCTCACGAACTTCTAGGGAGGTAGAGGTGATAAATGACACTGATCTAACGCCTTGGTTAGCAGGGCCGAGGCAAGCAGCTAATGTCAGGCTGCAGGGGGAGTGCACAGGGTGCAGTGCTTTGTTTGGGTGAATAAACCATGCATGTTCATGGAATATTAATTAATAATAAATGAACATGCATGAATTATTCATGCTCATAAAAGCAAATTTGCCCTGAAGGCATAACACAAGATAGGTTTTAAGATTTTTTTTTTTTTAACTGGAGGACGGATTTGTATAGGGCATAACTGATTGGTGGTAATTTGAATCCAAACGCAGTGTGACTGCCACAGCCACAGTGCAGCCAGCACCTCTCAGCATGCTGAGCAGGGGCTCCTGCTTCTACTAGTGCTATTTCAGTCATTCATTTGTCTTCCAAGTTGCAGATTGGGACCTACTTGCTCTGAATCCCATTTGACTCTAGCAGGCCAAAACCGTCCCCCGAGGTAACTCCGTTGCTGTTGCAACAGGGATGGATTTGTGCCCGCACGTTCATTCTGCTGACAGATTTGTTCCATCAGTGTGTAGCGCAGATGTCTCATACATGATGCAGGATGTCAGGTAAGATTCGAAGCGGTGAGCTGACAGAAGAAATACTGCTCTGTGTTTTAACTCAGGATTATGCTAAACAGGCCTGCAGAGCCTTTGCTGTGTCAGTATCTGTTCTTGTGGTCAAGAAGATAAAACCCTGTAGGAAGAATGTCAGTACAGAAATGTCTGTGTGTCTTCATGATGTCCCACTGCAGTTGAGAACTATCTGCAACTCAGGAATCTTGGCTCTGCTTTGGGCTTGAAAGGGACTTTGCCCAGGCAAAAAATGGGTTGTTTTAAAAGCTACAACTAGGATGGGTGTGACTTGGGGGCCAGTCATCCTGTTCCTTTGTTTCTGTGAATGTCGACTTTGCAGGAGCCAAGGGGGTAACAGGCTGTAGCCAGGTGAAGAAATATGGGCAAATAGTCTTGCCAGGTCCTCTGCTTTTCTGGTCTTCAAGGTGAAATGCAAAGGTGTTCTGGACACATGAGACCATTAAACATTCTCAGACCACCATCACGCAGTCTTAAATGCTGAACCTTGTCTCTCATCTATCTCCATCCTTATATAAGTTTCACTTCAAGATCTGCCTGGCCCCTCGTGAACAAATGCGGGCAAGCTGTGTAAGCAGAACCGTGTTGCACTTGGCTAGAAGCTGCCTGTCGATGTTGGCTGATTTGTATTGCTCCTTGTGTGCTAACACCTGCCCCAAATATTGCCCTGTTCCTCCCAGGGAGGCTACCTGGGTGGCATACATGTGTGATATCGCTGCAGAGCCCCTGTTTTCCCTCCTCTGTGCCCTATGCTGCCATTCTCCCATGTTGCACATCTGGTCAAGAAGCATAGCTGGCTCCTGGGGAGACCATAGATGTCCCCTCCTCTACAGAGAGATCATAGTTTGACCAAAACGTTGTCTCCAGGAGGAGCAATGTGGCACAGGCAAAAGGATGTAGTGTGGCATGGGAGAAACAAGGTCCTCATCAGCCTCCCAGTTATGATTTTTATGGGAAAACATCAGGGAACATTAAAAATCCGTGTCAGATCCATTATGATTCTGGCCTAAAACCGTTCCTAATTTCTTCCTTATATCTATTTTTTTCCTAGGAGCCTACATTGACTGCTCAGTTAAAAAAACAATGGGGCCCTAATCTCTACTGCCTTTTCCCTCGCAACTTCCCTTGTGGTAAGTTGTGTCCTCCTCTCTTCATATCCCCGTTATTACATTTTTAGTTCCTGCTTTTCTAACAATCCTTCACTGCCGAGTTCCTTTTCTGATCCCATAACAAACGTGTTTTAAAGCTGTTGCTGTTGGTCCACAGACAAATTTTCTAGGAAAAGTGTTTCTTGTATTACGACTTAAAACCTGGGTGGATTTATTAGGATATAACGTATTGGGAGCTAAGCTTTTGCTCTCCTTTTTTTTATACGGTAGCGGAGGCAGACAGATGGAAGTTATTTGAGCAATTTATATGTTAAGATGTAATAATCTTTGCAACCGTTTTATCTAACCAAATGCTTTTACCTTTGATCTTCCCTTTTATTTATTTATTTTTTTTAAGAAACAACCCGTGGGTTTTTTTTTTTTTCAGACTTCTGCATCTTTCAATTATAAATATCCCTGATGACTCCTCTGAGCACTTTCCTCAGCTGAAGAGACGCGGTGTCTGATTTGCAGCGCACCATCAAAACGTTGCCACAGTGAAGCTGCAATAGTGCTGGGGCTGGGGGTAGGACAGCAAAGGGAAATGCTCCCTAGCCCTTGAAAACAGCATTGCACTCGCACACTGGAAATCTGAAGCCTGAGGTCTTGCGGTGTTTAGGAGTCAGTAGATTTACTAATTAACGTTGTTCACTCAATTAAAAAGCCCTTGATCTGAGCCAGTCAATAGATTTTTGGTATGTATAGAAATCTTTGCCTTGTGTCAAAAGATTTAGTGATTTCTTCCTTTCCCCTTGGACTAAGGCTCAGTAGGGATACGCTGCTGTTTGACAAAATGGGATTTGGCCTTCTGCTTGTCCAGATGCATCAAGGCACTAATATCCCAGCCCTATTGGGATGCTTTCCACAGCTGCAGCAGGGACAGGAGCTTAATTGCAATAATTTATAGGCTTGGGTAATTATTGGATTAAGGAAAAGTATTGAAGCATTGAAGACATCGTTGACAAAAGATAGAGCCTCGTCAAAAGAAAGTCTGGCAGGGCCGGTGCAGAAGTAGCAGTCGCCCGTGATGTTTCTGTTTAGAAGTGAACGGAGCAGCAACAGGCTAAGTTTTTTCTTTTATTCTATTTAGGCTATATTCAAGGAAGATAACAAGAGGAATATTTTTATTTTGCCCTGTAATAGGGTAGAGACAGTCAGTTTTACGTTGTCTCCCTTACACCTCTTGCTATAAATACCTGCTTGCAAACAGGATCTTCACAGCCCACCTTGTTTGCATTTTAATTGTTTTCTCTGTCTGGCACTTCTCATTTGTTGAACTGTTTTTTGCAGTTGTTTTATGAAAGGTAAAGTCTGAGCATCACCATGAAATGGATGCCATAAGTTTTATATGAGAAACTGCATAGGAAGTTCTCTCCACAAGAGAAAACCCTTAAGTGGTTGACTGGATGCAGACTGTGCTTCCTCAGAATATCAGCATAGCTTTATCCCCTGGTCTCTTGAGTTGGCCTGAGTCGAGCTCTTTATGCTTTCAGGCAGTGTTTGAGTGCCATTCCTAAGCAGTGGAGGCACTGAACTCTTCAGTTAAAATCTTTTTTCTCTTGCAAGATTCATTGTAGTGCCAAAAGCAGAAGATTTATTAAAACTCCGAGCATGCTCCTTGTTTTTAGAAACACTTTAGTTATTGTTTGTCTTCCTTCGCATTCCTTTGTTCCTCTGCAGCACGGATTTGCCTTCTTAGTCTTGTGTCTGCATTTTGGATGCTGTGGATGGTGGCGATAGCAAGATATCAGTGACTTGCTGTTGTCGTGGAGTGGCCCATTCCTAAAGCCTGCTCTTCTCTTAGCTCTGCTGCAGCATGCAGCGTGTCCCTGCATGGGGTGGAAGGGCCATATGGGTGCAGTGTGTGAGCACCTGTAGAAATGAAAAGAAGGCAAGACTAGTGACCTGTCAGCTGTGGGAAGCTGCTGTTCTCCTGCTGTGAGTCACCGATTCGGCTGTAGGTCCTCGTGAAGGTGGATGGGGTCATTGACTTGCACCCACGTTCTTGTCTTACAGTTGATCACACCAATCCATTTCTTGGACAGCGTCTGGGGAGCTGTGGGCAACTGCATCTCACTGGGGAGAGGCTTGAATATGACGTTCTGTGAGGTATTTTCTTCATCATCTCCCATCCACTATAGGTTTTCTCCATCAGTCTGATGGAATGATGGAAGTACCATGCAAAGTCCCAATTTTGCTATAATCTTATTATTTTCTAGTGTCTGTGTGGGGTGAAGTCAGCATGAACCGGACTGGCCGTTCCATCGGTGTGAGCCAGGTTGCTCTCATGTTGGAAGTGAAGGGGTAGGCAAGGTGCGAGCATCTCAGGTCTCAGCAACGTGCTCCCCTGTCCGCTTTGCTCCTCTGCAGAGGAGACCTGATAACTTCCCAGGGAAGCTGTGAACCTTGAGAGACTAAATGGGTCTCACATCTAAAAATGGAGTTCCTATCTAATTTCCTTTCCCTTGCCATAGGAGTGTGTGTTTTTTCTGCATCCTGCAGTTTTTCCATCAGAGTGGATGGGACCAAAGCTGGAATCCATGGTGTGGATGTTAGCTTCAGTGCTCGTCGTGCAGGGGTGCTGAATGGCCTGTGGAGACCAAGCCAGCACAGGCAAAGGAGTGCAGGGATGGGTCACCTCTCTGCAAAGCAGACATCTGAAATAGGCCTGGCAAGTTATGCTCGGAAAGTGCCAGCTTTTCTGCTGATTGCGAAAGGAGCTGGAGGTGATGAGCTCAGCTGTGGGTCCCTGTTGTGAATGTCTGCATCTAGCCAGATGAATCCTACCCAGATGGTTTCTGCTGTATTTGTACACAGAATGCGGCACAGGGGGAGCATATCCTCAGTGGCTGTAGATGTTGCTGTAATATAAATAATACTGCTGGTGCTTCTGAGGACAGGTACTGTACTTCCATCATCGTCCTGGTTCCACATACGTAACTCTGACTGTCTACCACAGTTTGATATGTATTTGTTAATATAATAAGAATGGGAAAAGGGGCCCGTCGGGTGAGCGACTGTGTAGTGTCGAGTATGAATAGGTTGAGATAGGCTGATATCATCAGGCAGCATTTCTGCATCCTGATTGATTGAGGTGCTCTGTTTCCATATTAACTTGCAATAAAGTGCTCTCTGATGCCGATACACGTTCATCATGTGCAATTGTGGAGACTGTTTATAACTTAATTTACTCCAAGGTAATGATGATTATATCTAAATATTTATGGAAAGGTCAGTGCAAGCAAATTTCGCAGTAATTTTGTTTTTGCCTTTCTTTTCTTTCTCTTTTCTTCAGCCAGCCAAATTATCTCAATGTTCCCTACAGACCTTCTGCTAATTCCTTTGTTTGCAGTGACAGTTAGTGGAGAAAGAAGGCTGATTAACTGCAGACCTCCTCAGCGACGAGCCAGCCAAAAGTCTAACCAGAGGTGCACGATGTTTCTGCCTTTTATTTTAATTTTGACCTGCAGGAATGTCATGGGCCAGAACTGTCTATTAGAATACATCTAAACTGTGTGCCTGTTTGTGTGAGCTAGCAACACAAGCTTCGTACTAACGCTGTTAAAACAGATACTCTCTGAGTGTGTGGAACTGTGGGGCAATACACAGTGTATGTCAGCTTCTTCATGAGATGATGATTTGTTCAGCACAGGCTGAGGATAGTATTTTTTAGGGTGTGTTCAGTCGGGAAAACAAGTAATTTCTGGAGCCTTGAGTTGGTGGTTAATTTTAGGCATTTCTCCTCTCTTGTGCTTGCTCTTTCTCTGTGCTCTGTGTCTCATACTGCACAGTACATCTGACTTTGACAGCTACTTTCCTTCCATCTCTTACATCTTCTTCTTTTCCTTGTGTTTTTGGGGAGGAACCCTAGAAGCTCTGATGTCCTGCCCAGCATCCTTGTCTTCCTGTGCAATGGCCACTGCCTCTTCCCCTTGCCCTGCACTATGCCATGGCAGAGGGGTGCCAAAGCTCTGATGATAAGTGATTGTTCCAGGTGTCTACGTATCAGTGCTTTGAGAATGAAGATGTATTTTAGATGTTCCCCAAAGTGTATGAGTAGCCAAGTGTGGGTTTGGACTACTCAGATCCAACAGGAAAATGGACCAATGGAGTCCTGCAGTTCAGTCCTTATGGCGCTAAGCAAGGTAGCTGTGCAAATCCACTGTAAGCCTGGATCAAATGTTGCAAAGGGGAAAGGATATTGAAGTATATTGAACCACGGAGGAAAAAAAATCGTCAGTGCAATCTGCTCCATTAAAAATTTCATAGGCCGTTACTTTTACAATGCAATTAGCTTTGCGATTTAGATGCTACTGGAAGGCCGGCGTGGTAGATAACGAGAGGCAGAAATGCCTGTGTAGGTCTATTTGCAGAAAATCTTTAGGTTTTAGCTACCTCTCCCATTCCAGAGTGCTCTCGTAAGTCAACGACTTGCTCCCTTCCCTTCGGCTCTACTTTTCTCCTCGGCTTGTGTTTCCTTCCACAGCTTCAACGTGCCCGAGTGCCCCATTTCTTTGATAAAGGGCTAAACTCTGGTCTTGCTCGCATCCGACGTGCATTAACTGGTGTCAGGGCAGAGCTGCACACGTGGTGGGAATATGGGCCAGGCATTTATATTCATGGCAATGACCAGCCGTTTCGCTGCTTCTCATCCCTTTACAGTGAGCCTCATGCTAGTCGTTGGGAGCTTCCTCCCCTCACCCCAAAGCCTAGGGCTTAGTGTCATGCAGCTGCACCAGAATCACTGAGGAGCAAAAAAATATGTTCTTGTTCCTTACAACCGAGAAAGATAAATTTCCTTAAAAGCCCAGATCCTGACATTTCAGAGAGCTGGAGATGAACACAAAGAATGTGCATTGTTTCAAAACAGATGCATAAATTTAGAAAAAAAAAAAAGAAAGAAAAATTCACACTTTTTAAGCTGATCTCATGATTTCCAAACCTGGCTCATGTGTTTTCTCATGCTTCGTGGTGACAATGCCAAGCCTCTGTTGTCAGGCCACAAAAGCAGCTTACTCAGCTTCACCCAAATATCAAGAATAATCCAGATCAGATCAGTGTCCTTGTCTCCAAAGCATGGGGCACAGGTTAAGGCTCTCGCTAGGACCTTGTGCCTTGGAAGAAGCAGGGGCAGGAAGCTGAGCCCAAAGGCCAGGAGGTCCTCATAGGGCCCCACTCCTGTGGCCGTGTAAAGACATTTGTTATCTCCTGTCGTTCTAAAGGACCTGTGGAGGAGAGAAGGGGGAGAAGGGAAATTCAGGGTGTCTCCTGCCAGGTCAGGGGTTTATTGCATTAACAATCAGGGTATGTGTGACCGCTACTATACCGACCAAGGGGGACATTGCAAAAGCTAGGTACACACACCTGGGATGTAGGAACATGCTAAACTCACTGAAGTTGTAGGTTCCAGACTTAAGGGAGTCTGCTTACCGACCTATTTCCAACACAGAGGAACACTAGATCACGTGCAGTTTGGGTCCGTGCTTGCAAAAGAGACTTCTTGTTTGGTGCTTATGGTGCTTTGGAAAGGGCTTTTCTTCCTTTGTCTCTCTGGCTCATGGGGTGGCCTTCCCCCACCTGCTCTGGCTGTGGGGCTCCTTGCGCACAGTTCATGGAGGTTCCTGGCACCAGAAGTTCGGGGTAGATCCAGGGAATTTTTCCTGCTGTCTTCACGGATGGGCTGGTGTTGCTGAACGGTAGCCAGGCTCTCCCGTCCGCTGGATGCAAATTCTGCTGCCTTCTCCCAGCTCTGCTGGCGATCACCTCGCTCGCCTGTCGGGCCAGATGTTTAGCAACCAGACTTGCCTGGTTGAAAATTAGTCCCCGTCAGGTGGCAGGTGGCATTTTCTCCCGTTACGGTACTGTCGCAGGCTTTGGGGAGGGAGTGTAATCAGCTTCTGCTGCTGCAGTTATTCCAATGGACAGCGGCACGGAGCCAGCACAAACAGAGCCTGCTCCCTGGGAGAAGAGAGAGGAAATGAGGGTAAGGAAAGCAATGTCTCTAGTGGGTCTAGACCGGTGGCAGAACATCCGTGTGAATGTAATTTAGGGACTTGGCTATTTTAAGCATAGCCTACATTGAGTCTCAAACTACGAGGGGCATCTTGGTGAGCATACCCAGTTTGGAATGCACCTCAGCATCTCCTTTGGATGTTAATAAGGGACTCGGTGTGTCCCGCAAGCAGGGCAGCCCACGCTGCTGCAGTGGGGACCGTTCCCTGGGGTATTCTGCTCTGCCTGCAGCGGGGTTAGTGGATGGAGAAGAAGAAAAAAGCAGAAGAAAAGCTGCTCGACAGCCTCCCCAGGGAGCGGGCTTAGGAGACGAGGTGCCTGGGGAACGCAAGATCCTGTACACCTATTTATCCATAGGAGTCTGCGTGCACGGGGGCTTGCAGTTTTCCCTGGGGATTAGCGCTTCTTGCTGGTTTTCCCGGCATACAATATTGGCTTGACAACTGTAGCTAACTCCTGGTTCCACTTGCTTTTCCCATTAGCTGCAAGCGCTGCGGATGAAGAGGAGCACGGCTCATTTCTGCCTGCAGGTTCGAGGGGGACAAAACAAAGCAGAAAGGGCGCCGGCCTGGGCCGCCGGCTCCCAGGAGCTCCCAGCTCTGCTCTTGTGTGGTTGACCCAGGAGGCACTAGCAGAAGCGCTGTGTAAGTGATGCCCCGCTGGGGAGCTCTGTGTACGCACGTGGAGCATATGCAAAGACACACGCGTGCACACCGCGGCTGTCGCTTTTTGGCGGTGTGTGCGTGTTTAATCCGCACGCAGCACGCTGAGCTGCACGGCTCACGTGCAGAAAGATGGCTCAACACCCAGGCATACCTCCGACTAGCAGAGCTCTCCGGACACTGCTCCACCGCAACGTCCCTCCTGTTTGTCCTTGGGTTGGGACAGGCGGAGACCTCAGGGCACGTGATGGAGCTAGAGCTCTGCTGCCGGTGAGGTCTCCTCCAGGTAAAGGGCAAACAGCAGCAAAGCAGCCCGAAAGCAGGGCCAAGCACTCACCTGGCTCCAGCCACATCCTCCCGCTCCGGACTGACGTCAGCCGGGACTCGGCCCACGCCGGCGCGGCTGCTCCCCGGCGCTCGCGTGCTGCCATGTGCGGAGACAGGACCGCGCCGCTGCCCCCTTCCCCACCGCCCTTCCTTCGCGACAGGGTTAATTTTACTTCATTTACTTATTTATTTATTTTCTTCCCCCTCCAGGGGTTTCTGAGCGCGAGCTGCAGTGCGCCGGCCAGCTGCCTGCCGGTGGCAGCAGGAAAACAGGCAGACGAAGCAGATGGACGCAGCGGGGGTGAAGGAGCGCTGTCTTCAGCGGGCCGGAGGCGGCTCTGAAGAGTAAACAGCTCTCGGGAGGGAGCCGGGAGCTAACCCCAGAGCCCGTCCTCGCTCGCAGCGCTTTACCGCGAGCGCCCGCGCGCCCGGGGTAGAGTAAACAGAAAGAGGCTGTGCTGGCGGGAGAGCGGGCAAAGCGATGCCTCCCACTCCCCCTCTGGCTGATATTTGTTGTAAAAGGGTGTAAAAAAGTGGCTTGTGGCTCCTCGTGTTGTCAGGCTTTGTCGGCGCTCGTTGGCTTTTGGTAAAGGCATCCTCCTTCCCCCAGGGAGGAGAGGCGTGAAAACGTGTGCACACACTGAGATGTGCGCGGCCTGGGAGCCTGGCTGGGAGGAAGGAACAAAGAGACGAAAGAATGCAAGAAATGCAATAATGCAAGAAATGCAATAACACAAGAAATAATGCAATAACGCCAGAAAGCAAGAAGTACAGGTCGCTCCTGGCCTCCCTCTCCATAGGCTTGTAACACTGTCATGACCAAGGCGCTGGTGGATGTCGGGTCTCCCTGCAAACCTAGTCAGGGGCTAGGTTTTATTTCAGGCTCAATACAGCTCTTTTAGCACAGGAGTCATTCCCCTCGTTATGACCCAGGTGAACTGCTCCTCCTTTGGAGAAGGAGTCATGTTTTGGGCTGCTGTTTTGGACCGTGGGATGTTTCTCCTCTCTTGCCCATGCCCGCGTGACTTGTGTGTTTGCTGGAGCTGCTCCTGATCTACACCTGCAAACTGGACCCGCTTGCTGGGCATTGCGCTTTCATCCACAGCAGTGTTTGTGGATGAAGCTCCTGAAGTGGCTGCAGGTCGCTTCTCCCCTTTCCCCTTCATCTTTTGTATCAATCAATCAGCTGCGTTTTTTGCTCTTCTTTGGCTCCTGCTGCAAGACGGATTGACCTCTCTGAGCTGTGCCTGACACGACCCATGCAAAATTGTCCCCCCATCTCCTCCCCGAGCTTGGCCCATTTGGGTTGCCAAAGCTCTGTCAAGAATTGCAGTGGATTGCATTGCCTGAATTTGCCACAGGTAGAGCTGGATAGGTTTTCTTTCCCCTTTTCTCTTGAGAGTCATGAACCATTTGTCACCTTGGGGACAAGGGGCATGGCCTAGTGGAGTGTGTGAAGCTATCTATGTAGTCCTCTCCCTGGACTCTCATCAACCCAATGACATTGAACCCAAAATGCTCCTTTGCCACCTCCAAAGCACATGTTGGCCCTCAGCTCTTGGGGCGCGTTTCCAGGAGTTAGCTCTCTGTCACCTTGCTTGTGCTACAAGGGCCAGGTTCTGAAGCAACCCCCCGCCAGAGGTCCAAATATCCTTTTAAGCTGTAAGAAAGAATGTGTATGGCAGACGTGCTTTCACGCATCATTCTAGAATGATGAACTCAAACCTTCATGATGCGTCTACAAGCGTGTTGCTCTCTTGCAACCAGTTGCTCTCTTGCTCTACAGCAGCACCCGAATGGGCCTGACATGCCTGTCCATGATTAGGTCAATCGCTGAAGACTACTGGCACCAAGTAGAAATGAAGCTGTTTTTTAGGCTTGCCTCCAAGATAAAGATAATCTTTTTCTCTCTCTCTTGTGCTTTAAAAGCTAGAGTTTGAAGCAGGTAAAAGTATAGGGGTGTTTTATTATTCTTGTCTGAAGGAGCATGTTTCTTGTGCTAAATAGAGTAAAGAATAAATATGTTATACCCCTTGGTGGAACCTGAATGTTATTTGCCTTCGCCATCACATATCAGAGGAAATACAAACTGTAAATCATAGCGCACACAAGGATGGAGCTCTGTGAAAAGGTGCCAAAGCAACTGGGAAGGTGTCAGAGAGCAAAGGCAGCCCTAGCTTGGAGCAAGACAAGAAGGTCCTGTTTCCACAAAAGACAACAAATAGGCCAAAATAATTGCATAGTTATTATGTAGGATGAGCTTTCTCAGACTCAGCAAGCTCTGAAGCATAGGGTCTCACCCAAACCCCTACGGCATGGATCCGTCAAGGGGAGCTCTGATGTGCTCATTCCCAAACACATGGTTGTCAGCAGAAGCTTTCCTGGGACTCAGGGAGAGCAGTGGTGTAACTCAACCATAGGATCTATTCCCTTTCTTTCAAGGGAAAGACACATCTTCAAAACAAGTAAAATATAAAAGCATTTTCTCCACTTAGCCCTCCTACGATTTAATTCCTCTGGTGCTGGTGGTGGGCTCTCATTGTCCCCGGGCAAAGCCTCAATGCGCTTTTTCTCCCTCAAAGGATTAGTCACTGAAAGACAACACAGCCCTCTTCCCCCCAACATTTGGCTGCCTCCGGATGCAAGGGAAATAATAGCAATGAAAGGAGCTCTGCTCTGCTCCAGTCCTTTTGTGCACGCTCATTATATTGCTCTTGCTTGCTTCCTTCCTTTCTGATCTTTTTCACTTCTTTTTCTCTTTCCCCCCCCCGCAAACATCCTTCTCGCCACCAACAGCTGGTGCTGCTGATGTGCCTGCGGCAGCTGAGCGTGCTCCAGTGTCTGCGCTGGGCAGTTGCCCATTCTGCCCCTCCTCTGCAAGGCTGATTCCTGGGTCTTTCATCATTTGTTGAATAAAATTACCGAGAGCAGCAACAGAGTCCAAGAGCGTAAACCCTGCTGCAGGGCAGCGGCGGAGCGATGCGCTAGGTGTAAGTGTAGAATAATGTGACATCTACACCCCACGGTGGCACAGCCCTGCCACGGCATTTGTATAGGACCAGTCAGCGTCGGACAGTCTTCCTGACAGTGTGATAAATATTCAGCATCTCCGTCTCCCCTAGACACGGCAGCAATTCGCTCCAGGGGCTGACGACGAGCGTGGCGGGCTCCAAAAGAGCCTTGATGCTTCCAGCGCGTTGTGCCCGTGTCTTCACATGGTGCCTCTCCACCTCTGCCTGTCCAATGGAGTTTAACCCCTCTAGTGCCACATTCACTTTTTTATATCCTTGGCCAAATATTTTGGTGGGTTGTGGGGGTGTTTCAGGCAGCATCATGCAAAATGTGTCACCCCTTGGTAGGCACTTAAGCCTGCTTTACTTTCCACTCATGCCAATGCCTCTTTGCTCAGATAACTTGGCTCTTCTCCTCTTGCTGCAATGTTCAAGAGGAGCGAGGATTCTGTCTCTGTTGCTCTTGCTGGGATCAGTCAAGCCTGTCTCCAGCTGTGCTCTTTGGGAACAAATTCCTCCCGATGCGGAGGATGTGGCAAGCTGATGCAGATCCTGGTACTGCTTTTCAGACTGCTTTCCCTCTCTGCCCCCTGCTCTGCACTGCTGCTGGTCTTTAGCTGGGGTGGCTCAGGGCTGGCATGGTGAGACCATGTAGGGCAGCAGCAGCATCTGCAGATGAGATTCTCCAGAGAGGGAAATAAGAGGCTTCTACATGGTCTGTCCGCAGTGATTTAGGATGTCCCGGTTACTTTGACTCTTAGTTTCAGGAGATTGCATGGTTTAGGGATCTCCAGTATTTTCAAGAGCTCAGTTTTTCCTAAAGTGCCTGAAAGAGCTACCTTTTCCCTGTTCCGTAGGGAGTTTCCTGAGGACATCCAATACTCCAAGCTCCTGCTTTTGAGAATGAGTTGAGTGCTCACTTCCCTAGGACATGGCCAACACTGTCTGCAACTGCGGGCTGCAACTCTGGAAGGCAACCGTGGGCTGGAAAACTGGGAAACCATGAGGCATGCAGTACCTACAACTGCCCAGAGATGACCTTTCAGTCCAATCTACCCATGATGTCATTGCACGACATTTTTGCAGCCAACATAGAGGGATGTTGTGAAATTTCCTTAATTAAAGACTGCTGAGTGCTTTGGGTCCGTGGAAGAGTGTCTCTGTCTGCAATGCATCCCACATCTCACTCTCATTCCCCACAGTTGTTTGCTATCAAATTGCCAGGACTGAAATTCAGGTGGATGAAAAATATTCTTCCCCACACCCCTCTGACCTTTGAGATGGCTGTTTTATTTTTGAAAGGCATTACTTCTCCCCTTGGGAATGGTGTCCTCCTCTGTTTTATGCTCTAAGGATGTAACTCTTTTCATGTTTATCTTTGATTCAAGCATTGTAAGGAGCAATCCCTCGCACTTATGCACTTCATTGTATTCTGGCCATGAGAGATTCTCCCCCACTGTTTGTAGCTCTCTTTTCAGTGCAGCTAGTAAAATATTTGAACAGAAAAAAAAGAAAAAAAAAAGAGAAAAAAGAGACACTAAACAGCCTCCAGCATTTAGGGGATAAAAAGAAATATAAGAGTAGGGATGGTTGTGCTTAATGCATAGGGCTGGGAGGCCTTAGATGGACTGCAGCTTCTCTTAGCTGTGCTTCTACTTATTCCCCTGTGACTTTGTCTAAGTTATTTGACCTCCTCCTGCTACAGCTCTTGGGGGCTTTAACACACACTGTATTTTTCTGCTTGGAACATGCAGAGAAAAGCAAAACTGCAGGAAGAGTTACAAGGTGTGTAGGGATAGCTATTGCTGCTTATTAGCCCAAGTCATGGCAGGTGAAGGCTTGGTGGAAGAGCTCTGAGCGGGTTTTGTTGTGGGGATGGAGCATGAGATGGGCTGTGCATATGCAGATGCAGCCTCCAAGGGCAAAAATGTGACACATTTCCCCAGCTCCGTTTTTTTTTTTTTTCATGCTTGATAGCTGATTGAGGACTTGGGAAACAGTTGGGCTATAGGCAGCAGGACCTTTATGGGGGATGAACTAGTGTCCCATGTCAGGATTCACACATGGTGGATGCTTCTACGGCAATTCTTTGCAATGTGATACATCTCCACGTACCCGATGAGGTCCCAGCTGGGCTGAGCTCTCCTCACTCTGCTGTGTGCTTGGGGCAGAGGCAGTTTCCAGGCCACCTCAGTGCCAACCCTAGTAGTCCAGGGAAGCTCTTTTGCATGTACGGGTTGCAAACCACTGGCTCATTCACTGAAAAGTGAATGGAATTTCAATGGGTTACAGCAAGCTCGAATCAAAGAGTCCTAAGGCTGATTTAATCCTCAGGAAATCTGCCGTGAATGCAGAACTGAGCCAAACTGGTCAGGTAGTCACAGGATTAAATCTTCAAAAAAGTGGGAACTCACTGCAATAGCAATGAGGGGGCAGCTGATGGTACATCTCCAGAGGGCAAAGTCTGTTGAAGCTGAGATAATTCCCAAATAACCCCCACAATTCAGGGGGGTTCCTTAAATTTCTGGGACATTATGGCACATTTGGGGATGGATCCAAAGTGAGTATTTGACATAAATAAACCAATGTTCCTGGGTGGGAGGGGGGGCAGAGGGAGACTGTGAATTAATGATCAGCTTTTAATTTGGCCTTTCATTGGAATCAATGAAAATGTCAGAATGATTGAGGTTTATGTGCTCATGGGAAAGATGTGAGCCCAAGAGAAACTAATCAGGGCTATTTTTTTAAATATATTTTTCACTGGAGAAGATAGTTCCCTTCATCTTTAATACCAGAAAGCAGTAAGAGCAGGGGAAAGGACAGACTGAGATTTACCCCTCCGTGGGAGGTGGTCTGAAGATGGTCATCCCTGAGAGTGATTACAGTTGCCTGGAGTCAAGCTATCAATATCTGTCCTGCACTGCCAAATTCTTAGGAATACAGATGAAATTCTTAGGAAGCTGGGCAATACTCAGGTCCATTCAGAGCCTTGAAAACCAGCCATCATTGGGAACAAGGCTTCTGGCTGCCCCTTGGTAACCAGATTCGGCTGATGTAGGCAGATTTATTTTGCTTTCCCCCAGGATGGATTTGTCCTGGGGGGTGCAGGGATGGGTGGGTTTCAGGATGGCAGGAGAACAATGACAGACTCCTATTTCTGAAGATCCTCTTTGAAAAGGGTGGATCCTGCTGATGGACAGCATAAAATTTAATGCATTGGAGACAAAATCATCCGCTGTGGCTGGATTCAGATTCTGACTGCTGGATATATTGAGGTTTATTCCCCAGAGCCATGGTTCATTCTATAGAACAATATTAACTTTGGCTCTGCTCAAGACCCCACCTTCCCCACCGAGGAATAATTAGATTTTCAGTGTAATTAAACTTCTTCAGAACTTTCTTCAAGAGCATGAAGTCTCTCAGTCTCTGTACACAGAGACATATTCACAGAGCCTTTCACACTTAAAATTTTGGCTGATCATGCCCAGGGCTTGTAACAAATCTGATCAATAAGCAAAATATTCATGTGGATGGCCAAGGTCAAGCTGCCTAACAGGAAAGACCTAGGTTGGAAAGGGTTGTCTTGGCTTGTGGATTTGTTTGTGCTACACCTGCATCTTGGTGGAGGCTCTCAGGGAATGCTATCGCGAAGTTGGGAAGAACATGTCTGCAAACTACCGGGCATGCTTTGCCTAATTAAATATTCATTGTAACAAAAGGCCACAAACACAGGGGAATTTTGAGTGATTGCTTCACCCCGGATAACAAAGTGAGCCCTGCACACTCATGCGGAGCTTCCACCATGATGCAAGTTGCATTTCCTTCCTTCCTCCCCACTTTCCCACTCATCCTGGTCAGCCTTTTGCTCCTCTCAAAAGCAGGAGAAGGGCTTTCTTGCATGAACCGGGCTCATTTAGCTCATGGCTGGTTTGTCTCAGTGTGTCGACCTGCCTAAATGATCCCTTTCATCCTATAGCGGCCTGAGATCTCAGCTGAGCTGTATGTGCCCGTGCTCTGCTCTGTGGGCTCCAGCATTGAGTCAATGTTTCTCAAGGTGGGTGGACTGAAGATTTGGACCCATAGCCCCCTGTCTTTTTTTTCCAGGTTGGCATGGGCTGTTTCTTTTTATTGCAGAAATGTTATCATTCCTGACACTTCCAGGCACGAGCAAAACAAAAAAGTTGTTGCCAGCAAGCTCAGTCCTCAACAGGAGTTTTTATGATAATAGCAGCTCCGTCATTGCCGCTTCTTTTCCATGCCCCATGGCATCAATCTTAGGAAATGACCTCACTGTTTCTTAATTTAGACTTAGCAACACGGAGCACGGGGAATGTGCGCACACAGCACCTGTTGTTACAGACCCTAGCAGTTTGGTGAGCACATCTTGCAGGAAATCTCCCAGCAGCCGGAATCAAGACTGTGCGTCAGGGACCACTGAGCTTCCCTGGCGGGAGCAGCATATTTGGGTTTTAACCAAAATAATGTTGAACTGCTACACTTCAACCCAGAGCACCAGGCAATAGAAGGGGAAGCCCTGAGAGGCAGTAGATTCCTCCTGGCTTCCTATTAAATTTGTTTTCTCTTTTGAAATGACTATGTATTTCTTGAGGAATGTAGAAAACTAGATTTTCAATCTGTCTTCCAGTCCAGCGTGATACAGACCCCACAACCTGACCAGTATTTTCTGCTTCAGAGCAGATGATACTAAAAAACCTGTTGTTATGCAATCATTTGCTTAGAGGGTAAATTAAATTTCCTATCAAATCCCATGTGATTTTTCCATCTTCTGCTTCCTCCATTCTTCCAAAGAATGAATTTTATATCCTTACTGAACTGCTAGGGCATTTTTTTTTTGATCCTTGCTTTTATTACTCATGTTGTTCATATTACTGAAATGTCCAACCCTGCCCAGATCATTGTGGATTCAGAGATGTGCTCTGCGATGAACTGCATGGTTTAATTGTGTGCTGCCTGAAATCTGGGGCATAAGACATTCTTCGGGGAGCTGATTTTGGTACCTTTATTTTCCCAGCTGATTATTTAGCCATCTTCACCAGAGAGTTGTCTCTGCGAAATGAGAACTCGCCCACATTCAGGATAAACTCACGGGTTTCTTTTCTTTTTTTTAGGTTTTGAAAATGTCGGGTTGTCTCTGGTGGTGGATGTGTGTGTTTTATTTTGTGTGTGTGGTATCCCTACATATGTCTTGGGCTGGTTCAGAAGCAGAAGTAGAAAAACAAGCTTTTCTTTATTCAAAAATGTAAATGAAATGATCAAACAGATCAAAAAGAACTATGCACTGCTTTATTTTTTACTTTATTTTATTTTTTTTACTTATTATTTAGTAGTTATCAGCAACAGTAATTTTCATTGCTCTGAATCTTTAAGATGTTGCTTTCCCCATCACTCCTGAGTCTTGCTGTATATGTGAAATATTTTGATAGGCTGCGGCTGTTTGTTTTCCACCTGCTGGAGACACTGCAAATTCTGCTGCAATCTGCCTCGAGCCTGCGTTCCTCCACAAACAGTAGTTTTAGCACCACAAGGGCAGAACAGGAATTCGGATCCCCATGCCAAATGGTCCTGTGGATGCTCCAGCAGCAAAGCACCAGGTTTGCTCTCACTCTGCCTCAGGGGTATGTATTTCATGCAAGCTCAGCTGCCGAGAAGCATGAGCACTCCTTATGTCCTTATTTCCGTAGCTGACCATGCCCATGCTCTAATTTGTGGGCTAGGATTTACCAACACTGGTGCAGTGAGGATGACTAGTCTTAGCCAGGAGAAGCTGAGACCTAAGAGATGGTAGCCAGCAACAGGCAGAGCAAATCCTTCAGGAAAGAAGATTTTGCATAAAAGAAGTGACCTGCATAAAACCATGTCCTTCTGAGCATCTTAACCATTCAGATGATACAGAATTGCAGAGTGAAAATGTTTTATGCAACTTGTTTTGTTGTAGCTGCACAACTCTGTGAATTAAGAAAGAGCAAAAAAGCCAAATCAAAACTTTCTAAACTCTATAGTGTTGGACAGGGCTTGGCTGAGCTCTTCAGATGTTTTTCTTTCTCCTGAATTTGGCACAGTTAGCACGACAGAAGCTAAGATGATGCATATGTTTTATAACAGTAGTGCACATTGTGAGTTTAAAAACAGTTTATCAATGTCTCTCCTCCTTTCTATCTCTTTTCTCTCTCTCTGGGTTATCTGTTGTTCCTCATAGTAGTTCTGTAGCCTCAGTGTAGGAAACAGATGTCATTTTGTTGAGGGAACAGAAATGACATTTTGTTTGTACAGGACTGACGTTCTTACATTTGTGGTGTCCAAGAGAAAATGGCAGCCAGATAGGTTTTGTTTTCTTTGTAAATAATTTCTCACATCTTGACCGTGACCATAAGGACTTTCCTTTGCAGGGAAATTTATTTCCAGAGAGGAATTGCCACAGATGAGTCTAATTTACTCAGAGCAAAATGCCTAATGCAGTTCAGAGCACATTTGGATGTAACAGAGACTTTGAGAAGAACAATAGCCTCAGCTCCCCTAGAGGAGCTGTGTTAACTGGATGTACCATGGGGCAAAGCAGCTAAGTGGATTCAAACCCTTAATAATCCTGTGTCACGTAAAACAGGCAGGACATTATGATCCTACACGGGACAAGGCGCATGCAGCCCCTGACTGAGTGCATCGGGGAAGGCCTGTTGTTGCACATGTGGGAAGGATGTCTTACATGTAGGTTTTGCTTTAGCTTCTTAAAAGTGCTCATTGCCCTCATGAATACAAAACATGAAGATGAGACATGGGTTGGAATGGACCACCCTGGCTTGGCGCATCAACACTTCATGGGATTTCGCGCGAGAGAGTTGGTTCAGGTTCTTGGCTGTTGCTCTCTTGGTGTTGTTCTACTGACTTCCATGGAGTGAAGCTGAATTACATCTGTTGAAACCATATCCATCTAATTTTTCCTCCTCGTCTCTTAACTTCAGGCTTGATGTATTATGTCTGGAAGCAAACAGTTAGAATAAGATGCATTTGTTACATTGTGTCTTTTCAGTATCCAGCAGAAGGAAAAGGCAGTTGACAAAGTTTCAGCAGACGGTGCATAGTTGTTGTTTATGTTAAACAAAATGAGAATGTGCAGCATTCGGGTGTATAAACAGCATGACAGCAATAAGCATAAAACATAAGATGGGAAGCAGATTTCACTTTCAGGCCTTGGGGAGCAGATGGATCTGAGATCATTGTGCATTTGTGTACATCTCCAAGACCTATAGAAACTCATTTATTCCCCATGTCGACAGGTCTTAAGGGAGCCAAATGTAGCACCACTGCAAATGGATGCAGCTCCATTGAGCATAATGGGCTGGACCCAAGCACCTAGATCTGTCTCTTTTAAATGGCTCCAGCAAGAGCAAAAGGCCGGAGAGCTGATTTAGTCTTGCAGTAAGCGATTGCTTTGCCATCCTTATGCTCAGATGGCATAAAGATGAGGCAGCTCCATTTGCATCCCCTCCATGCACGGGCTGAAGGGAGCTGGGTGGGAGAGGAGTCACAGCTGGTGGAGGCTGCTCTGCTGAACTTAGAGCGGGTCTCCTCCCCAGGCAGCTGTGGAGACATAAAGAATTGTGTTTTTTTTTCTTTTTTTTTCTTTCTTTTTTTTTTTTTTTTTGATTGTTCCCTCTTTTCCCTTTGCTCCTCTGCCCCAAATCTTGCACCAAGCTGAGCACAGCTCAGAGTGTAGATGTGTTCAGTCAAAGGACATTCCTCTGTTTCTGCCCATCTGGTCCAGGACTGGTGCTGTGGGATAGAGGAGACATCAAACCCACTCTATATATAAAGGCAGAGACAGAACCCTCATTTGCCCATTTCCATGGATCTGTTTACAGGATATGGTGATTTTGTGCTTGCAGAATCAGGACCACACTGCTTGTGCGCTATCTATCTAAGGCCCTGATTCTGCTCTATATCGATGCCATTGAAATGAAGGACGTAATGAGGGGTTTCAGTCCAAGTAGAGACTATCTAAGCAGGTGGAGAAGCGATGGGCTGGTGTCCAGGCTCCAGAACACAGGGCACAGCGAGGCTGTTTTAAATAGCAGCAGTGGCCCTAATCCGCAGGCAGGATGGAGAGATGCAGATTGGTAAAGGGAAGAAAGGGCAGAAAATAGTAACCATGGTGTGTGTATGTGAGAATGCCTTTCAGGATGTATTAATGGGGTGCAATGAATAGGAAGAAGAGACCCCAGAGCGTGTTTAAAACTGATTTCTGGTATAGTATGTGCCACTATATAAATACTATAAATGAAGCACTGCACAAAAGAAATAATAAAAACACCTCCCCGTAGTCAGTATCACTGACTATGTCAGCGTTTAACTGCATCTGAGCTCATCATTAACTACAAGGAGGAATAACAAAAGCAACCAAGACGGCAGTGGGAAAGAACAGAAGGACCATGATGGGACCCCAGTGAGGAATCTCCCACAGAGAACTGAAGAAATGGAGGCCCAACAGAGTGAAAGCCCACTCTGTGCACAGCTCCAGAGACACCTCCAACGATGCAGTGGGCAAGCGCTCACCTCCTCCATAGCCAGATCTCTCGCAATAATTGCCTGCAGCAGCCACTCATCTCCAAGTAAAGAGTTTTAATAAATGTTCCTCATGTGCAAGCCATGCATGTATGTGAGAGAGGGCGGGGATGTGTATTTTTAAATGCGAAAACTCCCACCAGCCGCAGTTTGAATATGGGCAGTATGATCTTCAAGGGAAAGGGAAAAATATGCTGGTTTCCTACAGAACTGGATCACGTTTTGCAAATTGGATAGTTAGTCTGAGAAAGGTTGTGGAAAATGTGTTCCACACTGGCCAGTAATTTGAGGGTGTTCTTAATTTTAAGGTGGGCTGATAAGAGTCACTATCCCAGCAGAGGTACGTGGTGATTTAGGGAGCTCATACCATTTTCAGGTGTTTCAGGCTGGAGTGCCCTGAATGGAACCTGTTTGCTGAACACATATATCTATATGAGGAAGTTTCTCAGAAGCTGGGTGTGAATAATTTGTAGAAACCTTAGGAAAACCGGGTTAAATCTTGCCTCCGTTAATGCTAATGGTAAATGTCACATTGACTTCAGTGAAGTGAGACCTTCCCAAAGGCTGTCACAGGTTTCTTGACCCCTTGCTTGAATGCAGCCTCCAGATGAGAACTGAAGCTGTGCTAGATTCAGAGCAGCATACCCAGGCTCTCAGTGTAATTATTCAGATAGGTCAGATTTAACAGCCTTTAGTATCTTGGGTGCTTTATTTTTCAGTGTTTAATACCTTGCTCGATGTAGGCTTTTGTGATGCTGAAGAAAGCAGCTTTATTGGATCTGGCTTTATCTTAGCGTTGACTGGAAAGACTGTATCAATTCCAAATAGGCTATTGCCATCTCTTCTGCTACTTATCCAGAGCTTGAATATCCTAAATAAGATGCACTGACAACGCCAAGGTCTTAGTGCCAATAACTGGTAGTCAATGCATGTCCATGCTAAGATGATACCTCTACTTTATTTTTTTTTTTCATTTCAACACAGGAGAACATACACAGTTCCTATTTCATTATGGTGAAGGCAAAGTTCTGCTTGCGCTTGCTCATGCATTGAGTCGGTTCATACAGTAGCCAAGAGCTGAAATGCTGGTGCCCAGCTGGGCTTTGGTGACGTGATAGAATGAAGCTGCTGCATTTAGCTCGGCAGGGTCAGTGCAATGGCAACCCTGGCTGCATTAGTGCTTTGTCTCTTTGAGGCAACCAAGAAAGTAGAAAAGGAGATGGAGAAATACATCCATCATCCCCCATGCCTCTCGGTTGAACCTGGTGATGGCAGAGGATGGTGACAGCGGGAGAAAGGCTGTGGGAAAAAGGAGCTATCATAAAGGACGGAAGTAAAGGCTTTACAGAAACAGACCATAAGTTTAGCTTAAGCATCCACCTGCTGCTCTGGTCTCTCTTGACCTCCTTGGACTTCTTGCCACAGCTAATGCGTTGTGGTGCATGACAAAGGATTTTAAAAATGACCCATGGAGAAAGCTTTCCCCATGCCCTCGGTCTGACCTGCCATTCCTCAGCGCTGCAGATCCACGGCTTGCACTACCCTACATTTCTGCACGTCTCTTCAGAATACCTACATACCTTGAGCTAAGGACAGAGCCCCAGGCTGGCGGTGGAGGGTTTAAGTCAGGTTCTTAAAGTTACTCAAACTGTCATTTGTGTGTATGTTAGAGCAGCATTTCATCTGAGTGCTTGAGGGCTGCGCGGAGCTCCCAGGTGATCAGCATTTTCAACTCTAAGCCTTCCCAAGCTCAGCGAGGAGAAGGGGAAAAAAAAGAAAGAAGAAAAAAAAAAAAGAAAAAAGAAAAGAAAAAGGAAGGGCAAAATTGGTTCTGCCTCATTTCTGCAGAGGAGGCACTTCATGACAAGTGCAAATACAGAAGTTGCTTTGACTCCCGAATGGATAAACTCTGGAATCTAAAGGATGTTTGAGGACAAATTTTCAGAGGTGGGCACGTACATACTGACTGTAAAATTACTTCATGGAGCCTGGCTGTGCATGCTAAATCCACATTTTCCTGCGCAAACAAGGTGCTTATGCACACTGTTAGGCGTTTTGCGGACCCACAGGCAAAGGCAAGTTCAGCCTTTGCCCTCTTAGGATTGTGCTTAGATGTAGTTCCCCCAGCCAGAAACACCATCCTGGGACCTGGATTTGTGAGGAAGAGCTCATGCTGTGGCCCCAGATGGAAAGGCTTTAAGCTCAAAGCTTAGTTTCAGATAGACCATTTTAATTGGGATGGTTCCCAAAGCAGTGAATAATCAGCCTTGAGTTTTAAATTACCCTGGAGGAAAGTCTCCTCAGTAAACAGGAGGAAGGTGCCTGCAGCAGGAATTTGCACTCCCAGTTTGATGCTGCAACTTCAGGTCCAGATGTCAATGGGTAAAGATCAGGCTGGCTGTTAGAAAATGCTCAAAACCGCACTGATTTTTGGATCAGAGCAAAGCTCACAGCCTCTGGTTATGCTGTGAAATGAAGCTTGGACCCATGGATGAGTGCAAAGCATGCCAAAACTCCCAGCTCCTCTGATCTCAGTCCAATATCACCAGTGGAAGGTGGTTTATGCTCAACAGCTTCATGGTGCTTAGGAAGAGCCAAGCTTGAGCTTTTCATGCAGGCTGAACGGACGTGGTTTTGGGTCCATCACTGGTTGTTAGAATATCCTCCCTTTGCAGTCTGCGGTCCCTGTGTGGGGACAACAAGAGTAGCTGGTCACACCACCGTGTCTAGAAGAAGAGTGACACTGTGCTGCTCTTTGGGAGATAATAATGTCCTAAACATTCACCAGCTTTGAAAATAATTGTCTGAGTAAAGTGTGCTCCTAATCCGCCCTCTCCAGTGGCACTGCTGCCTCCCCGAAGATTTTCATGTCCTGCGTGTTGATCTAGCATGGCTCAGTGAGAAAACCCATGTTTGCTAATAATAGCAGCTTGGGGATAGAGATTACAAATGGGGCAATGTAGATAAGATGTTTATTTTCAACAAATGGGGTAAGGCATCTGACCTGCCACATTTGCATCTGCTGTGCTCAGAAACTTAAGGCCTGATATTTGGCGTCCAGTGTGTCCATAACAATGTGGATTTATCACAGACTTAATTAGAGTTCTCTGCAGCTCATATGGGATAGCATGAGGCTTATACATAGGTAGTGTTTAAAAACAGATCCACAACCTTCCCAGGAAAAAAAGGACTCTTAAAACAAGATACATTATGGTGGCTGTGCAATACCATGCCCTGCAGCAGGCAGGAGAGCGTCTTCTCCATCCCTGTCCCAGTACCTGACCAGACCGGACACCCATCTCTATTTGCTATCTTTCTGCTTCCTTGGAAGGGAAAGGAGGTTTTCTGAAAATAGCAATTTCCCAGTGCAGCGGAGGGCATATGATAAGCATGCAGTGTGTCTCAATAGGCTGCTGCAGCGTTGAACCGCAATCATGTGGCTTAATCACCTGACTGTATAAATGAATTTCCCCTGACAAGACTCAATCGCTTTGGGCCCCTTGACTAATTACCTGCTATTGTGTGAGGACCAGCTTGTGGGGAAAAAGCAGCCCTTGTCCCCCAGCAATCGTGAAATAGAGAACTAAACACTAAAGTCTGGAGTTCAGAGGATGCTCATTTGTTTTCCATATTTAGTGACAAATAAAGAGATGTTAATTATGCTCCCCTTTCATGACAAAAGTCGTTTTCATAAATATTTTTGCCCTTTTTTTTGCTCCCCCAAGCAAAGGTACAGTGCTCAGTCACTCTGAGTGTGCAGGAGCCATGCAAAGGCATCATTTTCTAAGCAGATGGACAGCAGAGAAGGAGCACTCAAGGAGGTAACTGAGATGCTCAAGGAAAGAGTTGACTCTTCTCTAGAAGAGACCCTTAAAGTTCATGGTGCATGTGGAGACCTCTGGCTTATTGAATTGGTCTTGCCCTGTTCACTTCTGTGCACATTATTCTGGAAACTGGAGGGACCAACGCGTTTGGATCTTTGATTCCTCTGAGCAATGGAGAGGGCAGGGTGATGCCAATGGTTTCCCTACGCTGCACTGGGTGCTGGGTGATTAATTGTCCCCTGCCAGAACAGAGCTGCCATAAACTTTAACAGGCCAGGGACAGGCTTATTTGTTTTTTAAATTTGTCTTTCTGAATATGCAGAAAACAGTCCCAGATTATCCTAAATTAGCCTCTGTTCTAATGTGCTGTCTCACACTTGCTTAATGTCAAACGCTTTTTAAAGCAGTGCCAGAAGTCACAAAAAGGAAAGGAGGGGGAAGGTAGTCTGACCTATATCTGTTCTTAGAGTGTCACCGCTCCCATGCTGGGGCCAAACAGCCCCATGGGTGCTGGTCTCCCTGTACCACCTTGGTTCTGGCCCTGGCAAGAGCAGCAGGTCTCTTCCTGTCCCTCCTGAGGAACCTCTTTGGTATCTCCTAGTATGGCAGCTCTGTTTATAACTGATAATTCCATAAGGAAATGATCACGAGAAGCCTAAGGTCATTATTGTTATATTTTTCTCTGCTTTAAGATCCATCTAGCATAATAAAACTACTACAGGCAGCAACACTGAAATGGAGCCTTTAGTAACATGCAATGGTGCACCTAATTCCGTGATTTCACCCCGGCCCACTTCGTGCTGTGAAAGGTTAGGAGAAAGGCTAATCCTATTTTGACTTGGATCAGATGATCTCCAGCGCTTCCAACCTCTACTTTTATATGATTCAGTGATTTTCAGGGGTTCGCTTTGAAAACAGAACAGATCTACACTTTAGAAGTGCGTTTTCGTTATGATTTGGTCATCCCCAGACATGTTTGGTCCATTCAAAAAACACCCAGCCTTCAAAAGTCCATTTTTTCTTAGAAACAGACATCCATCAGGGAGACTTCTGAAGGACAAGTTTCTTAAGCTAAAGATGCTAGAAAATGAGAAAGGGACATATGGATAATGACTTCTGTCAACTTAGCAGTAATGCATAGAAGACACTTGTCTCAGGACGTGCAAGGTTTACATTCAAAACCCTGGTCTGGATCATGACTTATTCTATATTCAGATTCCCAGAGAGAGAGGGGTAATCACTCTGGGAAAGCTACAGCTTGAGGTAAAAAGCAAGGGCCCTGGGTTTTGGGGGATATTACAGAGTCCCATTTTGAGTGTCTAGGCACCGAGGGGGTTTCATCATGGCTGTTAACCAGCAAGTTGCACTTTATAAGACCCATACCCTGACCAACTTGCTGCATTTCTGGTGCCAGGTAATCTTCTGCAGCCCTTCTGTGGGAGAGATGCACATCGTCCACAGACGTTGCTGCACAGCTGCTCATCAAGATCTGCTTGTTAATGGCCTTGGCCCTTGATTTTCTGTTTAGAACATGCACCCAGTCCAGACTGTTGGGCGGAGGAGCCTTCCTCTGTTTCCTGACGCATAGGTTCATCTCCCAGTGCCGCAGTGATCTGTGCATCTCCAGGGTGAGATGGAGTGCATCAGCAGCAAACGTTTGCTGTGTTACTCCACAGACAGGGGAACCTTCCCTGCCCTTGACTTCTCCCACCCCTCCATCCACAGTGAATGATACCAGCATCTTCTGGCGCCTTCTGGGCTGACTTCAAGGTCTCTTTCTATGTATGTTTAATTTCTTACTGCCCAAATTAATTTCCTCACTTGTAATTTTTCTACTGACTTTAATGAAGCTCTCCCAAGGCTCCTAATCTTGATGACCTTTCTGAGAAGAAATACAAGTCAGCTTGTTTCCCCAGGCAGTTTTTCCTAATTTCTTACAGCTCTGTTGGCAACACATTCCAACCTCCCTCTAATTTCCTTTGGATATGACGATTCTTCTCCTCACTCTAGAGAGAGTAATGAAGATTGGGAGCAAAAGCAGCCTTTTCAACTGCTTTCTGGAGAAACCATTGGTCCTATTTAAAAAAACTCCAGGGAGGGTTTTTAAGACATAAACCAGAGTGAGTTACTACCTCATATGAGGTGACAGGTCACATGTTGACTGTTTTCCCTATGCTGATGCTTTCAAATTTTGCATCAACTACCAGCATCTCTGCTAGGGTTGATTTTCCTCTGACCATTGAGATTCCTGTTAAGGGCCACTTCATCTGAGGGCTTCTTTGTACTGTGGTGTAATTACACATTTTGCAGCCTGAGAAGAAAGACAGCTTTTGCCAGATGAGCAACTGAGGCATCCTTTGAAGCTCAGGTCTTCAGAGATATTCTGCTATTGAAATCAGCCTTAAGGAGACACCCTAAACAGCTTCCCAGGGGCTACCCAGAAGGAGAACTGAGCTCTGGTCTCCTGAGCACCCTAAATATCACATCATCCCCCTAAATATCTGTTCTGTAAGAATCGGAGAGAGGAGAGGCAGGGATTTCTAAGAACAGAAGCTCTCTTATTCAAACGTTTCTATGAGCCATGGAGCTAAATAATTGTTGGTCTATGAATGCACAACTCCGCTGATAGAAGCAGGGAAAAGTAACAGTAACCTTGAGCTCAGATCGGCCAGTCAGAACAGTCTCTTCTTTTCCCCTGTCTTTTTTGCTATTTCCATATTGAGGGCATTTAGAGAACAACAAAGACTCAGGTCTATTCACGGGGTCTCAGTTTCTGGCACTGCGTGAGCTGCTGCAGAGAAGCAGCGTCTCTGTATTCAGCTGACTTGCTGACTCTGTCATAGCCCTGGTAAGATGTTGTTAAAAATAGTTATTCCTAATGACTTATTCCAATGCAATGGAGATTCCTGTGTACGATAATTTGCTTTGAGGATTGCATCATCCCAAAGGAAATGCAGCCAGGGAGATTTAAAACAAAAGTGGTCTGTCTCTAGGCTGAACTGTGATACTTGGCAGGGATACTACTGGCCACTTAGTCTAAAGCACTGTTTTTACATACTGCTCCACTCCCTGTAATGTCACGAATGAAGAATGACATTTCTCATCTCCCAACCCATAAAAGATACTAGATGAGGTATTCCAGTTACCAGTGTCCTTGAGTGAGGTCGTCAGTCCACGTGGGACCTTGTGCTGTGAACACTACCAGGATTTCAGGGGAATAGTTCAAGAAGCGAGGTTTCAAAATAGGTCTGTCACTCCTGAAGCAAAAGTCATTGAAAACTACTGGTACATTGGTAATAGCACTGGCAAATTTATCACTATGACTTTCTCTGTGTTGTATTAGCCAGTGTTGTAATGTAGATGGTGAACTGAGAGGATGGGATGCCCAGGGAGGGGGAATGGATTTCTTTGCCCACCTCCAGGAATCACACAGTGGACGCAAGGTTGGATGCAAATCTTCCTCTCAATAAGCTGACACGTGCCCCTTGCTACTGGAGGAGACACTTCTGGGTATTGGCTCTGTGATAGGCAAAGCTCAGGAAAGAAATAAAACAAGGATCTGGTCAACTGTGGAGGAACAGGTAATGGAAAATCAGCCCTAGTAATGTTCACAGAAATTTAGGATAAGCATTTCTGGTATCTTCCTACCTTTTGGTGAAGGTCCTGAGAGAGTTGTCCTAAAGGTATATGGTGCTGCTCCTTCATCTCCTCCTCCCTCTCCCACTGAAAGTGGCTGTGAGGGCTGAAATGTCAAAGGAGGAGCTCCTACCTCTTTAGTCCTTCTCACAACAGCACCTTGGTGGATGCCTGTCTCTTAGTCTTTCTTTTGGTGTGCAAGGAGAAGGAAGGACAAGCGAGGAGAAGGAAGGACAAGTGCATCACGTCTACTACAGGAAGCATGAACAGTGACTACACAAAGGTTAGAGGCACGAGAACTGATTTCCTATTTCTGTTGGTGCAAGAGAATAATTAGGGTTAAAGGGGCAGAGGTATCTCAGATTGCATGCCAATAAATTTTTTCATTTTAAGGTCACAACTAATGAAAGTACCTTCTTTTGCTTTCATTTAGAAGAAATTACTGAAGTAAATTTCAAAGCAAATACTGCTCCAAACTGAAGAATAAACAAACAAACAAAAAATAAGTAGCCTGGTTGTTAAAGTTTCACTATTAACAAATCCACTTTAAATTCCCAAAGATTGCTGCGGAAAGCTGATATCAACTGGATATAGAAAGGTGAAGCTCTGCTTGACTACCGTTACCCTACTTTAGGATTGATACATGGAAAGTGCCATGGATATGGTAGTTTCCTGTTATTAATGGTCACACAATGGAGATTCGGATACGGATGGGGAAATTGCTACTAGAATTCGTGGAGCAGTGCCTTCACTCTGGTTGTTTTCCCCTGGTGTTCAGGATTTAGGAGGCAGGCAGCAGGACAAAAGAATGGGAATTACTAGCAACTAGGCTAGGAAACATGAGACAAAGTGGGTCCAATGAGGGACTAACCCACTGGGCTTCCTGGTGTGTCCATGCTCGGAGTTTTAGCATGAATAAGAGCATTAGAAAGTGATTCCTAAACAATCTTTGCTGATATGTAAGAATATTGCATTTTTATTATGTTTTCCCTTGCATTTCCACCAAATTGTTATTAATTAAACAACAAAATAATTCTGCCTGGTATTTGAATGTTTTGCATGGATTATCTTCATAGTTCATTATCCATTCCTGTGGAGAGCAAAAAGTGTGCCTCTGCCTCTGAAGACTAGCGTGGCAAAAGGGTAATCTTTTTGCTCTGAGGGTCTGTTAACTCTGTTATCAGAGGTGCATCTGCCCACTTGATCAGTCGGCCTCTGCGGTTCAACCTGGCATGGGAGCTATCTGCTGAATTCATGTTCATATCCAAAAGATTCCAGCAGCCTAACCAAAAAATTAAACGTAGGAGTCATTTAATCTACTTTAGACATGTTTTTGATAGGCAAGTGTAAAGGTGCTTAAGTTTAAAGTGGTGATTGCAGGTTTCTTTTATGCTCGGTGGAGCAAGCTCTCCAGAATCCTTTTACGCTTGGTGAAGAAAAACGGCCCTTTCCAGCGGCTGGTTCTTCTGACCTCTCTTAGATGCTTATTTTAGGATGAGATCACTCCCCATTGCTGGTTTGGCGACAGAGGTGGCTGAGAGTGATTAGGTCTGAGCTAGGCATCTAACTTCTGGATGCTCAAATGAGACTGCAGCCTGCCCCGGGCATCGTTCCTATGGAGGAATACTACTAGGGAGGCTTGAGTCCCTCCCCTGCTCCATAATCTGCACTTCAAGCAAGAGGGATGCTGCTCTTCACCTGTGAGAGCAAGCAGAGCCGAGGGGAAGGCAGAGCTCAGCATGCTAACGAGCCGAGTGCTTTTGTGACTCAGGGAATAAAATCTCTTTGCGCCCATTATTCCTGCCCGTGCCCATTTATAAGTGTTTCCACAATGCAAGTAGCGTTGTTCAGAGGTCTCTGCATCTGACTTGTTTTTTAAATCTCTGTTATACTATTATCTGGAGCATATTAACCCCCAGGTGCTTAGGTTTTTAAATGTATAAGAGATGCCAGAGGGAGGGAGAGGAAAGAAAAAATCTAATCCTGCTTTAAAAAAAGAAAAGAGCCAGAAGGTGAAATAGCAGAATAATCACTCTTTAACACAATTTGCTGTCACCTTCACCAGAAGGTCCCTTTGCTTTGATACACAGAATTAAGAGACAAACGTGGCTAAGTTGCTGCAGTTGAATAAAAACACACACTCATGCACACACAAATAGATCAGTGCCCAGCAGTTCCCTATGGTGCAATTGTTGGAAACACAAGCCGTTTTTAAACTGATACCAGAAATGAACTTTTATTTTCAATCATATTTACTGTAAATTAGAAATTACTCAGTAAAAATGCAATCTGTTAGGCAAAATGCATCCTGTCACTTTCAATTAACCAGCTAAAAGGTTGTTAATGAATAAATATTGACTTTTAGAGGAAATGCTTCTTAACCAGCTTGAGATCCATGGGCATGATATTTGACAAATGATCAATATGGAGCTGGTGCGCTCCTGCTAACTTGAAGGTAACAGTTCAAAATGCCTAGGTGCAGTGTTAAATGGCAAGGTGCATGTAGAGTCTCCTGTAATAGTAAAATAAAGACATGACGAGGAATTGCAAAACTGCCTGCACCCGACTCTACCGTAACTTCTGATAGCCAAGTCTGTAGACTTGGAGATAGAAATCAGCCATTCAAGTACTTCTACAGTTTTCACTTGATTTTTCATAGGTCTTGAACACTAATGAGAGTTGAGGCACCTCAGACCTTTTGTAGATCAGACCTTTTATTAGATACCATAAATATACATGTAGATGCTCTACAGATTGACTCTTTAGGCTTCTAACAGTTTCTCTGGCAACTGTTGTTGGGAAAACATCCAGTGATGACACCTCAGGGCCGGGCTTTCTGATGTATATATGTATATGATGACCTGCGCTGGGCTCTGCTAACCCAGAAAACCAAATACTTGAACCAGATGCTGTCAGGAGGAATCAAGCCTCAAAATCCAGCAGAACTGCTTGGGTTATAACATCAGAGAGTGAGATAGAGCCAGGCTGGCAGGAAGATCCCATGCTGGAGGAGCATATCTGGGGCTCATGAGCTCTGGGTTCAAATCTGGACCCTAGACTGCCTTCAGAATCAGTCATATAATCAATTGTCTCGGGTGTAGGAGACAGAGGCAGAATAGTGAGAAATTTTGTTGAGGACTGTTCCTAGAAGGGTCTCTAGTAAAAATGGGAACCTCTGGGATTCGCTCAAGTTTAAGGTAGCTTCAGCCAACTCATTAAGTAATGTCTGACATGACAGATCTTGTAATGAAACCACCACTTTGCTCCTCATTACTTTTTCAGTGGGATTAAACCTCTACCTGCCCCAGGATGCTCTAAAAATAGAGACAACTTGTTGGAAATATGACAGTGGCTATCACACTTTATCTGGGAAATTAAAGAGTTAAGAGTTTTCACCCAGGTTGATGTTTTAAAGTGTTTTTCTTACTTTAATGGAAACATGTTGCTCTCTGGCCCCCTGGGCTGAGGATGATCAAGATTATGAAGTTCATAGATGCTTTGCTGCTCTGGCATCTAAATAGAAACAAATCCATCACCTGGTACTCCTCAGGAAACCATCACCAAGATTGCTGTTTTAACTAAGCCAGTTGTTGTGGAGGCTGAAATAGGCCTTATGGAGAGGTGTTAGCACTGCCTTAGGCGGGCAGGCTACTCTTTATTCTAAATACCCTGCTGGTCACTTTAATGGAGCGATTTTCATCATTTTTATTATAGGAGGACTCAGAAATTATTCCAGTGGCACTTGTGGTAATTGTGACCCTGAAACGACAGAGATCTGTTTCAGATGTATTTGCTCCTTTCTTTCTGCCTGTTAGTATTTACCCTCTTCATTTTTATCCGTGGCCAGAACAGTCCTCTCCTGCTTTTGAACCACGCTGTCACTCAAGGGCATGTTAACGTGGTGCTATGCCTCACCTAACAAGCCCCATTTCTCAGTAGGACTAATGAGCACACTCACAATCTGCAGTGATGCAATCTGTGTCCAGGTATGGCTTCTCGTCCTGCAGTGGAAAGGACATTGGGCTATAACTCTATGATTTTCTTGATAGGTCAGGAAATAATTCATAGATGTGCTAATGGGATATTATTAGAGTTATAGCCTCACTTAGTTACACTGTTTCTCTCTCCTTATCCCTTTAATTAGAAAAAGGTATCAGGGAGAAACCCCAGATTGTTAAATAAGATATGGGTCTATCAATCAGAACTGCCTTATACGGGACTTATCTCAATATTTGGATGCTGTCCATGGAGTTTATAATGAAGAGGGTTTCTTTGTTCACTAGAAGGGAATGCATGTGTAGATTAGACTTTTACCCAAACCCAAGCGCAGAGGATCTTGCTTTCCATGAAAATATTTCTCTAGATTTTTCTCCAGCTCTAACACACAGCAATACCTTGCGTGTTGTGATGTTCTCTTTCCAAGTGCCTTAATTTCCACTCTTCAGATGCACCTAGATTCCTCTCACGCTCCCACAAGTAATGCGGCACAAATTATAGGAATGGGCATTGGGTCCATCAACAACAGTGAAAGCTAATGGCATTGCACAGGGACCAATAAAGCTGAGATAAGAACAGTTGGGCTTTTCTCTTCTTCATTGGCAGTTAAATGTGATTTCTATTATCTCACTGTTTGCTTTAATGTTATATGGAACCTGTCAAGACTCCATAGTCTTGCTGCTCACTGTTCCACCGTAAAAAAAAAAAAAAAAACCCTCTGTAAATTAAAGTACCTTTTTCTACTGAAAGGTGCATAAAACTATTCTATCTAATTCATGGTCCCCTTTATCATAAGTGATAGTGGAAATGCAAAAGATTACAAGGTCAGATGAGTCTGAGATATGAATCCAAATCTGTAAATCTCCTGAAGTATATTCTCATCCTCATTTTTAGGCCTGCCCAAACTTACATCCACTGTCACTTGTTTGCTTCATATCCAGATCATCTTCTCCCATAAAATCCCTGATTTGGAAATTTCCTGCCCCAAACTTCTGCAACTGCTATAATCCAGTTTATACCAGAGAGGACCTAACCTGAAGATGGTAAGTCCCGTGCACCTTTTGTCCTATGTAGACATTGATGGGAGACAGATATCTTGAAGAATGACTGAGTAGGGCATTACTGGAACAAAGCTACTTCGGGCATGGTCCCATGCTAGACTGACTATACTGGTTCTTTTTGGGAGCACTCGCTGGTACATCTGCATAACACTACCTTGCATGGTGTACAGGGCCAAACATATGCCCTCAAGGCTCTTCAAGACAGCAAAAACATTGGTTGTCTTAGTTCTACCTGTTGGGAACAGCTTCATCTCTTATTAACCTTTGCACTCTGGTAGCATTCACTAATCAGGCTGCACTTTCATTCTCTTGTCTCCGTTTGCTCTTCTCACCCCAACTCATCTTCTGTCTAATCAACATTTAGCCGGTAGTAGTGACTTCAAGGATGGATTTCGTGACAGAGTCGATTCCTCACTGGAGGGTCCTTCAGAGCTCTCTTGGAGCTGTCTGTGGTGGCTCTAATACAGTCAGAAGGGCACATGAGTGTGTACACGTAAGGTATGTGTGATATAGGAGGGGATCTTGATTTCTTTGGTCAGAGTCCAAATCTTCATCATGGTTGGATTTCCTCAGATGGTCATTTGCAGAGTGACAGAGATAATGAGGAGCTAAAGAACAGCTCCCAGGACCCATTGCTCTCCTTGTGCCAAAGATATTCCCTTAGTGGTGTTACCAACAAAGGCCATAACATTGCTGCTTAATTACTACTGCAAAATAAATCAGGCTAGGTTGTGTTAGATACTGCACAAAGATGTATCTCCAGCCCTAGAGCATTCGTAAGGAATCTAAGGAATGACAAAGCTTGCTGGCTTTAAAGGGAGAACCCTCTGGCAAACCATGGAATGGTCCTACCTGAGGACTCTGTCACGGCTCCCAGCACCAGCAGAGCAAGTTTCAGGAGTTCCAAGGTATTTGTTGTGAGAACTGGTGATATCGCGATGGGAAGGAGACAGTAGTAGGTTAGCTCTGATTCTGGAGAGAAACAGAGGGATCTGATCCAACAACATGTATTAAAAGACAGTGAAAGAAAATAGTACACCGACTGGGGAAAGTTTCCTGTGGAAATTCCAAAATGATGCATGTCTTGCCAAAAAAAAAAACAAAAAAAACCCCAAAAAACAAACAAAACAAAAACAAACAAAC
Organism: Crypturellus tataupa; assembly: GCA_034781795.1. Lineage (NCBI taxonomy): Eukaryota > Metazoa > Chordata > Aves > Tinamiformes > Tinamidae > Crypturellus > Crypturellus tataupa. Next base: position 2,544,416 of record JAWLRI010000516.1, read on the forward strand.
AAACAAAAAAACCCAAAAACAACAACAACAAAAAAACCAAAAATCAACCGAACAAAAAAAAAACCCAAAATATGTCTTTCTCTAGCCTGCTTCTGCCTTGAGCAGCTTTGTATGGGACTCTGTTGCAGTCTCACCTGGGCCAGTGCCTGGTCTGTTAGGTCTTTGTATGAGGATAACAAATGTCCCAAAGACCTTGATGGTGCCCAGATCTCTGCCAAATGGGATGAAGTGCACACATAGCTGGCTTAGCCAGGATCTGGTGGTTCCTACCAGCTAGAATGTAGAGAGTGATGTCCAGCTTGGACAGAGCTCTGGCAGATGCTGGAGAAAAGCAAAGGACATATATTGAGTAAGAGCCTCTTGCTGGAACAATGTTGAGGTCTATACAGCAATGCTTAACTAACACCTTTTGTGGGGGAACATTCTGAATGTTTGACCAATTTCATATCCGGAAAAAAGGTCCATTTTGAGGTGGCAAACACGTGCAAATAGGGAGAGGCTCAAGTATACTCAGACTCATCTGTGCACCTCATGGTGAACACCCTGTGGATTAATGGAAAACCATTCCCCTGGCTCAAAGTGGGAAAGGATAGCAGAAACATGCAAAGAAATTTTAAGCGGACAGGCCAGCCTCACAGATGTAATCAGGCTCTGGGGCTGTGGCTTGTATGTTGCTTTTTGTGCATGCCCGTAGCTCTGTGCTTGCTTCTGTTGGCATTAGCCTCTCTGCAGCCTCCCTCCATCCCCATCTGTGCATGCGTCGCTGCTTCTCCTTGTGGCTTTGCTGTGTGCAATGAACTCAACATATTGAAGTGGGAGTGGGACCTCTGGTTTTAAGAGTCCCCTGAGATGGATTTGGAAATGGTGCTGAAACCCCGGTAGGCTGTATTTAAGGACCTCTATGGTTTTCCAAGGCAAGATCATGCCATGGGCCAAATATGTCATCCTCTCCTGTACCACACTCAAAATCAGTTCAATATATCACTTGGGAGTCTAAAAAGTTTTATCTGAAGCTTTGGCAGGCTGATGTTAGACTAATTTACCCACTTCTTTCAGTGAATTTCTTGAAGAGCAGGCGAGTTGCAGAAATTCATCCCAGAATGGCTTGTGAAACCATGCAGAGATTATCAAGAGCTGCGTAGTGAGGTCAGAGTTTGCTCCTCTAACATAATGTAGCTGCTGAAAGGCACTTTAACTTGCAAAGCTGTTCTGTGGGTGCAGGCAAATCCACATCTTTTAAACATTTCAGGCGCATCCTGCTCCATTGAGTTGCACCTCACAAGTATGTTCTGTCGCATTATGTCAGGAACTGACATGACATGAGGTAATTGGATCTGATATGACATAATCTGCCCATAACACAACATGTGATAGATGAAAGGACTTTCCCTGAGGCAAGCAGAAAGCAGCTGGTACTGTACAATACCTGCAAAAAGGGAGCATTTTTAATCATCTCCTCCTGCCTGGCAGGGATGGTAAGTTGTTCAGTCTATGCACATCCCTAATCGAAAGCTCCAAATGACTAATTGTTTTATAAAATACCCCTGCAAATTTTATTGCATTTGAGACAAAGTGAAAGTCTCTATAAATTCATATCAGGCATCCATGGGAAAAAAGAAAAGCCAAACTCAGGTGAACTTCTACAACATATGAGATACAATCTGTTTGCCTGAAGCTCTTCTGATCTAATGTATCTTCCATTTATTCTTGATTTGCATGTAAGTTTAACCTCATTTTTGCTAGTAAGGGAAAAACTGGAGGGATTGATACCTGTAGAGACCCTGATCCTGATCCAGGAAGGATCCCTGATCCTTCATGTGGTGCATCCTGCTGACCACTGCTGACCACTGCACCGGGAGAGCAGGCTGGGCCAGAGAAGTAACCTGCAAATATTCCTGTTGAACTTGACCCTTTGCTGTCTCTTCCTTGGAGATATCCAAAACTCAGAGACGTTCCCAAAATGGAAAGGGAAAAGGATGAGCAGAAGTTTGTTCATGGCTTAGCAAAGTGTTTTGGTATCTTCATTTCTGGTGGAAGGCATGATCTGAAAAGGGCTGAAGACATCAGAGGCATCTAGCTTTAGAGGAATTAAAAGGGAT
>JAWLRI010000516.1:2546614-2569292 GCA_034781795.1 Crypturellus tataupa
CATTTCTGGTGGAAGGCATGATCTGAAAAGGGCTGAAGACATCAGAGGCATCTAGCTTTAGAGGAATTAAAAGGGATAGGATCCTAAAGGGAATCGTCCTCCATCTCCTTTGATTCAGGTTTCTGTCATTCAGACATTTTACAGGCTTCCCTTTCAGCGTTACCTTCTGGGACGCTGTCACCTCTTCATTCAACACAAACGTTTCAGAAAGGTTGAAAAAAAGTGGCAGCAGGAAATCCTCACAAATAGGAGGGTGGGAAGGGGAGACCACCGTTTTAAATATATGTGCCTTGATTCTTCCTGGCATTGATGTATAATCCTAACACTGCTCCTGTCGTATGCTATTTAGAACAGACTGTGTATTGTGCATGTAAAACTCACATTTTCGCCATTAGAATCCCTATTTGAGGTTCAGTATTTATAGGTTCATTTTGCAAAGCTTGGCTATCAAAGAAATAAAATGCTTCTTTTTTTCTCTGTGTTTCAACCCCACCACCACCATCCCCAGTATTTTCTATGCAAGGAAGAAAATAGCAGCAATAAAGCAAAAATCTCCCAAGCAAGAATAGCAGCTGATAAGGCGACCATGCCTACTGGAAGGAGGACTTTCCCTGCATCATCATCTCTGATGTTGTTACAGTCCTATGGACTTTGTGCTTTGCTAGCCCTCCAGCAGCCACGGCTGATTGTTTTTAACTTCTGTGCCTTTCTTTTGCAAGCTGAATTAGCTTGACTACAAAAATGTGGCATGAGTTGTTATGATGAGCTCTGAATGAGAGGCGATTTTTATTAAAGGCCTTGCTGTCTTTGTTTCTTGCTGGTGTATCCAAGTGCTCCTCCCAATGGATGCCCTGGTGAACAAAAGCAACCGAGTTTCAGTGCTGGCCTTGAACGTCCTTCGTTTGGGCTTGGAAGAGATGCTGAATGTTGTTCTAAGCTGTTTCCTTTGTGATGCCTTTAGTATAAATCTCTGCCCTTTTCTTAAAAGCCAGCTCAGCCACATGAACTAGGCTTTATTTTATGAGGCTCATTATTTTTATATTGATGTTCATTTTCTGAAGATAGTGTGAAAGCTAAATGCATACAGCCCCCTAGACGTTTTAACAAAATCATATTTCAGTCGCAGTATTGATTGTCTATCTATAAAGCAATATATGGCCAGGAGTTAATGTTAACAGTGCACTATGTTAACTGAAGTAATGTAGTGAAAAACAAAAAAGAGACTTGGGCTTGCTTTACTCTTTGCTGCAGTGTGACACCTCCAGCTGAGCTTTATTGCTTCTCCTGCGCGTTAGGTAATCACAGAGATGACCTATAGCAGTTTCCCCTAATGGATGATAAGCAAAATCAGCCAGAGTTCATGGCTGCTGCTATGGGGGTAGCACATAAACAATCCTCCTTTCATTGTGTTTACACACATTTTGCTTTTGTCCTTTGAGCAAGAAGCTGTTGGGTGCTGGTCTGGTGTTACACTATGCTGGATTACTTCTTTACAGGCCTACAGTCCTGAAACTCTTCCTGCTCTGCTGTGAAGGAAGAAATTCTTTTAGGAACCATGCTTATTCGATACACTATCATTTAAATTTGTTTAAGGCTAAAGCTAGGCTGTAATTTAGGCCGCAAGCCTTTCCTTTCGTGATGAGTGCGGAAATACAAAATGAGCTGACAATATAATACAAAATACAAATACAAAAACAAATACAAAATACCCTGAGCTATATTATCTCTGCCTATGCTAGGAGAGATCTACTCTTCTTTTCAGAAGCAAGCCCCCTCCCAGAAGAACCATAATGAGATAGATTTCCTAGGTACGCTTGTTTTTTCCCCTTGCTAAAAGTAGCTCAGTATTTTCTTTCTGTATTTTTACAAATGGGAAAATTGGTAAACAAAGAAATGTTTTGACCTGCCAAAATCACATTATCCCACCAGAAATGAAAGCAAACTCCAATGCTCCTTAGTGTAACAAAGCCTGTGAGGGACCCCTATAGATGATCTAGGCTGTCCTTTGTTGGTTATGTCCCATCAATCCAAACAAAAACTCTTCTATCTGGTTCTTAAAATTCCGCAGTAATGGTGATCCAGTAGACTATCCCAACTTTTGATGAATAAGTTTTTCTTGTTCTACCCAAATAACCCTTAATTTGGCCTGGCCTATGATTCTATCTCCTACCTACTGTGATAATGGGAAATAATTTATTCTCTTTGTCTTTGCAGCTGCTTTTTAAGTATTTGAAAATACTCTGAGACCCCTTTTCCATCTGCTCATGTCTGATCCTCCCTGTTCTTGCTCTACCTAAAACACGTTTTCTAAATACCTGGTGGTGATCTGAAAATTTTCTTTTTTATTTTCCTCTGGTCACTTTCTGATAAATATAACTTTTTCTGCCATATACTGGCCAAAAGTGGGAGAAGTGCTCCAGTTAAAGCCTAAACCAGCAGCAAACGGAGCAGAAGGCTTTCTTCACACTTCTGGAACATGACGGTGCTCTCTGTACGTCTCGGCATGGTGTTCACTGTTTTCAGCATAACCTTGCTGATTCCTATCTAACTGCAGATCCACGCTAACCCTCAGGTCCTTTTCTGCAAAGCTGCCACCCAGTCTGTTGTTCCTGTCTTATATTTGTGCAGTTGTTGTTCCTCTCTGATCTTGCTATTTGTCCTTGCTCATTTGCATCCCAGTTTTTCAGACCACTTCTCTCATTTGCTGGGATGATTTTGAACTCTAACCCTGTGTTTTCTGATGTGCTGGTTGTCCCTCCCTCTCTGGTGGTGCGTGAGAATATGCAAGTGTAAAGGTTAGTCTGTCATCCAAATTGTTAAGGAAAATATTGCAGAGTGTGGCATCCCAGTCAGAACCCTGAGGAGTTTTTCTTGATTCATATCTCCTTCTTGCAAGTGAGCCACTGATTACTATGCTACAAATATTTATTTTTCCCAGCTAGTTTTGCCCACTGCAATAGTAGTTTCACCTAGACCATATTTCTATGAAATAGAGTAGACCATATTCACTGTGAAAAGATGTGAGTTTTACAGATCAGGCTGATGTCAAGGTGTGATCTTTACTGCTCCTGTTCTATTCTCTATTCTCCCCGGAGAAAAAAAAAAAGGCATTGGACTGATTTAGAAATGATCTGATCCCCCCAAATCCAGGTTGTCTGTTCCTCAGTCAGCTCCTAGATATCTCCTGGCTGTTTACAAACAGTGTAATTCCTTCTGCCAACATTTTTATAAGAATTTAAGTTATATTGATTTCCTAATCTTTCTCCCTCTCCCCACCTTTTAAGAATAACAGCAATAGACAGGCTATTTCCCAGTCTCCTGTAGTCACCAGTGTCCTTCAGGGGAGCCTGACCTCTGTCAAAAGCTCTGAGATATCTTCACCCCAGTGTCTCAGTGCTGCGCAACCTTCCTGCATCTGTAGGGTTCAGGAAACATCTGAATGGCTTCCACTTTCCCCTTCAATTCAGAGGTCCCCTGAGCTAAGGAAAGGAGAGCTGACTGTCAGCAAGGGCCCTTCTCTGGGAGAAGGAGCTTTGGGTTCCTCTCCCTCCTGCTCCAGGGACTGCCTTTGTTATGTAACAACTGATATTTTATGCATTTTTTCATATGTAAAGTGGATAATTAAACCACATTAAATCTCTTCATAGACCCTCATTCAAGTTTAACGTAGCATTAATTTGGCTGAGCTTAATTTACTTTGTAAACTGAATTAGGGACACTTTAATTCTGAATGAGGGTGTACATAAAAGAGTTTAATGTGGATTAAATAATCCAAATTAACTTAAAATATGAACAGAAAATGAATTAATTTTCCTAAGTGTCCCAGTGTAGGCTCAATACATCAATCATTCTTTGCTGCAACTACTCTTCCCACACAGGTGAGGATTCATCTGCCATGATTCTCTTCTACGTGGGCCTCTTTTTCCTTCCCGTTGTGCAGGTGATGACCAGACCGTGCCGGAGCACTGAGTGGGCCACAGTGGCAGCAAAAGAACAGGGGGAAATTTGTTAACAGAAGCATGTGTAAACATGAAGGGCATGCAAACAACGCAAGCAGCTCTCTTCCAACAGTTTGATGAAGAAGGGAGAGAGAAACAGCATCCCCGACCATAAAAAGGGAAAGAAAAAAAGCTCTTACTCTGCTTTTAGCTATTCCCCTTCACTTTAACCACCACTCCTGATTTACACTGAAAAGCAGTGCTGGGCTCACAGCTCCTGAACGTAAAGTATTCCTGTAGGACACCATCCATTACTTGTGCTCCGTAAGCACTAATAATCCCACTGAGCGCTCTTCAACTTGTGCCTTGATGCTAATGCCTTGTACTCTGGCTTTCTCATGCATCCCCCCCTTCATCTGGAGCTCTGGGGAGCAAACTAAAATAAACCACAGATTACTCAGACTTGCCGAGTGTGCCCTGCAGACCAGAGGCTGCATCCCCAGCCTCGCTGCTTGTGCATAACTCCCGTCCGCATTAATGGCAGGTATGCGCTCGCAGCCACAAGAGGCTATTCCCCAGTGCCTGACATCTTGTTTCATCATTTGTGGTACCGAAATGACCTGAAAATAGGATCTGAAAGGAGCTAGCACCAATATATTGGAGTGGGAGCCATGGTTGCCTGCAGCTGGGAGTTCCCTTGCACCGTGGTGGGGTCTGGCCTGGAGCATTTTCATTATCACGTTTCTGATGGGACAACTTTTAGATGTTGTTACAAAACTTTCTCCCATGGAATTCAAGTAAGACAAAACTTAACCTCCCAAGTGCTCCTACACTTCCATAGAACTGAGGTATGCCACCCCTGTGTGAAAGGGAATTAACTCTATGGCAAATATCAGCAATTATGCATGCCAGGGAAGAGGAACAGTTGCTGCAAAGGGGATTAATTAGGAGTAATGGGATAAAATTGAGGGAGTGGAGAGTTTGGTTTGGATATTTCATCAAGCTTCACAGTGTTGTATTTCTCACGCCACGGAGCAGTCGCTAAGAAGGGAGGGAAATCCTGTCACTTTGGGAATTCAAATCTCCCCATATGGAGCTGGAAGCCTGTCAAGAGAGATCACCCGGCTCTGCAGTAGAGGGGAAGGATGGTGACGCTGTGGTACGTGAACTCCTGTCTGGGCCTTACCTGCAACCAGGGGCCTATACGTAGTTTCCATTCTGTCTTGCTTCAGCCTGCAGGTTATCTGTGCTCTTAGCTGGGAAACCTCAGATACAGGGTGGAGTTCTGCTCATTGCCCAAGGGATAGCGGGGACACAGACTGTGTCCCGCAAGGAACGTGGCACAGCAAGCTGGAGCCCATGCTCAGACAGGTTGACATTATGGATATTCCCTTGCAGACACACTCTTAGCTCTAAGTATAGCTGTGCAGTGGTTTTACTGAGTTCGTTTAAGGCAATGTGTAAAAAGAGAGATTCTTCGCAATTCCTTGGTTCTGCTATTTCTTCACATTTTTAGCTCTAATTTCCTTCGCTCCCCCTTGAGTTTGTTTTTCTCTGTGATGCACTTAAATGAGCCACTGGGCTCAGAATCTGTGGCACGGGTTTTATCTTCTCAGTCTCCCAACCTCCCTGTGCTTCGCCTTGCTCACTGAGGAGGTCCTACAGGAGCAAGCCTCGCGGTGAGGGTGTCGGAGATTTTCACAGCACTCTGCGCTGGTCTGTGCTCCCCTCGCCCTGCCGATGCAGGCTGCCTTTAGTTCGTTAGCACTGCAGCGATAGCAGCTGTGAAAAATACAAATCTATGCAAAAATTTTAGGACCACAGGCACCATTATGATAATCCAGCCTGGCCTCCCATTAAGAGATCCTGTTCCCGTGCTGCTAGACCAGGGAAATGTCAGTGTCTCACAGATCCCCCACTCCTGCCCTGACACCCATAGAGAAGTTTCATCAAGGACCTACCCTGCCCCTTCAGACAGGTGAAGGTTTGCCTGAACCGCGATGGTTCTGTGCCTATGGAGTGACAGAGTGTTTATTTATAGTTAATGGCATTTTTGACCTTCCTCATCTCCTTACTGCTCTTTTAAGTCTGCTTTAATCTCATTACATAAGGAAGTAAGAGCCTTAGAGGGAGAATCTGTACCCAAGCAGGCCAGCTCAAATAAAGCTCTAAGCACTGTCGAGTGAAAAAAACCCAGTATCTGGTTATTGGCTACACGGGAATCAGCAGGAGTGAAGATGTGACCTGGCAGCCAAGTGACAAAAAGACTTAGAAGAAGGCTCATTCCTCCCTCTGCTTCTCTTTTGATTTAACTGCTCATTTTCCTAGACATGTGGGTAAGGGAAAGTAATAATAATGATAATCAACCGCAGACTTTCCTGGAAATTTGTATGAAAAAGGTCTGAGAAGCAGATTCATCCTTGTCCTGATGACACTGCACTGCAGCAGAGGTGACCTCCAGGTTTCTGTTTCTCCAAGAGGCTCTTGAAAACAGGTTTGGCCAGGGCAAAATTTGCAGCAGAATGCACTTGCTTTGTGTTTATGGGAGGAATTGCTCTGCCTTGGCCAGACTCACTCCTGCTCCCTGCCTGCCCCAGGACCACCCCCGTGTAACCAGAAGAAGGGATTGGATCGCCCTAGGGACCAGGGGAAGAGATCTCTTCTGTGCCTTGTGTAGACCTGGATGCACTGATGATTTTGGGGCAAGTGCACAGAGCTAAAGGGGAAATTCTCCTGTCACTGGGAACATGGGGTTTTCTACCTGTGTAAGCCAGAAATGAACAATTCCTTCAGAGACTGAAGAAGTCTGAGCACTAGGTGTATTCCAAGAAAATATTTCTATCCTGGGTAACTCCTCAAAGTCATGATTTTTTTTCCCTAGACCCGCAGATTTCCTAGGGCAATGTTGCCTCTGGTCTTAAATTTAGCTTCTGAGTAGTACTTAATAAGGACAGAAGCATTTAATCTCCCATCATGCAGCCAGGCAGATGCTCCACTTTTATTGTCTACATGTATCTGTAATTATTAACTTACAGCAACATTTCACTGGCCAATAAATGTTAGTTATGGTATATGTGGTAGCTTTAGGAAATGTAATTAGTGCAGGAATAGTATGAGATTCTCAGGAGCTCTAGCACTGGTGGATGAACCTTTTATCAGCTGTGGGCATTTAATTCACTTTAACTGAAAAGACATAAACAAATAACAATATTGCATGCGTGGACTGGCCTAGCTTCATCTTGTTTGCCTGCATGGCTGCTGTGTTTCTATGGTTTCCTTGTGATTTTTAGCTCCTGCGAGCTTGTAGTAAATTGATCATTGTTAGCTCTGAGATTTAAATTTCCCTTTATGGTATACACAGATCATTTATTACTGCTTATCATATTTCACTAGAACATAGAAACCTCAGTCAGATTTACAGACCCCAACTCAAGACTCTCAGAATGCAGAACAAATTAAATCGGAAAAATGTTATTACCAAGGTTTTCAAATAACACGTTTTTCAGTTTGGCAACCAAAACAAAATATACACAACTTATATTAAACCCAGTTATGGTTCTTCAGGTTTTCTGGCCATATTTTATATGACTCAAAATATTTTAATGAACCTGGAGAAAAGTATTTTGTTTGGTCATTTTCTCTGGGGAGGAAAAGATTTGAAGATCAGCAACTTTCTGAATCAGTGAATATTTTAGAAGCTTTACAGAGGACTTTAGAGACCCCAAATCTATTGTTTCAGCCTGAGACAACCTGAATCCACTCCCACACCACCCAGGAGAAGACTTTATCTATCAGGAGAGAAGCATCTCATTATTCTGGGTGAGATGCACTTGGTATTTCTCTTGGCCTTTCTTCAGTCTGTCCAGTGAAGCATGGATAGGAGCAGCGGCAGGTCTGGTGCCATCTCCTGAGTGACGACAAAGATGTTCAGCTCAAAGCACACCAACTGCAACCAGAGGTGCTCATTGATGCCTACCTGAGAGGCAGAAACTGTGAGTCCAATGTACACGGAGGCCCAAATTTGCAGATAACTCCAGGCTGAGCAGAAAGGGATTTTTACTGGTTGTGAAAAAAGCTGTCTTGAAGCTCTTGGTTATTATTTCCACTTTATGGCAAATTAATGTGAGACAAGTGAGGTTAAAAGTCCGGACACACTGGAGAGTGCAGAGCATGCCCCTTAAAACTTGCCTGTTCTTCCTCAGCTTTAACATAGCGCTCATCACAAGATGCCGTAGCACTTTGCATGCCTAAGAGCTACCAAGACTTCAGAGATTGCTCCTGGCTCGTGTTGCTGGGGTCTCTAAGTGCTCTCTGCTATGTGGTGGGCAGCAGCTCACTGTGATGGGACGGACATCTCCTGTCTGCAGGGATGTGCGATGTGGGGCTGTGTGAGCACCTCGCGTGGCCCCGCAGTAAGCACCCGGGGATCCTGTTCTTCAAGAACAGGCTCCATTTCCAAAAGGACACTAAGCCAGCTCCCTGACACTTGGCCTCTGCACAAAAGCTTCCCTCATAAGACTTTCCTTGTCACATGCACCTCCCTTCGCAGAAAGACCTTCTGCACAGCCGGTGAAATGTCTTCCCCCTCAACCTCACTCTAAGGACTTACAATGTCATTAGCTGAAATCCATGGGCATGTGCTAATCTACTGGAAAAGGGAAAATTACCCCTCTGTAATCTGTTTATCTGGGAATTAAAGCAAGGCACGGTTGGACATGGTACAGTGAGGAAGACATTTGGAGCTGCCAACACCTGGTACCGGGTTGTTGGTACTTTGCAGGATTGGTCTCTTGGTGGAGGCTGATGAAGATGGCAGGCAAGGGAATTTGCTTGTCATCCATTGGATTATACTTGATTTACGTTTTTGCTCATTGACTTCAGAAATGTTGCAGCAGCAAGCGGCATTGTCTGAACTTTGCATTTGTAGATTATCCACACTGCAGAGTTATAAATCCTTCTGAGCACAGCGTGCTTCCAAGGCCTAATTATATTGTCAGTGATAGGGTCTGGAGCGGGAGTGTATGTGCTACAATGCTCCGCTGGCCCCGGGTTCAGAAGGCATTCATAGAGGCATTTTATCAGTCAATTTCACGAGACATTAATTAATGAGGTACTTCAATTAGATCATTTCTGTCACTAGGAAGGAATTATTCTTCATGGTCAAGATTACATCATCTTAATTAGTCCCTCTCCAAGTAATTTGCTTCTTTTCAAGCCCTGAAGAAGGGTACATTCATTATAGATAATTAATATTCAAGTTAATTGACTGTACCCTACAATTCATGGAGACCCTTTGAAACAGATATTCTAGTTTGGCATCAGGAAGGGCTGTCAAAGTTGCACTGTGCTCTTCTATACAGGGCTTTTCAATCATCTGGGGGACCAAATTATACTTATCAGCCCAAGGCTTGCTTAGCCACTCCAGTTAATATTCACAATAAGGTACCCCTTCTGAGCAACTACTGTAGATATACAAAAGTCAAGACCTGGAGGTTAGGCTAAATCTCTTGTTTTTATGTACACATTGCACAGAGGATCTACTTCTTGTTAGCACACACTGGCTTTCTTCACAGCAAAATTACTTTGATTTGTGTATTTCAGTTTTAAAAGGGAATTTTTATAACAAGCCAATCAGGAATAACAGATATGTGAAGCTTGGATGTTCTGTTTGTTTATTTTCTCCCAAGAAGGGTCATGCAATATTAATGTTGTGTCTTTTAATGTCACCAGCGATCCACAGAAACTACCGTGTTCTACTCTTAGTAGTAAATTTAGTGGGAATGTTCTCTATCGTATACAGATGTGTCTGGTAAATTTTCCTTCATAGTATTTGCACTTCATTTTATACATTTGACAAAAGCCAAACCTTCATTTTACTCTGTCCTGTTTCAGACTATCACAGCTGTATTTGAAAATAACATCTCTAACAATTCTGAGCTTGGAAAACTTATTTGCAAGTCAGTGTTTTCAAAAGCAACTAGTAATTTTTAATGTTGATAGCCTGGGCAGGTTAGTACCTTTAGAACAGGCTACAGTCTATTATACAGGACAGTATCTCCCATTGAAACTAGTCAAACGTGCTGTCTTACCTCGCTGCGAAAGCTGCCTATTCGCAAGTGATATTGCTGCTCTTTCTCATGTGCCTTGCTGAACCCATCTAATCCAAGCCAGGCCAATAAGAAAAGGGGATGCAGCTCATATGCATGCGAGCCTTTGGTTTTAGAAACAAAACTTCCCCTTCCACTTGGACTTTAAATAGTCGAGCCCAACAAATAGTCACTGAATATGGGCTCAGATTTTGGCATTTTTTAGCTCTTCCTGTCTTCATGCTTTGTTTTGGCTTCCTCTAAATAGTCTATCAAACAAATTAAATGGCAGGAATGTGAGTGGAAGCAGTGAGATATAAACAAACACTGAATATTCAGAGCGACTATTTTTATTCCCAGCAGAAACCTAGTTTAAGATCTAAGGGAGTGTATAGGAGGGAAGGGATTAAATTCACATTGGGATCCATTCACATGTCTGTGCAAGGCGGCATGAGGGATGTTTGCAAAAGTCACTGGCTCCCATGAAATAGCTACTAGCCCCCTCCATGTGCTTTCCTTCCCCTCAGCAGTGGTGGCTTTCATCTTTCTGGGGCTCTAGGCTAACCAAAACTGCTTGCTGATACCAGCCTTCAATATACAACGGAAGAAACGCAGTGCAGACTCTTGAGGAAGGAGTAATCTTGAAGACGACTCTTCTCCCTTTGAGCAAGTGGCAAAGAAGAGTTAAAAAAAAAATAGAAGTATATAAACCTCAGCAAGGAAATACTTTGTTAGGAGTTATTCACCCAGCACTGTTAAAAACGTAGCTGGAATTAACATCCTGCCACTCGCTTAGTGCTTCTGCCTAATTCTGTTTTCCGTGATTGATTATCCAAGAGCAATTCTCAGGCGCTTGCCCAATTTGTTTTTATTGCTAGTTAGGCCAATGAAAAGCAATCATCCAAAACTTCTTGCTGTCTATCCCCCTTCCCATCTCTGTCCGTTGCCTTTTTCTCTAGGCGACTCACAACTCCTCTCTCTGTCTCTGAGCCCTGTGTCCTTGCATTTGACTTGCTGATATTGTTCCACTCTTTGTGCCCAACAGAAGAAACCAGAATCTTTCTGCTGTTGGCTTTACAGTAAATTAGAGTTGACATTTTGCGACCCAGATCAAATCTGTGCTCTTCAGCTTGTTTTTGCCATCTTCTTGAGTCCATGCTTTACCTCCACCAGCATGGAGGCACACAGAGGCAGAACAAAGGATTATGCTTCTTCAACTCTAATTTTGAAAAGTTTCCTTTGTTGATCTGGGGATAGAAAAGTGCTAAAAAAGCATTTCTGATTGTGTTAAGAACTTGTCCACAGGATGCCTGACATGGTGCCTGCGACATATTTGCTCTTCCAGCTCGGGGGCTGACAGCGCTCGCCACATAATGACTGAGTTAGTTTAGGGAGATCACAGCACTATTTTTGCACATTTGGAGCCTCCAATTTGAGAATCTCAAAGTGCTGGGCAAACCAAGATGTAAAATCTACTGAAGAAGGTCAGAAGTATTAACCCTATTTTGGCATTGGCTAATTTAATGTCCAGAGACACTAAGAGTTTGTATGGTGAAGATGCTGAACACATGCACTTGGAATTAAAGTCAGGAGCAGATGTAGGTATTTGACATTGGTGAAAAGCAAGACCAGTAGGGATTTATTTAAAGGTAAATAGAAGGAGAAATTAAAAGTCCTGATTCTTGCTCTTCTTGCAGTACACAAATACACACATATCCTACAAGTACCACTATCCCAGAAATTTTTCTTGGCACACAGTGGTACTTACACCTTGGTCCAGCTCTTGGTTTCTGTCTTCTGACTTCTTTAGGTCCTTGTCTGGGTCAGACTAGGAGGGATATGTCCTGGAATAGAGAACGTCAGTCTGTACCCCCTGAATACTGGATAATTACGGTGAACAACTGTGTCCCTTGGCAGAGGTAGAGAAAATCACAGAAAAGAAATTACATTGTCCACTAGAGCAACAAATCCCCTTCAGCACAGATCTCGGGTTGCTGAGAGTGTTGTCCTCTGCAACAAATCAACAATCTGTATGTTTTTAATTACTTTTTTTTTTTCTTTTTGCTGTAGAGGCCCATGGTCTGCCCCTGCAGCTGCAGAGAACCAGGCAGAGTCTGTGCTTGAACAACTCGGACCCAAGGCCACATATTCCCAGAGAAACCAGCTGGACTTTGGAACATTAACCATTTGTGGTCTCTTTTGGGTGAAGACAGCCTCTGGATACAACGCTTTTACAGACGCAGGGAAATAGGGAGAAGCCAGAATTTTCTGAAGTGACTGATCCTGTTTTGATCAGCTTTGGCAAAGTGAGGCAATAATTGCAGGTTATGATTTACTCTTTCTACAGTTGATCAGACATTTTTACTGTACTTCTGAATTTAGGACTGTATAGTAGTGTACACCCAGAGTATACTCACCTGATTAAGTATTTCTTTTACAACAAACTCCATCTTTTTGTAAGAAAACTTATTTTAATTGAGATTATCTTACCTATTTGGAAGTTTGCCCATCATTTTATCATCTGGTATTTACTTTGTAGATCTAGATCATTGCTGGTGCCATCAGAAAGAAATTTCTTACTGGCCTCAGGTAAGGTTTAAAAAGACGTGTGGTCATGGTCCAAATCAGCAGTCAGAGCAACATGCGTCACTTTTGAATCCAGCTGGCTGCTGAAAAGGAAAAAAAAGGGAGTGTTCCCTGAGTGTGGTTATGTAACGTGAGATAACAACCTGGTAGAAACCTTTCCAGGGAGCACCGAAACTACCTATCCTCTTCTGGGTTCTGGAGAAATTCTTTTCAAGCCTTTTTCTTCTCTTCTTTCCTTTGTTGCTTCTCTCTTTCATCTATTCTTTTTCATTTTCAGTTTCAGCCACTTGAGTTTTTTGAAATGGAGAGAAAAATGAAGCAGACATAGGGGAAGTGAAACAGGGAAAAAGCTTATTTCAGACCTTGTTAAATGAAAAATAATTAAAACATTTCAAAATACTCTGCAAGATAGGCTTCTGTTTGTGCATGATGGGCAGAAACTTGAAGCTCTATGTTTGCCTACAACTAAAGGAAGATTACTTCTTTAATTACTATTTTTAAGGTTTTTTTTCCATCTGAGATACAGACAAAATATCTAACTCCTCTTTTCCTGCTCCCTAGATATTTACCTCAACCATCTCCATCCTTCCTAGGTGTATCCAGAAAGCAAAAGCCATTCATGAAACTACCGCTGAGGTGGGATTGGCTTGGCAGAAGGAGAGAACTTGCAATCCAGCCCCTTTCTCCATGCCAAGGAATGCCTGTTGGAACAGGACAGACCAGGTCTTTTAAGCTTGCAAAACGGATGACCCTGAAGGGATAAAATAGAAGACACTAAAATTAGGAATGGAAAAAGAGAAAGTAAAGAGGTAGCAATTACTCACCTTTTATCCAAATGCAAGACCTAGCTTGACCCAATGTAATTATCAGGCAACATATTTAAAACAAACAAAAGGAAATATTTTGCTCCTAATAAAACTGTGGTACTCATTGCCACTGAATGCTTTGACAGCCAAATGTATAAGTGCATTTAAAAAGGGCTAGGGCTCTGAATAGCATTCCTGGTGGTCAGTAGACATTGTGGTTCATACTCAACTTTCAGCTGCTGACTGCAGAAGCTGGAGGGCAAGCTAGCTTATACAGTGCTTTCTACACGTTGTTTTCCTCCACCTTCCACCTCCAGCTTTAGAAAGGAAATGGACCATGGATGTGTAAGAGCTTGCTGGTTTTCCTTTATCCAAATACCTTTTCCCAGCTCAGCTGTACTTTGATGCTGTTCATAAAAAATACAGGACAAATTATCTGCATCATTAGGTAAATCTAAACCAACGAATAAAGACAAAGGACTTTCCTGCCATATATCGACCCCAGGCTCTAACAATACAATAAACCCTGTTGCAGGAGGAGTGCTTTTTTTAATCCTTGTCTTCTTTAATCCTTGCATAAAATGTTTATTTCACTGGTTTTCCTCTCTTCTCATCTGGATTGTATCTGAACTGGCTGGAACAGAACTTCTTTAAAAACCTGGATGTCTTCACTGTTAGTACAAAACCATAGAGCTTTAATCTTTCCTGAGGTCTCTAGGCTGTTCTTTAATGCAAATGAGTAATTATTATTTCTACAGAACTACAGCATCTTCAATTAGGTCTTCATAAATGTCTTCTGGTAAAACAGGACTTACATTAAGTCTAGTCTTTGGTCTTATGCTTACTGAGTGATGAAAAAAGTTCTCTCTTTGATGCTATTTTCCTACTTTCTCCTTTGAATAAAGTGGAAAATAGCCAAAGCATGTACTAGGGCTGCTTCCTGTGGGGTTTTGTTGTTTTGCAAGTGGCAGAGTATTTTTAAAGAGATCTAAGTTGAAAACCCCAGGGGTGCATTGATTAAACAGAGCTAAATATTGATATCCATGTAAAAGTAGAGGTAGTGTTGTGCTACTGCAGACACAGGTGAAAGGGGGAACTTAAGCTTTCTACACCCAAAAGACTAATAATGCCATTTGATCATTCAGGGCAAAAGATGTTAGCAGTTACCCACAATAAGTTATTTTTCTAAGTATAAATAATCTGAAAGAGCTATTGTGAACATCTGTCTTTGCATATGGTTATTACTTAGGGGCACCGAGTTAGGTTTTGTTGCATGTTGCCATGTGGGAGCCATTTGAATGATGAGGATGTGATACTGTTGGGCTTGGGGGAGGCAGGAATAACGGGATGAGCTTCTGTAAATGGGAACAATGAAGAACTAACCTGGATTTTCCATTCTGACAAGCATGTTACTTGCACAATAGTGAGTTTTTTAAAAACGCTTGGGAGACGATTAGGATTTGAACAATGTTTTCTAGAAGGAGCCGTCTGCTGACAGGGTGTCTCAATCCTCTGCATGTTGACAAGCCCAAAAGCAGAGTTAAGAGGCCCTCTGAAGTTGGCTGAAGTCAATGTCAGCAAAGCTGGGATGCCTTCCAACCAAAAGCCGTGCAACCAGTGTGAAATGTTTGTCAAGCTGCACAGTGGGGCAACTAGTGGAGCTACCAAAACATTTAACTTAGACTTTCAGAAGGACACTGGATTTCTAGCAAAAGACACAGCAGACACTGAATACTATTTTAATTGAGAAACTTCCAAAATGTCACAGACATTAAAGACATTGTAGGCATTAAAGATCAGGTCTGAAAAACCTCGGTCGGGTTTTGGGGCATTCGGTACCAGTGCTTTGATTTGCAATCACCTCCAACCATCTTCTGCCTGAACCCGGTATACTAACCTCCATGCCCTTCTCAGTTTTTGTCCTGAAAATAGAGCAATAGAGCAAGAAACAGTCTATTACCATGCTCTTCACCAACCTCCTGGGGAAGGTCGAGGGATTAAGGACACAAATTAGTGTCCAATTAGATGGTGGCTCTGCCCTAACATCACACTCCGTATGAAGCATCTTCAAAGGTGCATGAGACATGACAGGAATGAGCTGCTGGGGACAGTCTAACACCTGAAGCAAGGGGTTAAAACTGCTCCCAAAGTACCTGGCTTTCTACTACTTCCGAGCCTTGACATTGCTGAGTGCTATCCCAAATTGATGCTTGAATAATTCTCTCATCAGATAGATGTATTAGGAAAGCTTAGCTGTATTAGAGAAACTTTTGGAACATGGCTACAGATTTCATTCAGCAGGTTGAAATGTTATGTTCACTTTCGTGTTTTTTTCTTACTCTTTTTCATTTCCACTCACCTTTAAAGAACTGTTATTTGTTTGCCTGTGAGTTGCCCCAGCTGCTACGAGTGCATCATTGCCCCTCAGCCCCTGATAGATACTTGTTGGCGCTTTCTCTGGGAGGTGGGAGACATGGATCTGAACTCCTTGAGGCTGATAAAGTCATTAAATCTGTGACTCCCTTCCTCCATCCTGAGGGTTCTCATCAGTAATAATTGCTTAAAAGTAGGACACCTCCAGCATCACATTTCCCGTGGATGTCCAGTCCTCACTCCAAGAAATGAATCACGCAATTTCTTTAGCGCATTTTTAATATCAAATACAGACAGCCCTGAGAGCAGAGACCCCTACCACCTCCTCTGAATGAAGTGCAATAACCAGTCACTTACAAAGTCAAGATCCTTCA
The DNA here is from genome assembly GCA_034781795.1 of Crypturellus tataupa. Classification (NCBI taxonomy): domain Eukaryota; kingdom Metazoa; phylum Chordata; class Aves; order Tinamiformes; family Tinamidae; genus Crypturellus; species Crypturellus tataupa. The sequence continues at coordinate 2,562,778 of JAWLRI010000516.1, forward strand.
TCTTTTCTTTTGGCAAGTGAATTTCACTCCTTTTTGTGAAGTAGAAGAGGTTGTTCAGGCAAGATTGAGACTTCCCAAAGGGACTGAAGTCTGGTTCTTAGAGCAGCTTCCTGGAAGAAAAGCAGCGATATTCAGATCTCCTTGGGCTCCATCTGATCTCCCCTAATGAGGAGGGTTGGTAGTTATTATGTTCTCGTCAGGGTCACCCTCCCACCAAGGCTGTGTTGCAAAAGAGGGGTGATTCCACCTTGACTTTCCATAGGCTGTGGGCAAAGCATCAGGGGAAGATGTCTTTCTGTGGCACTGCATAAGCTGCTTAAAGAAGTTTGGTGTCTGTTCTCATCACTTCCTGGGTGTTGAGCAGGCTCTGGATTCTACTCTGATTTGCTCTGCTCCTCTCATAATTCCCCAAGTCTTTGGAGCCTTAAGGCCACGTCACTAGGTCTGGACAAAGCTGGTGATCACCCCTTTTGGGCCCAAGTCCCCTTCAGAGAGAGCCCAAAGCTCACAACTCGTGAGTTTTGGTCTGTGACCGTCTTGATTCTTGTCATTATGCTGAAGCTGTTTCATTTACTCACAGACAGATTCTCACATACCACAGATATCCACATTTTTTTTCCTCAGCTTCCCCAAGGACTTTTGTTAGAGCCCTTTTAGTGACACTTGCTCACCAAATAAACTCATTCTTCTTTAATCCCCTACTATTCCACTGTTTAGGAAGACTCCCCAAGTGAAGTTAAATAACAAAAGCAACTACCTATAGCTTTACCCTGCAGCGGTGGAACATAGCAGTTCTGGTGAAAACACAGACTATGGCACCTGTGTGATGTGTCCTTGAGGTAGGAACTTGGCTAATATTTTTGGAGGAGTAAAAATGAAACTCCATCTGATACGCCAAGAGAAACTCAACACAAACAGATTGGCGAGGATGCTAAAGACAGCTCTCCTGCTCTTAGAAAAATTTTTGTGATCTTCTGGGTCATAACTGCTTGCAGTCTCAGCTTTATTTCTCATCCAAAAGGAAGCCACTCAATAAGGCATTTTTTGGGAACAAGTTTCTTATTCTTTAAAGTTGTATTAAATACCCACTGAGGCCGTCACAAGAAATTTTTGCGATAGACGCAGGGGGTGTTTAGTTGAGAATAAGGGAAGAAACAAATTTTAACGAGGTGGCATCATCTAAGATGAGGGACCTCATGCGAAGTAATTTCTACTTGCTTTGTCACCTGACTAAAAAATGAGTGAATCATTAAGGTGCATGCTTTCTCAGCATCTGGCATAGTGATTTACTGTGACTCCAATGGTCATTATCTGCAGAGCTTAACTATGAAAGTCAGGATAGTTAACAAATTCATAGTACCACAGATCAGTAGAATTCAAGGCTAGAAAGACAGATTATCTGTTTTGTTAGCATGCGAGATAGAAAACATTGTCCAATGATGTCTGCATTGAACTCAGGATCTTACGTTTCATTAGAGCAACAGCATTGATCCAAAGCCCCTATCTGTCTTGTCTGCAGAGTGTTTTACTAGAAGTCACTTCTTGGTTGAGAATTACAGGAGTGAAGCTATAACTGTTGAGCCTATAAATAGACCAATAGAGTATCAAATATTATTTTGTTATCATATTTATTGAGTACTTTGTCCTTTGGCGTACAAAGAAGGGGAAAGACAGTGTTTACACTGACTGAAGATAGTAATAAATGCTGGATTCTTGTGGGGTAATTTATAGGACCTTGTGGAGTGCTGAGCAATGAAGTGAACTTTTTGACCTGGCAGGGCTGAAGCCAATTCTGTTCAATACCTCAATACCTTCAATATCCAAGGAAAATATTTTTGAAGGATTCTCCTTGCTACTGTTGGTTGTGGTGTTAAACTAAAGAAACTAGGAAGAAAACAGGAAAATAGAGGGAGTAAAGACCAGAAGAGAAAATAAAAATGTCAGAAAAACAAAATATTAGCATGGAGCTCACCTTTTTTTTTTTTTTTTTTTTTTCGGATAATCCCTTCCCTCAAAGATTTTGGGGAAGAAAGAGCCCTGCTGGGCTCGCTAAAATTCCCTTCCAGCTCCCATTGTCAGTGTTAATTGGTGATAGCCCCCGTTACACAGAAGCACCGGAGAGGTAAAATAAAAGGAAATATGTAAGGGGGGTGCATGAGTAAGAGGCTGCTGTATCCTGTGAATAAGGAACACAACAATGGCCCAGAATAAGCTAATATATATAAATGAAAATATCAGCTTGATCCTTTACTGGACTTTTGATGCTTTGAAAACTCATGTTAATTCCACTTGCATGGGTCTCTTTATTAATTAAACGGTCAAGACAAGCTCCATGTGCAGCACCGGCTCCACTAGCAAATGATGAAAGCACCGTGTTGACATCCTTATTCTAAGCTGTACAGTCACCTTCAGGGCCCGTATTCAGGGAGATTTACTTTGGCTTCAGTGAACTTAAAGAATCCCAGGCTCCTCTCAATAGATTTTAAATCCTTCAGTGCTGTTCACCTAAGAAGTGAGAAGGTCTCTTGCTGACACCCTTCTTGATGTTCCCGATAGTAAAAAATCTTTAGAGCCAAGTGCGTAGATCTAATTATTTCAAAGAGTTCCCAGCTGTACAGTTTCTTAGCGTTCCCTTTCATCACCTATTTAATTAGAAAAGGGCTTTGTTTTATTTATTTTTAAGCCGTATGCGGTATAATTTTATTTTAGACTCCTTACAGCTCATGGCTGTATGTTTGCTGGAGACCGCAACACATGATCATCAAATGCTTGCTCCTCGGGTAGAGCTGTAGAGCAGGTCAGATCTTGATGCCTCTTCTGTGGACTGCAGCAGAGGCACAAGTGACTTTGGTGACAGAAGTAGGTTTTCTTTGTAGCTAACACAAGGATCTACTCAAGGCAGCTTTTTTCCTCTCATTGCACAGATAGTACAGGTGATAGGGTGAGGAATTTCATTCTCCTCCTTCTCCTTTCTCTTCCTGTCTGGGTCTGGGAACCGTTTCCCTCATCACCTTTTCTGCAGCCCTGAAATTCTGCAGGACACAATTTTCTCTGCAGGTAATGCAATGTAATGTTGGGGTGCTGGACAACTGAGTTAATGATCAATTTATTTGCTCATATGAAGGCATCTGAACATTAGAGGTTGAAGTCTAGACTAATTTAAACTTGTGACCCTCTGCTCTTTCCATTGTCAATCTGCTGACACAGTTGATGTTGTTTTGATCCTTGTATCCTTCTAAAATCATTTTGTGATGTCCTGTTTGAACACCAAATGAAGGTTGCAAAAATAATGGTAAAGGAAATGACATAAATCTTCATGAGTAAGGAATTAAGATGCTTCCAGCTTTGGGAGATAAGTGGAAATGCTCTTTGAGGACAAGCTGTCATGCAGCTGGATCCATCTGCCGTGAGGAACCTCTTCTCTGTCTGAGAGGAGCTCCCCAACGCAGACCCAGCCCCGAGTCTGGTGGGACAACCAAAGCGAAGGTGTCCAGTTTGGGTGCAGGCTGTCAGGCTTCTCCCGTTCATTAGGAGAGGTTCAGCGTTTAAATCTTAGAAAAGAAATCATGGGTTAATTTAAGGATGTCTCTCCTTATTCCACAATAACTGGATATTGTATGAGCTTCCCCAGGTTTAATCCATTGACATTTTACACTATCTTATCCTGGGTCATCATGTGGGATTTGAAGAAGCAATCTAATAACATGCTTCAATGGCCAAGCCAATTCCTCATTGGATTTTTTTCCTTTCCCCTCTCATATTAATAGCAATAGGGAAGATGAAGGCACTGGATTAGCAGTTGGGCCCAGTGGCTGTCCAAAGTGGTAATGGCTTTTTCCCAAGCCGGCACATGCTGCTTGCTGTAGTGTTTAATGTGCCAGGTGTCCAGAGGGTAGAGCCAGCTCTTAAGCTGCTTGTCATCCCTGGGCGGCGTCATTAGTGCATCATATGTTCCAGAAAGAGAGAGCCCAGCGAGAGCTGTGCATCGCAGAGCAGCCGCCCTGAAGTGCTGGTGCTCTGCCCTTCTGTCGCCCTGCAAGTGCCACAATGACTTCCTCTTGCACGTCTGGAGAAACTGGGACTTTCTACAAGAGCTGCCGGTGCAGAATGGTGCTGGGAAACCTCTTCCCGGGGTGCCCTGGCCTCCCATAGCAGCATTTCCCCGGTCTGGCAATGGGATCTTCGGAGCCAATGCTGCTCAACCAGAATACCAGCAGCACTCCTACAAGGCACAATATTCCTCAGGGGCAGACACACAGCTTTGACAAAGGCGCAAAACTCCTTCCTGGCTTTTGTGCATGTCAAAAGTGATCCCAAGGGACTATTTTTTAATACAATCAAATCCTACAATGGGAAAGATCCTTGGGAAATTAAGGATTGATCTGTGTGGGCCAAATATTATCAGGGTTCTTGAAAAACAGACTCTACAGGAGTGCACTTCTTTTTGAATGCAGAGCTTTTAGATGATTTGCTGTTAGTTTTTGCAGGAAGGGAACCACTTTGCTCGTTACGCTCCATTATGGTGAATGCTTTATCTTATAAAAACCTTGTCCGAACAGACAAATCTTCAGTAGAGTCTCCTGCATCTACACTGGGGGTCATTGCCCTGTATTTATGTCAGTGGAATAGCATATAATAATCTTACCTGACTGAATTTCACTCTGCCTTTCTACCTCCATGCCTCAGTTTCCCCACGGGTATAACGATATACCTCTGATGGGAATGAAGCGCTGATGTAGGCAAGGTTGTTGTCCTGCTTCTGGAGGCTCTTTCTTTTGCACGTCTTTTGGGGAAGAAGGACTTTGTGCTGAAGAACCCAAGTGCTGGGACGAGGCAATGCATGTGGGCCTGTCTGCAAGTGCATGCACAGCATTCGCCTGGTGCAACTCCTGTCGTGGAGGGGGCAAGCGCAGAGTGTGCTTATGCCAAAAAAAATTCTGGATGGGCTGGGGGATGGAGAGGGCTGGAGTCTGTGCCCACGTCCCGCTGCACTTCCCTGCGTGCCTGCTGCGAAGGGACACGCTGAGTAATGACAGGTTTGGCTTATTCATGGGGGAAAGAGCTGAAATGAGGTTTAGCTACAAAGAAAGGAGGAACATATATAATTAGGTATTTCCAAAGTGTGCATGTGCTGTCTAATAGCTCTAGGGTGAAATGTACATTTGTGGGCTGTTCCCAGTGTTCCCAGAATTAGTTAGTGTCATTGGGTTTGGAGTTTTTGTTATTATTTCTGCTACTCCTGGAGCCTACGGGAGCCCCATCCTGGCTTGAGGCCCTTTGCTCTGGATGCTGTGCAAACACTCAAATTAAAGGAGGAGATGGGTGAAAGCAAAAGAGCAGAAGCTAACAAAACTCCTAGTCAATTCTATTTTTGGCTGCCTTAGTTTTTCTGAAGTTCTGTGATTTTGTGCCCTGCCAACGTGATGCACGTGAGCAGCATGTCATTGCAGGCGATGCATTTGCTGAGGTGACAGCTGCTGGGTCCTGATCGGGATGAGCCTCCCCAGTTCCTTTCTGGGGGCTCTATCCCTTCAGGTGCCCTGTGCACGAGAAGAGGAGGCAACATGCACACTGCACTGGTGCAAAGCACCCCTGCGTGTGCTGCATGTGGTTGCTCCCACCGTTACAGCTTAGTCCACTTCTGAAAGCAAAGACTACAATTTTCCACTTTGTCACAAATAATAATTATCACAGAGATGACAGAACACCCCAAGGCCCCTGCTGCAGCTGCAGTGGGCTCGGTGAAATGCTCAGAATGATGCTGTTTTAGTTGCACGTCTCTCACTAAGGGAATCTGCATGGAGAAAGTGGGCAGAAACCAGTACATTTTTCGACCTGAAAATCTTCAGGTGCATCTGCTGGGACCCTTCCCTTTGCCTCCTGGCATTGCTCTGTGCACCTGCCCAGGTGGAATAGCTTTACAGCTTAAGCTTTTTCCTTCTCCCAAGGAGGAAGGCTGCTCCTCCATGTGCATTAGGCTCACACCCCGGCACTGCTGTGTTTTGTTTCTCTTCCCACGAGTCCCATAGCATTAAAACAGCCATTCATCCTTCACCAGGTACAATAAACCAGGAGACTGCATTTTATTCAGTTCCAGCCCTGGGCATCTTAAGCAGGTATGAATCTTCTAAATGCAAGTTCATCTTTAACTTTTCTCAAACACACCATAAATTACTTACGTGGTTTGCTAAGTGTCCAAAAAACAACCCTGAGGTTGGAAATGTTGATGTGGCCCCTGCAGATCTCTCTAACATTTGTGGTGTGAAGTTTGCTTGGGCCGTGGGTTAGAATGAGCGTCTTATCTTCCTGCCTTTCAGGTTTTCAGAGGACTAGACAAAACACTAATAACTATGGTTTGTGCCATCCCTACAAGATGTGATTGATGGGAATCCCATGTTTCCCATCATTAAAGAAGGAGCATTAATGATGAAAATGAAAGGAAAAGAGAGGAGAGGAGAGGAGAGGAGAGGAGAGGAGAGGAGAGGAGAGGAGAGGAGAGGAGAGGAGAGGAGAGG
>JAWLRI010000516.1:2569392-2590506 GCA_034781795.1 Crypturellus tataupa
GGGGAGGGGAGGGGAGGGGAGGGGAGGGGAGGGGAGGAAACAACTAGGGCAGGAGATTATGCAGTTAGGAAAAAACATTGCTATGGGTTTTTGCAGTCTCTAATGACCACAAGAGGTCAGGGCTCCTGTTTTTACATTTCCTGTGAAAGAAAAGGCCTATCACAGCGCAACATCTTCAATGGTAGAGATTCCTGAGCAGATGAAGTCAAAGATCATTTAAGTGGCCGAGGGAGGCCCTGCAGCCTTTCTGCAGCCTGGGCTGTGTTTGGTGCCTCCTCCTCCATGCTGGTGCTGGAAGCTGTGCAGCCATGGGTGAGGTCCACTTCTGGGATTGACTGAAGCCCTCCTGTGAGCTCAGAGGTTTCTTCTCATTTTTTTTTCTGCAGTCCTTGATGGACTTGTGCTGCCCTGTGTGAAACCAGAACTGCCCTGTTCTCTGCCCTTGCTCTGCTCAAGTGACAGACAAATCCATTCCTATACCTCATAGGATGTCTGAATGGCATCCACCCAAGGTGCCTTTCATGCCTAAGATGATGCCTTTGATGTCTAAGATGACCAACTTTAATGGGTGCCCAAGAAGAGGATGGCAAACCCACACAGACAGATCATCACGGGGCGCTAAGGACATGCTGGGCTCATTAAATATCCACAAGCATCAGGGAATACAAATTCCTCTCGGGACCTGACTGACTCAATTTGATGCTACTTGTGTGCAAGTTATTTGCCACTCTTGCCCCACTGAAGAGCAGTTCTCTCACCTCTCTCCTGAGAGAATTAGGCAAGGTCTTCTAATATCTACCCTGGGTAATGCATGGCATGTCCGTATACAGCCTGGAATGAGGGCAATATGGCTCTGTTGGTAGATGTCTTAGTCCTGTCACATGGGGATTGACAGGGATTGTCTTGAACGTCACTTGAAACTGCATGGAAAAAAAATCCAAAGTTGGTCAAACCAGTTGACCTCATGCGGTAGTGAACCTAGCTTCATAAGGGAAATGTTCCTCAAGGAAACCTGTCATGAGGAAAAGCACTTCAGCCACTTTGTAATCCAAGGGAGACGTCAACCCAGTGATCTCTCAGAGCAGGGAGGATCTGGAACGAAGCATCTCATACACAGTGAGCAATCCTGACTAACCACTTCCTTTCCTCTGCTGTTACCGTGCAGGTTTATCCCACTAATTTCCATTCCAGAGCCTTTCATATGTCACTTGTGATGCTATTACGGGTTTTGCTTTTGAAACTTACACCAGCTAGCTCCCAGTGAGCTCTTTGTATTTCATGTCTGTATTCGCTTCCCGAGAGGTAGCCCTAATGGAAACCCATCTTAGTGTTTTCTTAACTTTGGAGGATGCAGCCTTTGACTCCCAATGAGCTCATCAAAGTGGAATTGCTGAGCCCAAGTCTAGAGCTATACATGCAGTCTGCAGTATATCAGAAATAATATGCATGGACATGGCTATGCTAGAAACCTTACCACAAGTTTATTCGTGTGATGCCAGGATAGCCGCTTGCTGTCAGCTCTCTACTTCCAGGACTCTGCAACATCACTCCTTTCAGTTTTTTGTTTTTGCTTTAAAGTGTGTGTCAAGCCCTGGGGATGTGATTGTTTTGTAAAGATGAAACTCACTGACTCCTCTGCTGAGCTGGAGTCAGAAGTGTGAATTCTAAAGGACTTGATGAAGTCTTAAGTGGTTAAAATGGATAAAATATCGGCACTGGCTACTTTAGCATGCTGTACTAACAGCAAAAGGGAGCTTCAGAGACAGAAAAGCCTCCTAAATACTTATGATAATGCTTAACAAGTATAGGAGATGTCAAACAAAATAGCAACTACCATCTTAAGAAAAAACCTTGATTTTTTTTCCTTAGCTTGTTGGATATTTATCAAAGCATAACCTGGAGGTTAGCCTACAAAGCACCAGAAAACAAAGGCTCTGTGTTCTAATCTTTCAGGGGGGAAGGTTAAACAAAGGACATTGAAATATGCTATGTCAGAAGAGCTTTGTTTCTACAGATCAGTGGAATAGAGGATTTGGAACAGCCCTTCCACTTCCTTCTTTGTCCTTGCCCATGGGTGTTTAAAAAAAAAAAAAAAACCACAAACAAAACCCACACAGATTAAGAAGTGCGAATAATTGATATCTATTGAAGTAGTCTTTTCAGGAGCCCTGTGTACATCACCTGGAACATGAGCTATTCATATTCCAAAAAGAAAATTGTGATCCGCCCCACAGAGACTTCAGAGTACTCTGCTGCTGCACATATAATATTTTCAAGATTAACCAATTTACTTGGGGAATAATGCAAGTTATGAGGCGTAAATGAGCACAAATTACTCGAAGAACAAATTCCACGAGTGGGAAACAATGTTGGGCATATTAAGGGATTTATGCAGATTTTGCATAGGCCTGGGCAAAGCACTTGCACCTCCAGTGCAATCAGTGGGGTTATACCAGGAAACTGGGCACACATCATGACATTGCTGAAATCTGGAGCTCTTTCTTTGGGTATCGTGAACGAAATCCAATACAGAGAATCTAATCAAGAATCAATCAGATTAAAAAAATAATTATTGTTTCATGGGTGGACCATGATCCAGGATTGAGTCCTCTTCTCCAGGTCTCTTCTAATGGCAAAGATCTTCATCTTAGTTTAGTAGGTTGAACACACAACCCTTTCCAAATTTCTTCTGTGTCTTCTTGCTTTCCATTTTCCTCTCGTTGATGTCAATGCCAGCGGCTGGGTGGGATAACTTATTGCATGTACTCAGCTCTCACTAAGTTCAGAGTACTCCACCAGATCCCAAAGGGTCAGAAGAAATGCTTCGAAAGGAGGAAAATCACAGTGAAACCACAGAGAGTGAAGAGGCTTCCTGAATATAAGTAGAAAAAAAATAATATTTTTAAAAGAAACATGGTGTCTAGATGGAGACGTTCATGCCGGGGAATTTGTGTGGGGACGCACTAGTGAAGCAAGGGTGGATCACCGGGCACCCCTTGCTTTTCTCTAAAGCACCTGGTCAGAGCTGTCACGGGAGACCGTGCGCGGGGCTAGATACTGTATGGGGCTGCTTCAGGACTTGCCGTGTTCCTATTTAAAATCAAACAATTCACCCCTCATTGTTTTTCAGGCCAAGAATATGTTGTTCCTGATGCCAGGAAAAACTGCCTACTGATATTATGGGTTAAAAAAAAAAAAAAAGAGAGAGTTTTAAAATTGGCCTTTTTCAAATATGTAAGGCAACTTTCTGTGTTGCCTGCAGGTTTCACATTTTATGGAGCAACTTTCTGTCTCTAATGGCTAATTCTGATGAGGGGATGACGCAATCTGGTGATGATAGCTACTGAAATGCCTGTAATGTAAAATTAAATGGGTCATTCTGCGTATTTCAGTGATAGACATAAAATATCATAAAGGTTGGGCAACTGCAGTTTGAAATTACTTTTTTTTTTACCTTCTGCCACTGAAGAGAATGTAATCAATGTGCAATAGAGAATAAAAGAGTTTAGCATGGACATTCAGATCCCGGGGACCACTCTGTTGTATGAAGGTAAGGCGCTTAACTTTTAATATTGATTGCCCAAAAAGGCCTCGCTAGAGGAGATTTCCATTTCCTAGAAATATGGCCACGTTAAATGTGCTATAAATAAAGGGGGAGACACTTAGCAGAACTTGAAGTGATTGGAAGAGATATGGAAGGTGGCTCTGGGTCTCAGATACTGCATTTCAGCTCCAAATAACTGGAGCTGCTTGAAAGCTCCCACAGGCTTCCTGTGACCACAGAGAAGTTACCTGGGGCTGCGCTTCCCATGTATAAACCGAAGGAACGCAGCAGTTTAACTCACCCTTTCGAGCTCCCGTTTATTACAGTATTAGCAGCAAGAACCTGCTTTTGTCTACTGCTATGAGAGCAAATCTACTTTAAGAGTGGCACAGATATTGTACCCATATTTTATCTGCCTTTTCTCAAGGTGTGCTGTATTTAACTTGTAAGGTTTTTTCTTCTTCTTTTTCTTTTTTAACATTTCACTCATTCCTTTTACAAATGTAATTTAAACATGGACTCATTGAGGCCGTTCCCATCTGGACTGGGGCGTCGTAGGCTCCATGGGAGCCCCACAGCCTACGAGGGGTGGAGAGACATGTGTGTCTCCATGTGTGGAGAGACACCACGGCTCCAAAGCGGCTGGCGACCATCACGCCCGGTCATGTTAATGTAAAGCATACTCGTGTGGGGCTCAGCATGTGGAAAGGCTTTGCTCTGAAGTACACGATTCCCAGGCTGGAAGGGGGACTTTGTCCTTAAAGAGCACCCACTGCTTTGTGATGAGCAGGGTCAGCTTCTGATGGGCTCCTAGGGCAGTAGGGCTGCTTCATAACCCATTAAGGGCAGTGGAGCTTCTGTGGCTTAGGGCAAGTGAGACAGCCCTGGCAGGACGTTGCAGGGAATCGGGGAACACATTTTCCTGCAGACACCTGATCTCAAAAAAAAAAAAAAAAAATGGCAATAGGGGACAGGGAAGTCATCCAGGGCATTTGGGTATATATCAGGAAAGCATCATTTTGGACTTGGTGATCTTAAAAGCATTTTCCAACCATAACGATTCCATGATTCTATGATCTCCAGCCCTGGATATCCAGCCCCGCCTCCAGCTCTGCCCTGGAGAGCAGGGCAGAGACAACCCTTTTTCTCTGAACAAGCCCTGCAGTGCAGCGACCTAGGAACAGGTTGTGAAGCAAGACATTTGATGCTCTGGGCCTTGCATCCTCACTGTCTTTTGTGGTTTTGCCTCAGACTAGCTCCTAAATGCTCATTAGCAATTAAACCTTATTAGGTGTGCTCCCAAAGAGTATCTTTCATTTCATCCAGAAAGAATCTCCTAAAACGCTGATACAGATGTCAGCCCCAGGCACCTTGACAAAGGATATAGTAATCCTTAAACCCAGAGTACAGGGTAATTCCCTTAAGATGAAAATCAACTACTTTTAGATGTAGGCACCAGCTGTTCTCTGAGCCACTGTGCAGGTCTCCAAGACATGCAGCTATGACACCGGACTTTTGGAAGACCTGCACCCTTCTGGGCTAGGAGCTGGAGAACAGACTCCAGCACCTAAAATGGCACTAGGTGCCTCTATTTAGACAAGTGAGTCTTATCTTCTGTGGCCAGAGTCTCAGCACATCTCTTGGTCACCCAGAGGGAGGGGAATGAGCTGCATTTCTGCTGCTTCTCGTGGCCCATTAGCTTGTTGCCGTTGGGAGGCTTTTGGGGAGAGCCCCATAGCTTTGGAGGGGGTTTGTAACAGTTCCCTGTGGTGATATCTAATTCAAAAGGGATGTTTCTTCATGTGCCCAAAACAGTGACATGTAAAAAGTTTATTACCACAAAAACCCTGTTAAAATGAGCATTTAGCCAAGTCCCCTCTGGGGGGCATTACATAAAGAAGCTGGATTGCAGTCTCCTTTTTCCTGTCATTTAGGGCATACGTTTTTTGGGGCATGTGCTGGCTATTCCCATGCGGACAGGCGATATTTGGCACTTGACAGCCCAGGTCTCTGCTGAGCCCCTAGGTATGGCTGTGATTAAAGCAATGTGGGACACAGGCTGGCTTGTGGTGTTGAGTCAGAGACCACAAATAATGCAAACAAGACGCCAAGCGAGGTCTGGTTTGAATTCGTGGGTAATGCTTCCTCGTGGCTAAATCAGTAGGACTGAAACTTAGCAACTCTGTGGCCAGTCCTGTCGCTGTGATCTTGCAACAAATCTGTCCTTGCCCAGGCAGAAGAAAAGTCACAGCTTGGTGTCCTCTTTTGCAAGCCAGATCCTGGGGTGCTTATTTAGAAAAGCATCCTGTTGGAGTATGCGTGCACATCCGCAGGAATGCAGCCCAGAAATGCGACCCGAGAAATGCCACTGCTTCAGCCATCAATCTGTTTCGCATCACGTTGTTCTCTCAACTGTTAATCCAGATGTTATTTACATCGGTACAGTAACATTAAACGCTTGTACAAGCAGTATTAATAGCATCAATAACAATACTAAACATAAATAGCAGCAGCACTGATAGTAATACTTCCAAAGCAGCTTGTAATTGTAACAACCTGTCATTCCTTTGCTAACTCGTGCTGACTCAAGATTAAATTGCTCTGTGTGGAAAGCAACATGCAAAAGAGCCCATCTGTGCCAAGACTGTTTTCCTCCCTTTGTATTTTTGTTTGTTTGCTTATGCTGACTAACTGAGAAAATGTCACTGTGCTTCACCCTCTTCATTGTTACCACATTTCTGACTGGCACAATTCATGCCAATCCCTGGAAATGGAGTATAGAAAAGAAAGGAGAAGCTGTGAGTCTTTTGCCCTGAACAACATCTGAATGCTGGTGGGACTCTGCTGATTTTGGTGGATTTACTCCTAATCCATGGCAGTGCAGTCTGACCTTGCTGATCAGTTATTTAAAGAAGTGTGAGGGTGACCAGAATGTCCTCTGGATAATTTTCTTGTTGTTTTGCTTTTTCCTGGCAACCTCAAAATATCCAATGTGGCCAGTTTCCCTGACAAAGTCCAAATCTAGAACAAGCATAAACTTTTCCTACTCCCAGATGTGCTTGGAGTTTCATGAGAAATGATACCTGTAAGACATAAACTTAATACACCTTCCATTGGATACCTGGCTCATCACGAGCTGTGGAATGTACTGGAATATATTTGTTTTGGATCAAGCTTTTGGACCAATTTGCACTCAGCCATGTAACTATGATGGTAGAAGTGACATAACGAACATTGAAGCAGTGCTGACAAATTTTCTGAGTTTACCTTAATACAGACGAAACAAATGTGGTCTGTAGTTTTACTTTATGGTGGAGCCAAGTGCATTAAGACCCACGTCCACAGCAGCTGGTGGAGGTTGGCTCTTTCATACTTGCAGGCATGAGATAATAAATGGATCAAGGTAGTGGTGGCTGGAAGAGCTGTGCAGAGTCATAACCTTTGCTTCTCCTTCCTGTAAAATGGAAATATGAAATATAGCAAAGGGACCTTGTGAGATGCAGATTACTGACTGCTGACCTTGCAGCAGCAACTGTCACCATGCTTGGGTGTTTCTCCCATCAGGGGAAGGTGGCCTATGTTAAAATGCTGGACCAGGAAGCAAAGCAGCTGAGGGAAGAACACGCAGTGTAGGGAGTAGGAGTGTAGAGTGTAGGACTGATAGAGTGGTCATTTCCAGTGGAGCGGCAGTGGAGACTTGAGGCAGCAGCACTTTGAATCATAACAGCAAGATGCATTAGGGAATATTTCCTATTGTCCATCATTAAATAATATTGGTCAAGTGCCTGAAGCTTGCCTCGAGAAAAGCACTAAACAGGGGAAAAGATATCTCTGTACGTCCTTCTTCTGACAGCATCACCTTGAAAACCAACATTGAAAGAAATGTTAGCTCCTACTCCACTGAGTTTTCCACTTGATTGTGTCATATAAATTATAAATAGAATTGTAAAACCAGCATAAAAAAAGAAAAAAACTATTCTAGGCTACTATCTTTAAACTGTTGTAATTTCATATGCACTCAGATGCTGAATTTAAACCTTTGGCGAGATATTGGCCAGTGTGCCTAGTGGTTGGCCTTCCCCGCCCTTCACTGCTCCCTACCCCCTGTCTTAGCTTGTTTTCAGGCAGCTGATGGAAAAGCAGCTCTGCATGACTCAGAACAACCGAGTGGTTTCTCAAACAAATACTTTTAGATGTTGAAGGAAGAGGTGTTCATCTGGCCCAGGTTATGGAAGAGGTTGAAGGAAAAGATCATTGTAATGATGCCCCATGGCCTTAAACAACCCTGCAAGAGCAGGTGGAGTTGGAGGTCCTTGAAGATTTCACACAAAATTTGCTTATACTAAGAACTAAAAGAAATGGAAAATCACAACCTATATGAAGTTTTGGAATAATGGATTTTACCCTGTCACAATCCTAGCTGAAGCCTACTTGTGTAATGAATTAACTCAGTTTTGTAGGACTCTTCAGTTACCTTCAGTTAGGTAGGATTCTTCAGTTACAGAGACAGGAGTTTCAAAAGGCAGAGGGAGACCCTTTTTTTATCGCCAACTCTCATTTAACTGTGGTTGACAAATACAATTCAGATATGCAGCCAGAGATTCAGATATTTACTCAAATCTTATCTGACCCACAGAAATCTGAGTATGCCAAATTAGACTGCAATTCTGTGATAAGAAGATTCTTCAGGAAAATTACAGTATTTCTGATGAGTCCTAAAATAACGACGGTGTAATCTGTTGAGACGTAGTCAGCCCACTCTCTTCTGATCACAGAGGAATTGCGGAAGAAAAGTGTGGAAATAGAAAATGTCTTTTTTTTTCACTTAAAGAGCATCTCCAGCTGTGGAAAATATATTTTCTCTCTTCAATCCCAGAGAGTTTCCATTCCTTACTGAAAGCTGTGCAGAATTTCCCACCAGGTAGAGTTGGTGTTGGACCCAACTGTTTTTTTGACCAAGAATTGAGCCAGCCCAAATTGCATTGCATTTGCTGTGGGACACGAACATGCTCACACAGGACTCATCAGCCATGACCTGGTTGCCTTTTCCTCTTTGTGATCCTCACCTTCCACTGATTTAGTTATGCAGGAGCCTATGGCAGTCTATTTTATACTGTGGCCATCTACCTTATGCTGACAGGAGTCAGAGTTTTAGGGATGCAAATATGCAACTTGTCATGTTTGAAATGTTTCTGCCTAATTTCAATTAAAATCTGAAGTTCTTCTAGTAAAATGGGATGTAGACTGCTGCATTCTCAGATGTAGACTTCTATATTCCCAACGACTTGCACCCAAAAGCCATGTCCATGGAACTGCACTTTTGATGTCTCTGGCAAAGCATCCCCCTTCCTCAGTGAGCTCTCCTCAAGCATTAATTACAGAATTCCCGCACAGGAGCACAAAAAGCTTCTCCTAATCTAACCGCAGGGGCAGGAAATAGGTAAGATCTTGTTTACGGACATCTCGGGTGGGGATAGCTCTGGGTTTGGCCTTACATTGCCCAAGAGGTAGGAGATGAGGCAGGGAGGGAAGATGACCTGCTCTCTGCAGGGCTACGTGGGGATTTGCACAATTTTTTACCTACGTGCATGTCTGTTAACTACTTTTTTTTTTTATTATTTTGCAGACTCCTTCCTTTCTGAGCCGCAAACGAGAAGCCACTCAAGCACAGCAAGCCATGTGTGTGCATATATAGCCCTGTGCGGAGGCACCGTTGGAATTTCAAATGCTCTGATTAGATTTAAGAACCAAACTCGTATTAGTCACTCCAAAGGACTTAGGTGTTTCTCTGCTATCAGTATCTTCTGAAAAAATGCCCTTGTCTGCACACAGCATCTCCACAGCACTTGACAAGTGCTCCGGTGGCTGGTGTTCTCTTCATCCCTTCTGTAAACAGCGAGCTGGAATTTGTGTCTTCGCGTTGCACAGAATTAAAAGAATTTTCTTCGTTACTGCTCGGTAACAAAATGTCACTTTGTCTGACCCCACTAGAAGCGAGTTTCGCTGTACGTCCTCCTGGGAAATTCCTCTTGGCTGGCAGTCAGGAGAACGGCGGCGTTTCGAGCACCGCTGCGAGCTCTTGCAATTACTGTACTTGTGTTTCTTTGCATTTGAAGCTGCTGAGTGTCAGCCTGGGCACATTAAACATGACAAAGCTCTGCAGATTCCTCCGTGATATACCAGGACACCTCTGAAAAAAGCAGATTCCAGGAACATGGCTAGAAAGCTCTTTATTTCTCCACTCATTTTTGCTGGAAGGGCTGATGGTGATTCAGGCGTGAATCTAGACTCGGTTAAAAACATGCCAAAAACCTGAGTGTAACTATGCAAAGCATTAAACAAGAAATAGGAACATTTTGCAGGAAGGAATTGTGTGCAGTGCAGTTTTTGATTAGATTAAAGGACTAGGATGAAGCAGTGTGATTCAGAGTGGTCACACAACAACAACAATAATAATAAATAATAAATAAAAGCTGCTCTGAAATCCTTTAATTGGAAATAAAAATCAGCTTTTGCTAGGCAACCTACAGAGAGAGTATAAAGGGAGGGGAGGGAGCGTGGATTTGGAGTCCCCTTTGAATGATCTATTATGCTGAAAGTGCTTTTATCTTTTGTTTGGTGCAGTTGTTGAATGCAAAGTTGGCTTCATCTGTGTGACATGTGTGGCAGACGCCTCTTTGGTCTGTGCATCCTACAGGGTGCAAAGGACCAGCTGGCTCAGCAAATTCCTCCCTGCATTATTTGCTGCTTATCTTAATACCATGCACAGGGATCCGCTGACATCCTTGGGAAAGGCGGACAAGGGCGGCGGGAGTGCAGACGCGGGAAGGCGGCTGCCTCCTAGCGCCAAAGGGACCTTCTTGCCATTTGCACCTCTTTACGAGGGTCCTGGAGACGCCTGTCCTGCATGTTCCCTGCTCTGTGTCCCAGTCTCCAAAACTGGGTGCCACAGATTGCTTAGCAGAAGTGGAGCCTTTCTCCTGTTGCAGGATTTCAGACAAGCTCCTTCATACGAATATCAAAATTGCCCAGACACTCTGAATCTGTTGCTTCACTGCAGCCTAACAGAAGGGCAGCACAAGCAGGAGGCAGCGGGAGAGCTATTTACCTATTGTGTGAAAAATAGGAGGAAAAACATCTCTTCTCCAATCTCAGGGTGGTTAGGGTCAGCTTGGGACGTGGGTGACATGCATTTTTTCCTGAGCTGACTCAAGTCTCAGAAGCAGTGTTGTCCCTTTTGGCTGACCAGCCCTTGAAGTCGAGTTGGGTCTCCCGCTACTTTCCCAGCATCAGCAGAGCTCTCAGTGAGGAGTAAATCATGGGTACTCAGCTGATGCCGTACCACAGAACTCTATAAAATACACATCTGTCCATCTACAAAGGTGGTATAGGTGAAGGTCATTCTAACCAAGCTGATAAAAATACTTGAACTGAAACCCTCTGGAAGAGATTTTGCTTCAGGAGAGGTCTGACATGGGATGTTCACAGACAGACCAGAGAGTATTTTTGATTTCTGGTTTGTGCCTGTGATAACTTTTGTGACTGAAAGAAAAGTACATGACTTACAATAAAGGTGCTACTGCCAGAGAAGAAAAAAAAAATCTAATTTATGGTGATTTAAATATAGTATACCTGCACTACCATTGGAAAACTGTGATTGTAAAAGAACTATAACATAAAAAACATGGGGAGGAATTTATTAAAGGCCAGTCCACTTTAGAAAAACCAAGATCTGAGCTGCCTGAAATGTAATATGGTGCTTATAAACCAAAGGAATAAGTTATTAACTTAACCTAAATGATTTCATATTTGTGTTCAATGGACTTGGTAATTATACCAAGGAATTTAGGCTGACCTCATCAAGCCTGCTTTCTCTTTTAAAATGTATTTCTGTGTCAATTAAAATGCCTGAGTATAAAAAGCAAAGTTTTTATAGGCCCAGCCATACAAATTCATTATCGCGCTATTATATACTTGGCAGTCTACAAATATGCCCGTGATTAACTTAGTGTGCATTAGCTGCCAGTGCTGCAGCATTTCAGATAAGTGTGGCTATTGTCTACACTCAGCTGACTGAAATTGCCAGGGATATAGGCCTTGGATATCCTGGAGAAAGTAAGTTCTTTCCATCTGATAGCGGCCGGCTGCTTGATGAAAACCTGTATTAGATCCGGAAGCATTATGGCCAATAGGCAGATAACTGTTCCTGGGAGAAGACTGCTAGGGAGAAAGGATTTACTACAGGACAAAGGACAGAGATGGGAAATTCCCAGCCTGGGATCAATATTTACCTCTGCATGGCTGGATGGCCTCAGCTGGACAACTTCCCTTCTCCATATGTTTCCATCATTATATTATTCCCAGTATATCCTTCCCATTAGCTGTACGGTTTACCCTGCAAATTTTAGGGTAGGTTTATCCTGCAAGTTTAAGCTTCACGAACGAGTATTATTGTATTATTGTACAGATATTCTTAGCAGGGAAATCTAATCTGAAATGCCCCTAATCCTTGTTGCTCCTCCATCTTATCCATATGACGGTGGTGGTAAGACAGCACAGATCACCACCAGCACCAAGACTTGGCAGGAAATAACCCTCCCTTTCCATCGCATCTTTAAAGTGGTGAAGCAGCCCCAGAGAGGCTAAACAACCTGTCCAAGGGAAGCCCAGGAGGGCTGCAGCAGGGCAGAGCGCCTCCTCCTGAGCTGCTGCTGGGTGCCAGGCTTGTAAAGGTCTCTTTGCCCTCCGTACCTTCAGCATGGTTTAGTTAGAAGATGTAATAATATCTTACTCTTCCAGGAAACATATCGGAACACCTCGTATAAAATGTGATTATCAATAAAGTGATAATGTCAATAGGGGAGGAAACTGTTTCCTCAGCGTAATGGGCTCTTTCTGTCACATAAATGCTGGAGCAAAGCCTTGAGCTGTAAGGGTAATAGACATCAAGGTAGACCCAAGGGAGAGCTGTTTGATGCTGTGACTGTCTTTTTTCACTTCTGCTTTCTTGTGCCAGCATCTGGGAACTTGTTTTCTGGAGGCACTGAGCAGTGGCATTCCCAAAGGGAGATGGAAGTCCTCACTCCTTCCAAGTCCAGGCCTCTGCCTCTAAGGATGGACTTTGCTGACCTTGGCTCTATCTGTCAGCTGCTCATTGAGGCTTGCAAATCTGTATTTTGGAGCAAATCTTCGGGGTATTTTTGTAGGACATAATGTGTGGGCTTTTTTTTCCCACCTTTGGGAAGAGCCTTGGGTATCTGGATTCCAGCTGGGACAAGTCCCAAGAGGTGCTGCTGGAGAGGATGACCCATGTGAGAGCCTCTTCAGCCTCAGCATCTCGAAAGGCCAGTCTGCTCTGACATAATTTCTGGCAGTGGTAAAGACCTCCCAGAATGCAAACAAGTGATCTGGGAAATCATGAGATTGGGGATTCTCAAACTTTGTGTCCTGGTTTCCTCCAGTCGTGAGTAGCTTTTGGCTCCACACACTTCCAGGAGACATTTTGCAGATATCACAGCTTGGTAAACCTGTTCCAAAGAAGTCCCCTTGATATACTCAGTTTACACAGTGTAGATCTAGCAACCTTTGCAAGGGACTTCGCAGTTCAAAGACGCAGAAAAGAAGACAGCCCCGATCCTTCACCTCTGACTGAGAGAAGACAAAAGCAGCCAAATCTCTGCTACACTGGCCCTCCAAGATCAAAGGCAAAGTAGAAAGCTATGAAGACAATCTATCTGACTTCAGTGTTGGTTTTATGTTCTTCTTCCTCTGGAGATGCCTAGGCAGGCAGTAGAGGGGCCTAGTCTACTTGCTAACTTTAGACACTTAACATTTTAGCTGCCCGAAGGTGCTGAGATGAATTCCACCCTCACCAGTTTAATATAACTGGTCAGCAACACGCATCAACTCCCAAAGGCCATGGGGCAGTTGAATATCCTAAATTGAAATTGAATATCCTAATGACCCACCATGACGTTCTCCAGATGTTAGATCTGAAATTGAGGCCCAATTGGGCCAGGTCATCCCACAAGGTACAAAAGATTCTAGGATTAAGAAGCATCAATGAAATTATATTTGTGTATGTGAAGTGATCAGCTCTGTCTGCCTATAAACAAAATCATTCACAGTAAAATGAGCTGTATTGTAGATTTTTTGTTGTTACTGTTTAAAAAAAAAAAATCCTGATGAATTTATCTTCATATGAAGTCTGGTTGTGGCTAGACCATTATGGAAAGAGTCTGGAGATTTCTTTACCAAGTCATGCATTTATTTAGTAGCTCTTATTTTGTATTTCAGGTAATGACAGAGCCAGAAGACGCTGCTGTTATTATTTAGCGTCACTACAGTGTACACTAACATTAAGTTTGCACCTGGAGGCCACAACCAGTATTATGATCTCCTGGTTTTAGCAGGCTGCGAAACGTCTCTTTCTGGAAACACTTACTGCTTAACATAGCTGAGCATGAGAGAGAGCTGGAAGGGAGATATATACATTATTGCTGCTTTACAGCTAGAGAAATAAAAGAGCGAGTAAGAGAAAGATTTGTTTGTAGCAAAGACAAAAATTAAACACAAATATTCTGAGCTGCTTCAAGCAATAGATAATTCTTTTTTCCTACTCCTACTGCTACCCCCACAGGTCGATAAACATATCTGGGAAGAAGATCATTTCTACTGGGGACTATCGTTAGGCAATGAAGAAAATGCATCATATCTCAGGTGAGACAAACTCCATGGCATGAGTGGAGGGGGATGTGATGAAGGTCTGGCCACATATTTTACTCCTGCCCAGATAAAAACTAATTACTGAAGCTTTTTGGAATAAAGGAGGGCAATTATGTATGCGAAAGAATACTTAACACAACCAGACATGTCACAAAATGAAACTCAAATTGATGTATTATTATTTAATTAGTATTGCTCTGTTTAAACCAAACCATTTGTACTCATATGTATTGCAAGCCCTTAATATAATCCATTCAGACAGAATAGCAGCACAGAAACTAACAATGAAAAAATGTACCTTGTTGTACTTGTTATAGTAATGGGTTTGCTCTGGATCCTTATCTCAGAGTAGGGAAATTAGACAGTACCTGCCAAAGAAATCACATAGGAATTGTCCTGTGGAATTTAGGCGCAATGAGGACTCTGAACGTGGTACCTCAACTGTGCCTCCCTATGCTGGGGGCCTAGTTCCCAAAATCAGGCAAGAGCAGATTCATAAAGCTTGTGTTTTTCTGTATCTGGAGGTGGGGAGCAAAATCTTACCCTCTTTGTATATATAGCTATGGATTTCCATCTCACACAGATCTAACTGTGACCCTACTGGAGCATACAGACTGGTACAAAATTGCCTCTTCAAGGCACTCAAGGCACCAGCTCTGCTCCTTTCTGTGCCCAAAAGTCTCTGCAGACATTGTTAGGTGACTTCCAAGTCATCCTCTTCAAAGACCTGGAAGTCTACTGGGAGAAGTTCCTGCAAGCAGGGATTTCAACTGTGTTTAAAGTGGAAAGGTATCAACCTGTTCATGTACCCTACATAGGTGCATTTAGATGAAACTGGATTTCTCTTTGGGTGTTCTCTGAAATATTAGAATCCAATTTTACACTTGAAAAAAAAAGTGTGAAAAATGTCCATACCACTGTTGAACTTAGTCAGACATGAATTGTACAGTAATGCCTGCTGAGTCTGCAGACAGCCTGCTGATAGCTCCAGGGAAATAGAAACCTTTGGTCACTCCTCAACCTTGTGATAGTGCTGCAACCCCATGATGCTCATGTTGGTTTTGATATTGAGAACAATGTTTCTTCTCACTAAAATGTCTACAAAAATTGGGTACAAATTGATGGGTTAAGATCCTTTCCAGTCCTATTTTCAATGTTTTTCAGAATTGTGAAGAAGTTGTGCACACTCTACTGGGTAGTCAGCATCAGTTCAGAGAACTTGGGAAAATATCACCATTTATTTTTCCTCTGGGAAATCACAGACTTTTTCCTTTCAACACTTTTACTGTTCATTATCCCTACTTAACCTTCCTTCCCCCTGACTATTGTGGGAGCTGGCAAGGAACTTGACAAGATGGCAGAAATTCTCGTGTCGTTTAGATTTGATGTAATCACTTGGGACGTGGGGACTACATCTTTTTTTTTTTTTACCCCAAACTGGAAACATGCTGTGAAAGTAGATGCCTGCTAACTCTCTGCATGCTGAGCCAACACAGCAAGCACAAGGGAATAGCTACCAATCTAATGGGCTTCTGGCGTAGGCCCAATTCCACTTCCAACCATGTGAGACTGGGTTCCTCCCTCCTGTTGCTTCATTTTCGGAAGGTCTGGTTGAAAGGGAAGTGTTCCCTTTGGTGCATTTTCTCTTCTGGCAGGAAAGAGGCACAGAGGTAATAAGTTATAACAAGGGACTGATTGCACAGTATCCTGGAAGGTGAGCAGAAGTGCAGTAACTTGACTATTGATCACAAAACTGCTCAGAATATTTTCCCATGCCCAAATCAGCGGCATTTACAGAGGGTTGGATGAAAGTACTGCAGCACAACGACAGGGGAGCATTTGTTTTCTGAGCCCCAACCTATGCCGTGAATGATCTAGGCCAGAGACCTGGCGTGACAGCCTTGTTTGTCATTAGAGAAGGTTGTGACAACATCCATTAATCTTTTAAAAATTATTCTCTTACCCACATTTTTTTTTAAGTGGGGACTTGTAGAATGAGCAATTTTGTCTCTATTTCCAATGATCAGTCTCTGTGAAGTCAAACCCTTATTTATTTATATAGGGTTAATATTTGTGAGGCTCATCAGTGAAGTGGCTGATAGCTTTCTGTCTAGTCCTGCCATCCATCTGAGAGGGACGTTTCAGAGGAGGATAGCTGGTGAAGTTGACAGTGTTTTTTGGTTTTTTCCATGTTAATCATTTCAGTGGTTCATCAATAAAATCACAGTTTCTCATTTGGCAAAATAAAATCATTTGCATGCATGTAAGAAAGCTGCCTATATTGCTCATTGTCCCCAAGCAGAATTTTTTCCTCCTTCTTATCACCTCGAACAGAAAACCAGTAGTGACTCAGTCTACACCAAGGGAGGAGCACACAACCATGGCTGGGCTGCCGTGGGGCAACAGCAGCTTGGTTGCTAAATGCTACTATTAGTTGGTTAGCTCCGTTCTGTTTATCACAGCATAGGCACAGAGTTTATTTGTATGAGTTCTGTCTATGAAACCAGTCACAATCTGTGCTGATTTGAACCAGCTGAGAGAGCTGCTAGATGTCACCTCATTCAATATTTGCAAAAGTGATTGCTAACCCTGACTTTTTGAAACCTTCTCTAAAACTATATCCATCAGATAGATATTGTCTCTCTTTTTATTTATATTTTTTTTAGCATTTCAGTGTGATAAAACCACATCTGGGTTGTGCTGTGAAACCCACACTTTTGTTATACCACTTTGCTCCCTACGTTGTCTCTGTGACTTGAAAACCCAGAGGAGTTTGAGAAGTCAGATTTGGTCAAAGCCACCCTGGATGAACCTGGATGAAGAACATTTACACTAAGCAAGTGGAATACTTTTGGAAAGCTAACAGAGAGATGGATCTGTTGAGGGCTCTCCCCTACTAAATGTTAGATTTTCTCTTGGCAAGACCACAGAAATATGTCCGAGGAGTAACTAGAAATCCACAGAGGAGTACATAGGATTTACAACATCATGTTTTGATCTTTTAGTAAGAGGAGAGAGGTATCCTTGAGGATATCAGCTTCTCTGAGGTGAGGACAGCCACTTCATAGTGAGATGAACAGCGTGTCCTGACGGCCACGTGAAGAGAGCCCAGCAGGCTGGAGGCCCGGGCCAGGTCCTCTTGCAAATGCTGAGGTTGCACGGAGAGGAAATGCTCTCCGAGGCTGTTTGTTTTTCATAATTTGTTGCTTTCTGCACCACATTAGGAGTAAAAGTGTTTGGGGTTAGGAAATTCCTGTGGCTTGCCAGAGTGTTTTTGTTTTATTGACTACTAACCCTGAGGGGTTATTTGGGAAACCAGAGATCCAGGCATCTCTGAAGCACTTTTTCCAGCCTGTAAGAGAGGGACAATGGAGCCCCATACTGTCTAAACAAGATATCAGAGACCCCTTGCAATGCTGCGGTGACCACCCAAACAGGGAGACAAATATGGGTCTTTATAGTCCACTTCAAGGTGTTATTTGAGCACCTCTGTCCCAAAGAACAATGTTCTAAAGGTTGTGCCTCTGGGGTTCACAGGCTGTTTCAGAGCCAATGGGACTTTATCTAACCAACACGCCCCCAGGTAAAATGACCTAAATTGCCTATCAGATAAAACAAATGCATGACGAAATGAGTGAGGCAGTGTGGCTGGAGTGCATCCTGATGGTTTTCATCCAAAACATGTGGACTGTGGAATTGCTGTCTCAGGAAGGAGAGGGGAAAAAAAGAAAGCATTTGTTTTGGTTGCTGCTTGCTTCAGCAAATCCTGTCAGTTATGGATTTCCTTCAGCATTTCCTCCAAGTCTTGGCTGAAGAGGCTTCAATGTGACATACAGCACCTTGTATAGAGAGCTGTGGTGCTTGATCCACATCATGACATGCATTGATGCCACCATTGCTACACACTTTTGTCGAGCAGTCAATTGCTTCATTTCCATCTCTTCAGAGAGCCAACATTTTCACAGAAGATAGGTTTTGCCTGGAGCCAACATCCCATTTCTGCCAAGAGATTTAGATACCCAAGAGGACTTTTGCCCCCGCTGAGCTTTGGCTTTCATGGTAGGAGCAAGAGGAATGTCTTTCTCTGTCCCAAAGAGAATAACTTAGACAGAACAATTTATTTCTGCATTAACGGATCAACAGATCAAAACAGCACCAGGAATCTAGAGGGAAATAGGTAAAATGCACACATGGAAAGGCTGAGGGATCAAGAAGGAACCAAAACATGTAAAGAGGTATAAAATATAACTGGATGTTGTGTTGTGTGGTGCATCAGGTGCCACGTGATGCTAAGCTCCCTGAAGCCCTACTGAAATGGGAGAGTTTGGAGGATGTTAGCACTCTAGGAGATTAATTTCATGTTGTCTGACTTTTCCACAGACTTTCTGGTGATTATCCAGAGCAACTGGTTGGGCATTTCTATTCCCCTTTTAATGGTTCTACCTTTCCATTCATGTGCTCTCTGCAGAGGCAGTTTATCCAGGCTTGTCTGGTGTGCTGCAGAGGACTGAAGCAACTCCAGAGAGCAATGTCTGACATTGCAGAAGCAATCCTGTAAAGGACAGGGAGAAGAGTGAAGACAGGCCCTCCTGCCACACAAAGGCCACACAGACCAACTCTCTGTGCCCCTTTCCTCTTTTAAACAATGGAAGCGATACTGATTTTCTCCTCTCTGTTCAGATTGTTGGTTTATGAGATAAGTAATGTCATTCACTCTGTATATTTTTATGTTCAATGCATGATAACTGGTCTTCTGTGTCTTGTTATGTGTATAAGCATGTTGCAGTACAAAGGACCTCAATCTTTTCCAAAATGCAGGTAGCACACAGATTTTTCATGATTGTCTCTGCCCCAGTGAAGTCAACAGTTTATTATATTACCTGAAAATTAAAAGGAAAAAAAAGAACTTGTCTCTCATCTGCATTGAGTCCTTCTTTGCCCTGTCTTGGGGTACCTGTGTCCTGTCCTGTGAGCTTAGATCTCTGTCTGGTGACTGTGGCTCCTATGAGGGTATCTCAGACTCACAGAATAGTTGGGGTTGGGAGGGACCTCTGAAGATCATTTGGTCCAACCCCTTGCACTAGGGAGCTGCTCAAGAGCATGACCAGCTGGGTTTTCTGTGTCTTCAAGGACAGAGAAGTCACAGCTTCCACTGCTCCAGTGTTCAACCACCTCTATAGTAAAAAAAAAAAAAAAAAAAAAGCCAACATTTCCTAATGTTCAGATGAAATATTCTGCGTTTCACTTTGTGTCTGTTGTTTGTCTCTTTTCCTGTCACAAGGAGCCACTATGATAAGCCTGTCCCAGTCTTCTTACACCCACCCATCAGATACTTATAAAAATTGATAAGATCCCCTCCAGTCTCTCCTCCCATTCCTTAATCATCTCTGTGGTATGATCATTGCTCCAAAGGCAGTTTCTGCTTTTCTGAAGTTTTGGAGCAAAGTGGCTGTTTCCCTTGCTAAGCTTCTTACGGGATTCTGTGATTACAGAGTTGGGGTTTCAAAAACAAGCCAGTAAGTAGTATGAGACCCATAGAAATATTGCTGGGGTTGGCAGTACTGAGCTTTCTAGAATCCATCAACTGTTTGCTCTACGGTTTGAAAGTTTCTCAGAGATCACCACACCTCCCAGGGCTCCCTTTTCATCGGTAGCCACGGCGGTAGGTTTGATTATTACTCATTGCTTTCTTTATTACCTTTGACATGTTAAAATATTGTTTAGTGATTTACTCCCCTTTGTATTTAAATGTAGTGATTAGAATATCTTTTTATATTAGACTGTCGTTTTACTTTGAAGATGAAAAGTGCCTTGTATTAAATTATAGTGCAATAATTCATGTTCCTGTACAGTCTGCAAAACCTGTACTTGAAATGCAGCAAGTTGGACACTCTTCACATGAGTGAAGAGTACGTGGGTGCCTTTGTTGTTCCTGCATTTCTATCGAGAGGGAGCTGAAAGCACAAAAAACTAGTGATCTGTATGTGTCCTAGCAGCTGATACCAGCAGAGTCTCAGCTGGTCTCTTGAAGAAAGGAGAAACCCAGTGTCCCAGCAAAAACCCTGTCTACTCATTTTTAGGAGAAGGTCATAGACTAGGCAGACTGAAAAGGCCATTCAGCAAAAATAAACAGAGGGAAATATGACCATCTGTGTTCATCTCGGATGAGCAAATGGTAGTTGGCATAGTCACGGTAGCAGCTGAGTACCATTACCTTCTCTCCCCTCAAGAGATGGGAGTGTGAACGTCACCATTTAAGCACTGGGAGGTTTTCTAGTCAAACTGGCACCGTGAGCTGTGAAACCTTCGTGTGTGAATTACAGAATCAACTGCCTGATTGTCCCCGTGTCTGTGACTTTTCTAATCCTTGCATGTACGTAAAGCAGACGATATGAAGCCATCTCTGACATAACTCCATCATCTGCTGTGGCTAACATTTACCCAGGCTCTGTCCCTGTGGGGCCAGCACCGTGTCTCACAGTCATCCCAGGCAGTGGTCAGAGCTTTGCATTACAGGCTGACTTACTCAGATGATTACGGTGGATTTGGTGACCTAATTTTGGATAGCTATTTTTAAAGCTCTTTGCCTCAAGATGTGTTTGCTCCTCTGTCATAGGTTAGTGACATAAACTCTTTGAAGGACTAGTCCAAGAAAGAAAGGGAAAACTCCTTAAAAGCAAGAAGAATGGTGGTGCTGCGTACATGGAACATATATCTCTGGTGAAAGAGAGTATATATTGCTGGGATGTGATGTTGGAAGGCCTGTCATTTGCCTGACACTTGTTAGGCGCAAGTTGCTTTGAAATCTTGTCTTGCAAGATCAGAGGTAATATCCACTTAGGTGA
>JAWLRI010000516.1:2590606-2609226 GCA_034781795.1 Crypturellus tataupa
TTTGCCTGACACTTGTTAGGCGCAAGTTGCTTTGAAATCTTGTCTTGCAAGATCAGAGGTAATATCCACTTAGGTGAAGGTGTCTTCAAGCACTGGCTCAGGCATGAGACAAGGATATTTTTGGTAGTCCGTGGAGCTGGAGCGCAGCAAGTGTTAGGGTCTAGTTCAGCTCTTATGTGTGCCCTGAGCAGAAAGATTGTCTGTGGTATGAAGAGCTGAAGACGTACTCCAAGGCCAATACACCACGTAAGTTCAGCATAGCCACTGTACAACTTTTTTATATTTTTCTTAAATTTGTAACTCTTGGAATTACAAGATTAAATCTGCCTCTCAACTTTCAGTAAAAAATAAACAGAAGAGTGTGATTACGGGATGAGCGCTGCTCAACCAGAAGCATAGGAAAACAAAATGTGAAACAAGATAAAGCTACCTGACTAAGGGGAAGTTTGATGTCTGCTTGAGTAATCTTGGATGTGGGTTTTAAGGATGCAGTTTCATATATTTATTTCAGGACTGTGAACAGAGTTACCTGTGACTCTGTCAGCTTCTCTTCCCACTCTTTATGGGTTTACAACTGCTGTGGCCATATCAAGGCACCTCTGTGTGGCTGCTCTGTAGGCCAGATTTGTGAAATGAAGGATCTTTAATAAAAAAAACAACAATATTTTTCTGAAAAATACCATAATGCTAGCCACACCGAGCATGGTGTATATATGGGTAATGGCAGTAAGCTATTCCCATGCCTCTTCTGCTGATGTGCACATCTGACTGCAGCCTCTTTGGCTCTTCCACTAATCTTGTCCTCTTCGCTATAGGCACGATTCTGTTCCCCAAATGCAGTGTTCAGGAAACTTTTAGTGCTGCTTGAGATGTTCCTGCATAATTAACATCTTCTCAGGGGCCTGGCAGACAGGACCCACATCCTGTTTGGTAGATAAGAACCTTCATGTGCCTCTGCAATGACAGCTGGGTCCTGAAAGAATATGCTAAAACGTGGCCAAGACATCTTAAGATGGTTTTGGATACTTATATTTGGACTCCTAAATTGTACCTTTTATGTCCACTCTCTACTAATGCTGTTTTCTCTGTACTGGCATACATGGGGTAGCTTTTGCAGTACAGAGGCTGTTATGTTGATATGAAGTGTTTGGATATGACTTGGGCACACAATTACTTTTCCATCAAATTAGCCAGAACATGCAATCTGGTGTTCATGCTGCCCATCTGCTGACCGCAAGAGGACAGAGATCTTAACCTGGATAGAATAGCACAGACAAATAATCTATGTCTGTCATAAAGTCTTCCAGGACTAACTAAAATAAGTTTCTTGGATATATTTGGAGACATTTCAATCTGACTTTGGCTTAAGGGCATTTTTGAGGGTTGTTTGTTTACTAAGGTTGTATTTGCATTCTCTGGCTGCAATGTTTTTGATTCAGGGTTCGCCATCCTACGATGGGAATTACTGCATGGTAGAATCACGACCCAAGCTATGGTGGCATCAAGGATAGAGCATTTTTATCTCCCTCTCCACCTGCTCTAGGTGATATGCCAATGGGAATGTAACTGCTCCTAAATGAAAGGATCACACTGATGTGCATAATATATACAGGGATACAGTACACGGGAACATGAAAAGTAGTGATGAGCTTAACCAGTTTCCGCCTGTCAGCAAGGATGCAGCAGCTATGTCTGTGAATATTCTTTGTCTACTTCAGTTGTGAGAGATGCCATTTATCTTGCCCCCTTTTCACTGAGGCATAAACTATTGTGCTTTAGCTCACAACAAAAACAATTAGTTATCTTGACAGTCTAAGATGCTATAGCTCAGATGTCTGATTGTATCCTGGTGTTTTAGAGCACGTCTATCGTGGCTGCAAATGTTAATTTAGGCGCTCACCAAATACTTGTATCTGGCTGGCTCCAGCTTTCAACAAATGCTTCAGTCTTGAAAGATGTATTCATGGAGTATTGCTAATTTGCAGTCCTACTGGCTAGGACCCTTTATCTAGGAGGTGCTTCTGTGGTGGGAAAGTTTGATTTCCAGGAGGGACTAGGGGAGGACCAGAGCAACACCAGCCAGCAGCATACCCTCCCTCTCTCTGCCGTGCAAAATCCAGGACCCTATACAGCACTGCTAGCTGTATAAGATTGTCTAGGCTTCAGATACCTCTTAAAGGCAAGACCTTTGGATGTTTGCATAGATTTGCAGAGATGTGGAATAAAGCTGTATATATGCTTCAGTCACCTGTGATGTGTAAGCATGAGTCAACATTGCACCATGCTCTGGCTCTTAAGTTGTCCTCTAATGAACTAAGAAAGCAAGACAATTTCTGGATTTAGGGTCTCTCAACTGGAATCCCCCATTTGTAGCTCATGATCTTCCTAGAAATCACTGACAACAACAGTGTACCAAATTATTTTGCCTTCTATGGGGACTTCAAGTGACTGGGTGAACCCTCTTATTAAAGATGTATTGTTACATTTGAATATGTTAAATTACACATGGAACAAGAAACCAGAAGATTGTCTAGAGCCTTTGCAATGAATGTTTCATTAGTTGCTTCTATCCCTTCAGAGACTGAAACTTCTATGTAGACTTCAAATGTGAGTATATTTGGGATCCAATTGTAGCATCCTGAAGAGGGCTTTCCTAAGCAAGTGAAACACTGGAAACCAATGAGGTGTTGATTGTGCAGAGGGTCTCACAATACGAAGATGCAGAACAATTACCGATTTCTCCAGAGCTCTCACCTAGGGTCCAGAGTGGCATGGGCAGATGGGCAGGGCTGCCACTGGAAGGAAACACTTTCTAGATATACAGGTGAAAACTTGGACTTCAGGCATAACTGGAGATCCCAAACATACTAGGTGTTATCCAAAATGAGGCAAATGATCCCAAACAAATCTGTGACTGTCCCCCAGTGAGGCAGGAGTAAAGCTCCCAGCCCTGGAGGCAAGCACCGTCCCTCTTGGGTCTGCAGTTCTTCGTGAGCAAATCACTCCTTTCCAATCTTAGGCTGTTCTTACCCATGTCCCTTGGCAGAATCACATGAAAAGGAGAACAAGATTTGACTGTCCTGAGCAATGAGACTTCCATTGCTGCCTTTGGGAGAGTCTGACAGAAAATATTTAAGGGGAGTATTCAAAGCAGCAGCAGTTCTCCCAGTGTTTAATTTCTCTAGTGAGAAAAGCACAGGGTGGGCTGCAGATGATCTAAGCATGTCAGTTGTCAGATGAAAGCATTTCCAAATGGCTTTTTGGTTATATTTATGTCTTCTGGCTGAAAATGTATTTGATTTTTTTTCAGACGAGGACTTTTTTTTTCCTGTCTGTCTTAGAAAGGGAATTTACTGATTAAAAGTCACTGCATTGACAGCATTGGAAATTGAAGTTCCTTTTTTATCTACAGAACAGGTACAGGATGTACAGAGGCAGCATAAACCTGGGTTGGTGATGTACCTGAGCTCCATTGTGGGCTTAACTGCATTCAAGGAAGAGGGAATAAGCTGTTCCTAACAACCCTTCTGAGCTGCGATGTTGTTTGGATGGAGAAGCCTACTTTTAAGTGTGGGGCAATAGGTTTTGTAATGAGAGCATGGCTGAAAACCTCCTGTTCAATTTGCAAAGAAGGTAACTGAATAGCCTCCGCGTCCCGGCATGCGCTGATCTTCAGAGCTGGATCTGAACTGCTCGGTGAGTGGTGAAAGTCTTCTCCCTACTTCTAAGAAAGACCCTTTAAGAGGAAAACGGTTTCCGTTGACTGCAAGGGAGATCCCATTACATGCTCACAAGGAGGATATCACTTTACATACAGGACTCATTCTTCTGACAGGCCTCTGAAAGAAGCCTTTGTCTTATGATTTAGTAAGGTCCACTTAAAAAAAAAATCTATGCCAAGAACTAAACATGAATAAACTGATTTGGGAGAAATAATTCCACAGAAAGGTAATGGTCTGTACCACGAAAACTAAGGGATGCCTT
Source organism: Crypturellus tataupa (assembly GCA_034781795.1). Classification (NCBI taxonomy): domain Eukaryota; kingdom Metazoa; phylum Chordata; class Aves; order Tinamiformes; family Tinamidae; genus Crypturellus; species Crypturellus tataupa. The sequence goes on from JAWLRI010000516.1 coordinate 2,594,591, forward strand.
ACCTTCTGGCCTATAGCTGCTGTCTCTGTTTGCAAACTTGCACTGCCAAGACTGCAAAAATAGACCTCTAGTAAGCAGGCTACATTGTTCTGCTTCTGCTGATTGCCAAAAATACCTTGAGAATAGCTATTCTTGTGGCAGATCACCAGGACGCAGTATGTCAGCATGCACACTTGTTTCTGTATATAGAAACAGAAATATATACATTAAATAAATTATCCTGGACTTTTGAAATGGGTTCTGTGTGTGTGTGTCTGTAAAAGAAAAAAAAGATAGGAGAAATATTTCTAGCCTAATTATATTGGGAAATTTGGCTTCTGTGCATTTGGTGTCTCTGTGCATATTCAGTTGGTACCTTCTAAGCCTGATGGGGTGTTTCAATCAAATTGACAGAAATTTCAAGGATATTTCATCCTAAGAGTATCATTAAACTCGGTAGTAAAGAAAGCACATCCTAATAGTGCCATCACAAGAGGGAAGCTGCAGTGTGAGCTTGGCTCTCATGAGACACCAGGCCTCCAGAAAAGTTACCTTAAGAGTCAGTTTTGAAACAGAACTGGTTTCACCAGTTCTATTATTTGTGGATGGAAAGGTCAGGAACCAGAGCATGTATCCGGTACTTCTGTTCCTGGAATGGGCCAATTCTGGAGCTAAACACAAAGAGGAGATTGAGATAACGCTGATGATGCTCTTTCAACAAAATCTCACTGTGTGGCATTTTAGGATTTTCTTTGTTTTTCTTTGCCTTCATTTCTGTTTGAGTTTTGGTATCCATGATATCTCCTAGGATTTCATGAAGACATGTATGAGTTTAGGTGAAACTCCTTCAAATCCTCAGGTGGATGTTTTGTACTAAGGTATTGTTGTACTTCAACAGGCAATGCAACCTAATAGAAGAAATAATGTTCAGAACTCAAAAATATCAATGTTCAAAAAAAAATTATCTCAGAGGAAAAATACCCAAGGTTTGACTTGCTAGAGAACAGATGAGAGTTGTTGAAGCCTTCTTTCTCAAACATTGAAAGGTTGTCTTGCAAAATGTTTCTTTCAGATCTTCCCTTTCTTTTCCTTCATTTTCTTTTCTTAATCAGCTTTGGTGCAAAATATATGAAGGCAGTCCTTCAGCCGAGTAAATTCATCGTTAAACATGGGGAGTGCTCCATACAGAAGACATTTGTCTCCTGAGCTGGTAAATTAAGTCTAAAAAATAAGGAACACTTTTGGTTAGGCGGTCTTTACACAGCCCGCTCTTTTCATGCCACACATTAAACACATTAGAAAAAGGAGTGGTTAAATATCGAGGGTGATATCTTGCATATGTTTCTATTGAACTGGAGGGTGAATCCTCCAGTGGCTATAGCAGAAACCCCCTGGAGAAAGTTGAGCTCCTGCTCAAGTAGAGACAACAGAGGGTCTTCAGCAGCTCTGCACCACTTGTGTTGTGGGAGAGATTTTTTCAGATGGTAGCAATTACAAGCATCTATCTTTAGTGGATTCGGAGAGCAGGAACAACAACATTATATCGCCTCTTTGAAGCATCTTCTATGCAGAGGACAAGCAACACTGGCCCTATACCGTGATTTGCTACAGGAGACAAAATTTGAAAAGGTAGATCTGTCATGCTGTGTGTGACTAGAGGCAACGCAGCACTGCCTGGGGACTGTTTTCATGCAAAAGCCAAAAAAAAAAAAAAAAAAAAGAAGTTCCCTAATGGTTAATAAGCAGGAGGTGTGGGGAATGGGGAGAGAAAGAGACCAGCTAAATAGTTTCAGCTACGCAAAATTCATGTGGTCAGTAAATCAGTTAATAAACCTGTCTGCTGGAAATGCCCCAGCTTAGGCAGATCAAAACGTTCCAGCAGGCAGTGCCTCTAAGACCTTATAGCTCAGCAGAGGATTGCAAACTGTTAATCTGAAAAATATTAAGAAGCAAAGCGCAAAATAAAGCAACTCTCTCCCTCCACCCCTGAAGTCAAGTATCTGTGGTTCTAAATGCACTTTGTCTATGTCACCTCAGCTGCTAAATGCTTTCTATTGATTTCTCTCTTATGCTTTTTTTTTTTCTCTGTTTCTCTTTTCTTCCCTCTCCCTTTACATTCAGCCCACTTGTTCTATAGGTGTAATGTGTAGCGTTAAACAAAGGCCAAGGACTGACTGGAAATTAGTAGGCACTAAGCTGGGCTCCTCTGAAATATTTCTGAAAACCAACAGAAATATTTAATCAACCAGGTGCTTTTGAAGTTTTCACCCGATGGTGATGTAATTTGCGTGATTCTGTGGCTTTTAGACCACGTAACTCTGGTCTTTTCACCCGTCTGCTTCGCACAGAAGAAGCTTGCAGAGATTTTTCCTGCTGTGTGGAAATGCCGTGGGAGAGCTGGACACACAGGTTATGCCATTCTATGGGTTGGAGACTTCAGAGGGGACTTCTCAGAGGAGGAATTCCGGCTCTGGATGCTTTGGTGCTTGTGTGGGTTGTTGTGACCGTAGCTGCTTTCTGCTTTGTTTTGTCAGCCCAGTGTATTGTTATAATACAGCAAGGCTGCATGAAAACAATGGAAAAAAAAAGAAAAAAATTATTCCCCATTGCCCTTCAGGAGCCAAGAGGGAACACAATTCCAATAACATGGAGGGGAAGAGTGGGGTGCAGAGGTGCAAAACACCTGGCGTGAGGTATATAGGAAAGCTGCTTTCTTCCCTCTCCTCGCTTTCTCACCATCCATCAGAGCTGAGCTCAATTCAAGTGTCTTGGCCGCAAATTTGGTTAGCGAGCAGGGGAACTACGCCTTTGTTCTGCGGCTGGCAAACCCCAGCAAGCTTGATTATCTAAAATAAAACCATCTGCAGCCACTCTAATCAATGGCACATGCATAGAAGCAAAAACACTAAGCCCACGGCTTGTGTAAAATGTTCATTACATCAGACTGTTGTGCTGCGGGAAGGAATTTATGGATGAAAGCAAGTGACTGAGAATTACCCAAACGCGTTGGTAGGACACATGCCCTGCTGTTTAGCATGTGAGAGCTGTCCCCTCCGGTGGCTGGTCCAGCGAAGATGAGGCTACTGCTGATATTGGCACGAGGAGCTGTTCAAATGCCAGAGGCTCATTCCTGTAGCACTGCAGGTCCTGGATTCGGGCCTCGCTACATGGTGGTGTTTTCAGGGAGGCTTAGAAAATGCCAAGGAGTCATGAGGATTGCTCATATTACATGTGGGGAGAACGAGAACATGCTCAAGATCACACCAGATTTGCAGGAAATGTATTGATCTATTTCTTCTAGTCATTCAAACACTCTGCGAGCTGAGGGCTCATGTTCTGCTTTTCACTGCAGTAAAAGGCATTTTTACTGCAGTAAACAGTAAGGCACTGCCTGCTGATACGAGAAACTGTGGGGACGAAGCTGATGACCACATTCTGGATCACAGAGTCTAACTTTTTAGGTCATCATACATTGTTTTTTGCCCAGAACCAGTGTTCTTTTCTAAAAGATGAGCACCATCCCTCTGTTCGGTAGGAGCAAATATCCAGGGCTGTGCAAATGGGCTCTCCTGTTGTCTGCTAACGTGTGTGCCAGCCCGGACCAAAGGTGCTTGTAGACAGCACACAGGACAATCTTTTCTTTTAGGAAGCTCAATGCAGCCACAGTGCCCAGTTGTAAGAGTTTCCTTAAAATAATGATGGGAGATCAAGGCCATAAATAAGTTCTTGTGCTGCTCTTATAATTCCCTATTCCTGTGAACTTGCATAATAGAGTTAATGATGAGAGTTAATGACAAGATCAAATATTTCCTCGGGCACTAAAAAGAAAACATATCACATCACCACTGGAGGGTACCTGACCTCATGTTATAGAAATTGTTCACTACCATGTGTTCCCATTTGCACTTTTCATGTCAAAACTATTGTGCCAAAACTGACAGACACAGCAAAGCTGGCACGCTGAATCCATTACCTTGGCTGATGAAAATCGCAGCCTCTATTCCTCTTAAAAGTATAAAATTCTGGTCCCCCGTGGTCTCTTTGGAGCAACATGTAGCCTGGTACTCGTTTAAAAATTTCTTTGACTTATCTTTTTCTTAGCGTTTGAGCGAACCCCGAGCCTAGGAGATCCTCTCTACGGCTATGATCTTCCCTTGTAGTCCTCCTGCAAAACCCGCCTTTGTTCGGTGCTACGTGGAGCGGTGGTAGACACGGGTGCTTTGTATTCTGAGACGGTGCTTAAAACCGGCCTTTTCTCTTCGAAATCTGATACACAGGTCAAAGGGGTGACTGGTCACGTGAAGCCATCTGCACTCGCCCGGCAGCTCCAAAACTCTTCTGCATATTCATTGCTGCCTCTTTTGCTACAAAATGATGTACTTAAAAGTCTGACCACTTTGGGGTTTTTTTTATGATCGCGGCGTTTGTTCAGTTTGTATTAATCTTTACATACTGAGTACGGCCTGGGGCTACACCACACTGGTTTCAGGCTTGTGTGTGGCTGTTTTTGAAGGATTATTATGTTACTTTACAGCAAAGACTGATTTAATCAGACAAAATCTCCCAACCTAGAACCAAAGACCTAATTTAGCCAAACCAAATCCACTCAACAAAGCATGTAAGCACATGGTTTGCAGCAAGCAAGTGCTTAAATTGTGATAGGGTCAACGGGTTTGAAGAATTTGCTTTTAGTGCTCTACTGAACTGGGGACCAAAAGAGAAAATCTCTTGTACTTCCCCCACCAAATTTAGGTCAGTTGCATACAGGGAAAGCACTGGTGGAAGCTACAGTGCTCAGAAGCAGACTGGATTCCTGTCTCTGCTCGTGGAGGCCTGTGTAGTATGTGTCAAGAGAGCTTGCCGAGACCTCTTCTAGTGATAAATCATCCGATTGGCTTTAACATGTGCAGCAGATCTGAGCAGGATATAAATACTGACATTTCTGGAAGATGCTTTGTCTGGGTAAGATACTTTTCCTCTCCAGTAAATGGGGAAACCAGGTGGGAAAATAAAAACTTCCAACCTCAGAAATAGGAACAAGCCACCATGCACTTGCCAATTTGCATCCATATGAGAACTTGTAGCCTACAGCAAGTACAAGGTAATCTGCTAGTTTAACCTCCACTGAAGAGAGGTTCAATTAATTCACATTGCCTCAGACCCAGATCGTTCACAGAGACAGTTACCATGGATCAGCTGTTAGCCTGAAATTTGTTACCCTCCGGGAGCTTTGTTCGTGTTTGTGAGCCTTCAGATTTGCTACGAGCATATATGCAGCTTGGGTATTTACTTTTCTCCAGCTCTATTTGACCATTCACTGAAAGGAAATTCTGATTTTGACAACAGCACTCAGCAAGGGTGTGAATTTCCGAAGTTTTATGCTCATATGTGCAGTTCAAAATTCACATTGCTGTTGGTTACTTACGTAAGATTTTTCCAGTCAAGGAACAGTAACGTTACCTTGACATTCCTGTGCCAAACCCACACACTGCGAGCTGCAGACTGTGACTGCTCGCAATGTACTGCTCAAATGATATGCAGACTGATTATGATTCACTGAAGAAACCTACAAATAATTTTAGATGAAGAGTCCAATCAAGAATCTATTTGCAGACAATCCACAAACACAAAAAGAAGTGAGATTCATTGGATAAATTATGCATTATGAATTATTCATTTGGCTCTCATTAATGAAGTAAATCGTACTATCAGTGTTTAAAATTAAGATCATTTGTATATATTGGACAGATCAAAGCCAAAGTAAGAAATCAGATTTGAGGGAGAAGCTATAAAGTTCAACAGCAGAACTTCTACTCACTCTTTGTGGAACCAGGAGTCCATCCTTCATCTTAAATATAATGGCTTGTGTGTGTAACCAGAGGAGGAAAACTGGTCTGAGATCCACGGTAGGAGCCATTCTGTGGTGCTCATCAATGATATACAAAATAAAACACTAGCAAGGAAGGAAATTCAGGGTCATTCTTTTAACTTTTTTTTAATAGAACTGATAAGAGGGAGTGTCTTTACTGTGGGGATTCGTCTGAACTGCAAATCTTGGGTCTTGACTGAAATTCTGCAAGAGGTAAGTGATATGAGGGCATCCATCTGTATTACAATATGGAAAAATGCTGTTGAAGTGGGAATCACGAAAATTTGAGAATGTTCTAAAGCTTTCCTGTTTAAATCAGCTTACTTTGACCAACATTTAACAGTTCCATACTTAAGCCTTGGCTTTAGACCAGCAAAGCACTTAAGCACATGCTTGACTTTAATCACATGAGTAAGTCCATTGAAATTGAGGGGAATACTTCCAAGTGCAAATGTATATGTAAGCACAAATCCATTCAGAAAATCCAGTGTAAAGGGTTTGATTTTAGCCACTCAAAGATTTAATCAGAATTAAATGAGAGGTCAAGTGGATATTAATTTCTTCCAAAACATTTCTCTTAAAGAGTCTCAAGGTGGATTTAATATCCTCACTTAATCACCCAAATTTGAAAGGTTTCACTTTTAATCTTTTGCAACATTCAGCATAAGAATTCAAAGAATTCTTTAGGGTAATAATTATTACTTTACTGGATAAACCTTCAATTCAGAATCTAGCTTTTTTCTTTTTTAATTTTCAAATCATGAATTTTTACAAAGTGATTTCTGTTGGTTCTGAGACTCAGAATTTTTTATATAAAATGGAGTTGTCAGGAAACAGATTTTTTGACATCACTACACCAAATCTTTAGCAGGTAATGCTTGAAATTACAGGCCACAAATCTCAGTAAGTGCTATTTACTAACATGATAATTGTGGAACATTCGATGATGTGTTAAGTACCATGGAGTGGCAGTATAATTACAGTACATGGCACATTACAATATAAATATAAAGTAAATACATGATTATTTCTGGCTTAGGTCACATGGTAAATACTAAGTGCAATTACAGCACCAAGTAATCTGTAGGAACGTGTAATTACTCTTGGGCTCAATTCATTTACGAATCCTTGTCCAGCTTTTCACACCACATGGGCTGCAGAAACTGTGAAAAAACAGGTTATTCATGGCTGCTTTGGTCTCCTTATTACTACAGACAAATCTTATATGTTAATAATAGCTCCTCTGACCTCTCGCACATCCCAAAGATCCTCAGTAGAATAATTAGATGGAGGCAAAGGTTGGTGCTTACAAGGCAGCAACATGGAGCCCAGAGCTCCCTCCAGCTCACTGACAAGCTCAGTTGACATTACCTGACATTATCTGATGAGCCCTCATCTCACCAGTATTGACTTAGTGAACTATCTTGCCCCACTTTTGCATTCTCCATCAGCAGCACAGGCTCTGTCTTTCTCTAAAATTTGGAAGTTGAAGGTTACAACTGGTTGCTGCTCTCCACACTCCAGTCCTGAGCCACTGAAGCTGCAGCTCTACCAATCTGCAAACGCTGTTCAATGCCTCCTGTGCAGCAGCAGGTACTTGGTACGATGGGTAGAGTGGGATGGCTGGGAAGATATGGCCAACATCTCTACGGGTTGGACAGCAAGAGACAGCAGCAAATGCACCCAGGACACACCGAAGTCCTGTGCTTCTGGTGGAGATGGGGAGTTCAGTTTGGTTGATGCTATCTCCAATGACAAGACCAGCATTTAACACTCCTGCTACCCTAAATACTCTGTGAGGCTGTCTGTCCATGGACATCCACAATGCAAGATACTTGAGGAAAGGTCCTTTGGAGAAAATAAACAAATAAATAAATAAATAACAAAACCCAAGGAAGAGTAGGGAAAATACGTTTAAAAGCTGCTAGGACATTGCTCTGTTTATCAAGCCAACAGGACAGTGCAGCATCTTATATATCATCTGCTACCTGCTCGCCTAAGCACCTGGGGCTCAGAGAAGGTGAGCCCCGCATTATTTTGTTCGGCAAGATTATTAATATTAATCTTACAGTCTGTCAACAGGATCTGAACCTGGGACCTTCCCTCTTAAAGCCCTGATCCCCCGAGATAACATTAATGACTGCAGCTGTTTGCCATTAACAAGCCAGGCTCCCCAGGGACTACTTTTGGGATAGCTGGGATTTTGGCTCGTCTCTTTTAGGGTCAGTTGCAACGTGTTTAAAGCAGAGAGAGGAGATGGGAAATGGAGCTGGGCAGCAGCGGGAAGTCAAGGCAGCATCTACGGCTCTGAGAAACATACCACGGGCACCAGCTCCTGCCTTGCAGTGGATGATGCTCAGTGGGGACTGATGAAAGAAAACTTCCTGAGCCCGGGGTGGGCATCTCCTGAACCTTTGAAACCCTTTGGACACTTGGGTGCACAGGGAAAATCCTGTGTACAGAAAGAACAGGAACCGTCACGGGTCAGCTAAAGGGCAGGAGGGCTCCTGAGGAAGCAGGGGGTTTGGAGGAGGCGCTGCTGCTTTTTGACTCCCTTTAAGAGCTAAAGACATGCTGAAGAGGTGTGGGGAAAGAAACATCTTGACAAAGTATTTCTGGTCATGTTGCACACATTGCAATGCACGGGGCTTGTTAAGCATGAAGCTATGGGCTATACAAGGGGAAAGAAATAGGAGAAACACCTTTGATTCTGATTTAACCTCAGAATGCATCAGTGTCTTCCTAATAAAAACATGGAACATTCCTCTGTGATTTCTAAAACTTTGGATAATGTCTACAAAAAGGTGTTAAGATTATTATTTCTGCCTTGTGTTAGGCTGGAATATGTAGTTGTATATTATATGATTATAGTATCAGGAGAAACTCCAGAGCAAAAGCCTTCTTATTTGTTGAACATGATTTGCTTATCATGAAATACAAAATGCACTTACACTACGCTACAGTCTTGAGAAATTGCTATAAAAATCTGTCTTCCCAGGCAAGGAGTCTTGCTTGCTCCTACCACAGCCAAGGCAATAACAACGGCATGAATTACACGTTACCTAACTGAAGGGAAAAGTTCCTTGCCCTAGTTGAGCAGACTGGTGTAATTTTTCAAGATGCTGTATCTAATGCTAAGTGTCTGAACACTCTCAGGTTGTTTAGAATCAATTGGTTTAAATCTTGCGTAATGAAAGTATATTTGCCAAATAGGTTCTAGCTTATTGCCATGCAAATTAACTTTTGCAGGGACAAATTTCTAAGTCCTTCTTCTCTTTGTTGCTTCCAAGATGTTATGGATACAGCTTTGCACTTGCAGTTATGTGTGGGTGCAGTTCGTGTCATTTAAACTTCTAATTACAGCATCTGATTGCACCCACGTATCTTATCAGCTAGTTAGACACGTCAATGACACGCACCATAACTGCAAATAACTGGGGGTACAAAATTGCACCTGCAATTATTTGCACCCACTGAAGGAGAGGATGGATATAAAGCAGGCCATTAAAGTGTTTAAAATACTTTTTTTACGGTAGCATAAACCACCGTTACAGGGATATTACCTGCAGGAAAATAGAACAAACATTAGACTGATTTTTTAGCAGCAGCTGGGTTGGCTCTGCGCGTGTGTCTAACCAAACTTCCTTTTATGAGTGCAAAGCGTGTCAACTGGGTTTAAGTTTTCTTTCCTGTCTCCACGTCTCAAGCACAGCTCTGTGCAGGATCCTATTGCTGCCAGCAATGAAGCGCTTCCTTCAGTCCAGCTGAAGCCAACAACCGTGTCCGTACTGCACCCTTTGGAAAATGCACACCGGCTGTGCTGACACCTGCAAATGCACCTAGCACACGTGGTGATTTCTGGGCAGCCTTCCGTTAGCAGCCAGAGCAGATCGAAGGGACGTAGGCTCATACTGAATTTGCAGCTTGCAAGTGTCCTGCTGAACAGGGGTGTAAGTGGAGTGAGGACGATCTCAATGGGAAGAATAATCCCAGGGTGACAGAATGCAGCTTCGCGACCTTCCTGTTATTAATCCAAACACCAGGTTATGATCATCATCAGGACTCACCCTTCTGCCCCTGAGCTCCACGATCTGACTGTGGTTCCTGGAGGTCTGAGTGGGTATTATTAATAGTGCTATGGCAAAATATAGCAAATCCAATTTGGTCATCAGCATCTTTGCCCTAGCCCAGCCCTTCGGCATGCAGAGATGGTCCCTGACCCCAAGATCTTACTGGCTGGTTCAAATCCCTGCATCTGCTCCATGCAGCGGCTGCCTGTGCTGAAATCTCCAATAAACAACTTCAGTTTATGTGGATTCATGTTTTTTGTTCTCCCATTGCCAGAGCTTGCAATTATCCAGGATTAGGTTTGAGCTATGCCAAGAAGTTGGTAATGTTATGGGAGCTGAGCTGGAGCATGGGTTGCTTTCAGAAAGGAGCCCTCACAAAAAGTGGAATATAGTAGGGAACATAAATATTTACATCCACACAGATACCAGCAATGCTGAATAGGTCATATCTTGGACCTATGCTGATATTAGCTTCTTGGAGTGTGGCCCTAATTTTTCTTTAGAAAGCAATGGAAAAGAGGGAAAAATAAAATCTGGAAGGATTGTAGTCTCTTCTCATTTACCCTGGGGTAAATCCAGAATAAATTCAATGCTCCAAATGGAATTAGCTCAGATTTCCACTGGCTTAACTGAAAACACTTTGTATAAAATTGGGAAATTCCACCCTCCTTAATACCATGCTTTTAAATTTTGCTGTCACCATGGGACATTGGATTTTTATTTTTTGGCTTAGATTCACTCATGAAAGAATTAATTGTTTCACTTTCCTAGAAATCATTACATGATTCAAGTTATTCTTTCTTCATTTTTTATTCTAAAGTTGGGCTTAGGTTTCAGCAGAGCCACTCCCTCCCCCAAAACATTATTTACATCCAGTAAGCATCCAGAAGAGAAGTAAAATAAACATAATATTGCCTTTTAGCTGGGGTTGCATTCTGCTCCCCAGAAGGGATAACATTTATAAATCAAACACAGGTTTAATTAACCTTCTGTCTTTGCAGAAGATTAAGAAGAAGGGGACAGCCATACTGACTTGAAGATGCAGGTGCTTGCATGACGACCTTGCAAAGTTTCAGGAAGAGAGAGCAGTAAAATAAAATCATGGTTTAATAAACACAGGGCTAAGTTCTAGGCTCTGCCAGCACCAGCCTGAATCTATAAGAGCCCCACTGAAGTCAGTTTAAAGCAGTGCGAGATCCGAACATGGTGCCAAAAGAGAGTATTTCTGTCTTTCACATAGCAAAAAAAGATTTTTTTCTCCAAATGAAAAGACAGTAATATACACTCTGGCATTTGAAAGGGGTTTGCATATACTTTACCATCTTGCAGTCTGCAATCATACACATTTATTCTTAACCTGTCATTTCAGTGAGTGACATTACTGTAGTCAGAACCTCATTTCTCTCTATTGAGACACAGAGGAAAAATTCATCTCTGCTTTGATAAAATGCCGTATCCTACCTGAAAGGAATCCTTCCTGGGAACCCCTCTTTGTGAAAGCAGGCAGCTCCGTACGATTCCTAGCCTAAAACTAACATGATTAAGATAAAAATCAGTCAGAGAGAATAGCAATTACTTTTACAATGAAGTTAATTAACCACATTAATCAAGATTTGGATGTCTTTTGAGACAACCAGTTCTAGCTCATTCGCAAGCTGTGAGTGGTTGAGGTAGGAAGCATGGGGTGAATTCCTGCATCTGATGCATCAGGGTTGGTGGGATGATCCAACTGATTCCTGTGGCCTTTGGACCCTGAGACTGACCACTTTGTCTATGCTGGAAAGATCTTCCAAATCATTGGTCGATAGCTGTCGATAGCATTGCCGAAGTGACTGACATATCAATGCATCCCTCAGAAGCCCTAGCCCATGGGAAGCCATCAACTTGGGCAAATGTGTGACTCCCCTCTGCAAGGAAGTACACATCAAAGCTGGGCAGGAGGGGACAAGTCAGGATTGTAGGGCTAGAAACACCCAGCATGGACCAGACGAAGGTGGAGTGTTGACTTGTCACTTGGCCAGTTGGGAGGGTTAATCTCAAGGAAAAGGTCAGACAGCCAGACGGCCATGGTGTCCAGCTGGAGGCATGGGGAAAACTTATAATTCCTCATTATACCGAGTTATTTTTTTCCTTCTTTTGGTATTTTAATTGAACTGCAGTCAGACTCTCCATTGCAGATCTCTTTGTCCCAGCCTGGCAGGATCCAAGACCCGTCTTGTCTGGCCAGTGTCTACTACTTGAGGGCACAGAGCTGCTGGCCAAGCACCCTGGTGCTATTCCTGGTTTTGCTGACAGCTTTTAAAGATGGGTTTTCGCCATCAGTGATATCCTTTCCTTCCTCACCTTTCCTCTTGGATACTAGTTGCTTGTTACTATAAGTTTGAGGAGCACTTTACGGCTTCTGCTGGAGGACCCAGCTGTCAACTGAAGCTCCCAAGCCTCCATGGAGAATATAGGATTTATGGAAGGGTGCACTGCAGGACACAGATATAAGACACTGGTAATCCAGTCAGGAGAGCTTGTGGGGAAACCATTAAACAAATCACTTTGCAAGGTGCAGTACATGTTTGGGTAAAGGTGCTGTTAATTCTAACTTGTTTTTTTTTTTTCTTCTGCCCAGTGACATTCAATTTGTGTTCTCTACTTCTTATTTCGAAGGAGTTGCCATGTTTAAGTTCTGTCTTTTTCTCTCTTATAAGATGAGAATGCTTGAGTTTGTTGATTAAACACATCCCTTGCTTTTCCCTGTTCAGATACAAATTTTCAGTCTCAAACTTTGAACGTAATTTCAATTCTTCCCAAGCCAAGTGCATGCTGCAGAATTTTACCACCATGTTCCAAATCTTGCAATAAAAATTTCTGCAAGATATTACCAGGCACAATGGTTACGTTACTGTTGACTGCTCTAGCCTCTTGGGTTTTTTTTTCCTTTTTGTTTGTTTGTCTGTTTGTTTTATTCCTTTTAATGAGAGTTTCTAACCCTTGGAGATCTAGAGAAAAATGCTTTGAGGCAGAATTGCATGGATCCGTTACACTTTTTTGTACTATGCTATCAATCAAGGTAAAGCACAACCTCCTAGATGACCTTGCAGAAGTTTATATACCAAAACAGATAAGCATGTCACTTGGGTGAAAAATGGCAACCAGAGAGGTACTGAAAGTATCTGATCTTATTATAGTACGTGCATCTAGCAAACTATACTGCCCATAGCACCTTGCTATTATAAATACGCATGCAGAAATGACACAGTGCAGTGCACGCATTATTTTTAATTCAAAGAAATGTTAATTTGAAAGCCAATTGCAAAACCTGCAATTCTGCATGCTACGAACAGAAAAGTGACTCACTGATTTGAAGAGGACCTTTCAGAGGCTTAAAATAGTTGCCAGGACCAGGCTGTGAACCTCATTCTCCAACAGATCCACCACTTTCCGTGCACGGAGCCTCCTTGACTTCACTAGAATTACTCATGGGAATGCTCACACGTGGGAGGAGGTGGTGTACGATCTCCCTGCAAATGCTTGTTTCCCTGGGTTTCTTGCAGCCAAGCAACACTGATAATTATAGTCACCCGCAGGTTTAAGACATGCAAAATGAGACATTCAAGGAGTAACTAGAATCCTGGCGCTCCAGTTGCTGCTCTTCTCAACCTCATCTTCAGGCTGCTGTCCTGGTCCCCAGTGTTTAGTCTGGGCTCCCGATTTTCTTTTTAAAGTCATAAACCTGGGACCTTACTGATGCTTGAGTGTTAAGTCAGGAGTGTGGAAAACAGGCCCTTATGTGCCCTCCTGAGGCTCACTGGTACCCCTCTGCCAGTATTTGTTAGTGATAAAGGGAAAAAAATAACACAAATGGTCCAGCTTTCACCTGCTTTTCAGGTACATGAAATAACTGTGCAAATTGGGAACTGCTAAAATGAACTTCTGTGTTAGGGATGGCAGGTAGGTGGGGATTATAAGATTTTATCCCCGTTATGGGAGGCAATTGGAGGTAAGAGAGCTACCCTACCCCAACAACACTTGCACAGCCCCAGCCCACAGTGGTTGAGATGGGAAACCATCTCAGACTACCGCTGTCAGAAGAGGGCTTCTGCCAAGGGTCTCCTTGACCTGATCTTTCCATGGTGGACAGCACGTGGGATGAGATGGAGGGACAACTCTGAGAGATCTCAGATTCCCATGAAGGCCTCAGAGAGCAGGAATCCAAAAGCTGTCCTCTGATAAGGTCTTTTTCTTCACTATTTTAACTCTCTTATTGCTTGGAAATGAGAAGACATTGCTCATCAGGGAGATCCTAGGATAGGACTTTCTCTTTCAGAACCACACTGGGTTCCTCTATTCTTTTTCTCAAATATCCTTCTGGCAAATACTTTGAGCCTTCCAGCCTCTTTGGGCAGAAGTCTCTGAGCCCCTTGGCCCCATCCTTCCCAGGAGGGCGGACACTTGAAGATGGGAACTGCAAATGCTCTGCTGTGCTCCTGCCTCAGCCTCGGGCCAGAATCAGATAAGGCATCAGTCTTCTGGCAGTGGAGGGGGCACAGAGCGGAGGCCGTGCAACTCAGCTCACACAGCTGTAAGGCAATAGCAGGAGAGATTTCGCTGCCTCCATGTTTCGCCTAGTTCCCTTTACTCTGCTTCTAGCCTCCCTCCCCGCGTGGGTCCTGTGCAGCAGAGGGGTGAAGCGGCTTTGGTATCCCTGATGTGATGATATGATGAAA
>JAWLRI010000516.1:2616864-2664526 GCA_034781795.1 Crypturellus tataupa
TCTTGTGACCAGCATCCTCTCTGTCCTCTCCCTTTTCCTCCAGGCTCTCCTGGCACAAGCCCTCAGGTGCAATTATCCCTGGGTGATAATTGTCTTGTGGGAAATGAGGCATTTTTAAGGGTGATTAGGAATACAAAGGACCATGGCTAAGAACTGTGCAGTGCCCGGGGCACTGTGTTAAGCACAATGAGAATTTGGAGCAGGCTCCAGCAATGCTCCACCCATGGGATGCTCCCACCGATGGGATGAGCAGCAAAATCACCTGTGGTCTCAGCTTTAAGTTTCAGCAGGAAGCTCTAAAGTTTGGCGGCTTTGTTTTTTTTAATGGAGAGAACTTTTTTAATTTAGATTTTTTTTTTCAAAGCTTTCTCAGACAGCTGAAATGCAATTGCATTGTCCCCACATCTGAGCTCGCGGGGAAGGCAGGAGGGTTCACAGCATTTAGACTAACCGTTGAGTTCAGCTGGTGTAAGAACCTGGGACCCAGAAGCTAACTGTAGTGAGAGCGTGTCCTTTCAGAGCCAGCCATCAGGGAGAGCAAATCAATCACTCCTGCCCTCCTCTGGGACCAGCGCGTGATTGATTCAGCTCCTGTCGGCAGCCCTTATGGACCTGGATGTGCTGGAACATGAAAGGAGCGGAACAAAGGCCCCATTACCGGAGCGGGCAGAGAGAAGGTCCCCTGCTGCTTGATGCATCTCTCCCTCCTTAAGATATTGCAGCCTCCCGTCTTTGTCCTCCTTCCTCCTCCAGTGCTTTGATCCTTCCTTCCTCTGCCCTGCGGCCACTCTGACCTCAGCTCCTCTCCGCAGTCCCCTCACTGGCGCTTTCCCCTCCCAACTGCAATCTTTCCTTGTCAAGAAAGTCTCTGCAACCTCACATAGTGATTTCTTTTTTTTTCTGTGACCAGTGGCTAATCCTGCTGGTCAGGTCTGCGTTTCCATCCATTTCCTCTCTCCCCAACTCCATTCATCTGCATCCCTCTGAAGAGATAAAACCTCTCTTTGAATCAAGCAAGTATCTACTTTTGGAGGGAGATTCATTATGGGGATGCACTGGTCTCGCAGCTCTTATCTGTGGTTCTAAACATCTCTCCTCTTCTGGAAGGCTCCCATTTTTCTTCATTTATTTGTCTTGGGTAGGACTGTGGAACTGAGTCATAGATGTGGAACTGAACGTAGTTATTTTGGTTTGAAAAAAGTTTCTGTCCCTTCCCACAGCAGAGAGAAGTGTGAAGGGATGAAATCTTTTCTGTATTTTTTTTTCCTGAGCATCTTAGTTTCACCCATTATTCATAGTCCCTGGCTCTACTCCCTCAGGGCTTTTCTGGGCTTCTGTTGCTGAGGCCCCTCAGACAAATTCAGGGTTGAAATCAGTGGTCCCTAGACATGAGCTAAATGGGGTTAAGGCTATAGCGGTCACTAGCTGACTGAAGCTAACCTGCCTCTGCTGATGCCTCTTTGGCAGCTCACAAACCATGTGAAGGTTCATACACTGCGTGAGACATGGACCTCTGGGACCCATCCCAGCTCCAATGGTTTCTAGGCATGGCCAAGCAACTTAGGCTCAGATTTCCAAGCACAGCTGCATGCTGATGGAGAGAGGATGTAGATGTTAAGAGTTCCAGATGCTCCAGATTCCCACTGCTTGGGTTCGCCTTTAGCTAGTGAAGACCAGTCCTCATGTTTGTTTTTTGCCAAGAGCTGTTGACCAGGAGAAGGCACCCAGGCTGTAATCATAGCTTCATAATGCCAGTGGATGATTTGACACTCCAGAATTTCTGGCATTCAATAGCCCTCTGCTACCTCCAAAGCACTGAGCAAGGTGAGCAAAAACACCAGAATCTGGCCCTTCTTCTGCTTATTCATAAGCCCTTTGATTTGGCCTTTCCCACTTGTCCCTATTTAATCATCTCTCCATTACTCACAATCACTCCAAAAGAAGTTCCTAGTTCTGGCGGGTGTAGAATTTTTTTTTCCTCAACCAATATGCCTGAGCAACCTCAGCAAAATTCACTAGTACAGAGCAGTGTGCTTTGTACTTTGCAAATACATGGCTAAGCTTTCAAGGGCTTTTTTCCCCCCTTCCTCTTTATGTGGACACACACACACACAAGGAGAGGGCAAAGGCTAAAACCTCAGAGGGGCTGCTTACAGTTTCATCAATATTTCATGATTAAGAAGGTGACAGAATTCTGCTTTATTTAATAAGAATATTCCCTAGGTAGGTCCTGTTTTCCCAGCCTGCTCCTGTAATTACAAACTGTTTGTGCATTAGCTGAGTGGCTTCACCTAATTGTCTTCCCCTCAACTGTTTTAAATTAAAGACTTGACTTTTGCCTTGGCCAGATCCCTGCTTTTCCTGGAAAACAGTGACATTTTTCATAGTTGGTTTAAATGAATTAGGAAAAAGAAGAAAGCAAAGCATGAGAGAGAGTGAGAAACACGGTGTGATTAGAAGAGCATCCATCCTCTCGGAGCACAGTGTGCTCCCATGAGCACAAGACATCATGCTGGAGTAGTCAAAATGACAAAAGAAACCCTCCAAATTAAGAATCCTAATGGAGGAGCAGCCGTGCCCACCAGCTGGAGAGATGGTGGCCTGCAGGGAGCTGGGGATGGAGTCACACAAACTGCTGACTGCAGGTGCTTTGCAGCAGAAAGTGCCAGTGATGGTGAATTTCCACAGCTCCAAGAGTAACGGATCCTCACCTGGTTGGCTTCTAGCGCTGCCACAAAATACCATATTAAGAACAGGTTTATTTATTAGCCTCGGTGTTCTGCAAACCCTGTCGTTTAACAGACAAAGGAATATGTGAAACATGGCTCTGTTTTAAGCTCCTCACTTGGTGGATCTAAGGGTAAATATAAAAGAATCTCATGTCTTTGGTCCTGAATTCCTGCGGCTCCAATGTGACCGGGGGACAGGACACATCCGTGTGACTGTTGCCACAACATGGAGCATGCAGTGATACACGTTCAACTGATGAGGACTTCCTCTTGTGCGATGTAACACCTCCTCTCCTCAGCTGCTGGCAGAGGAGCTGCTTCTCCTCTGCAACCAGGTGATGGACTTCTGGGCTCCGGTAATCCTGCAGCCCTTGGCATTGCTGCCTTAGTAGGGTGCATTTCATCAGCATCTCCAAGGGATGCTGTTAGCTTGTCTTGAGGAGTTACAGCAGGAAGGCTCCATCCTTTTCAGGGTTACTACCCTGCTGTCTGCATTGCAGTCCATGCAGAGCAGCCGTAGGCTGGGTGGAGGAGTGTTTGCAGTATGGACACGGCAAGCAAATGACCAGGACAACTGCAAAGGGATGAGAGAGGACACGAGTAGAAAGAGGGAGACGCTGCTGTCCTACCTCCTTTCATTCATTGGACTTCTTTGTCCCAGCCTTAGAACGGCAAATTCCATGGGAGATCGATGATTCAGCATATGGTTAGGGTAGGATCAAAGCAGCTTTACTTCCAGCCTCCGTGTCGATTGTTTGGGTTCTCGGGCACAGGGACAAATTCAGGATTTCCCATGCGCTGGGACACTGAAAGACGTGTGTGTGTGACTGTGTGTGTATGTGTGTATGTAGCCTCTCAGATGTCTAATATTGGCTGGACATCTCCATCTTTCCACCTGGGACTCTCCCTTCTGGATATTTTTATGGAATTCAGAGTAAACACTTAGCTTTGGGAATGCTACATCTCTGTCATACTTGGTAGAAAGTGACCAATGGGTTGAAAGGCTATTTGGGAATACAAAAAACAAACAAACAAACAAACAAACAAAAAAAAACCCCCACAGATTGGGATTACATAAATGGCATTTCTGCAGACAAACAAGCTAAATTAAATTAAAGCTAAAACAAGCTTTGAGTAAAGGAAACCGGTCTGATGTAAACATCACTGCTCACTCTCCAAGTACTGTCCATCACTACAAGTCCTTGTTCTCCTAGATAATTTTCCCTCAGCCAAAACCACATGGAGTCAGTGTGGTGCAGCAGTAAGATATGAAACAAAAAGATAAAGATCTAATTTGTGACTATATATTCTGGAAAACTGGAATATTGAATACATCCTGAAAATATCTTCTGAGGCATGGGTGCATCTTGTGGTAACTTTGGTCACCTTTTGAGGTAGCAATATGAGATGTTCAGACAAAAGGAAGCATTATGACCTACAGTCAAGGCTATGGCTATGGCTACAGTTGCTTATGTTTGGGGATTCTGGCAATGTGGTTTGGCCTTTTCACCTTCTTTGGGTTGCAGTGTCCCTTTGGTAACGTGTTCTACTGCTACTGACCTTCTGTAAGGTGCTTTGGGCTCTGCAGCTGGGAAACAGCCCATGAATCGATGGGAAGAATAAAAAGCGTTAGGTTCAGAAAGTGATTAACAGAGCAGCTGGTAGTTCAGGCATCGTCTGTGAGCTGTGATGCTCCAAAAACCTAATGTCATTAGACAGACACCGTGACATCTCTGAGAGCTCCTGTTAAGCAGAAGGAAGAAGAGAGCAACCCTGTGAGGCTGTGAAGCCTCTATTGCCTGTGGTACCTGAGAAGTTAAAAGCGAGCTGGGCTCCCTCCCAAGAAAGGTACAGATAGGTACAGACTACATACAGACTACGAAAGATACAGAAAACAAATACCAAGTCCTAGGAAGTAAGAAATCCCAGGGGAGGGAAAAGCTCAGTCCTTTCTCCTGAGCCCAGCTCCAAAACGCTGGCTTGAGCTCAGCGCAGTTTGCAGCATTCCCCTATGAGAGAGCCCTCCTGAAGCTGGGGGCAGATGGGGCTGCTGCCAGCTGGGAAGGCTGTAGCATGTTCTATCAAAGGAGGCTCTGCCTTGCAATCTCCTTTCATAAACTGTCCTCCTCCTCCACACCTGAAGGCTTCAGGGATGCCGCTAGCAGCCCACATGGCAGAAGGAGAGCAGTGGCTGGTGCATGATGAACCTGTGCATCCAAGGTAGTCGCTGAATTCAGAGCTTACCTAGTTGCCTGCTACTATTTTTAAGGTGATGGTCCATGTTCTCACTCTCAACAGAGTCTCAGCACAGATTTCCAAGCTGTCCCAGCTTATTTTATGTGTAGCAGAGAGATTTGATAAAAAAAGACCATCTTTAGAGTGATTGACATACTGGGTCCTTCTCTAGCTAGTGTTGTTGTGAAAAGAAACCGCGTTTATTTATGGTTGTGCTCAACCGTTGGATAGGAATGAGGAGGAGAAAAAAAAATCTGTGTGTGTTTGGAGGACATTCACATACCTGAGTTAGGAGTCCAGTTTCCCTCCGGGTCATGGTAAAGAATTGTTAAGCGTGGATACTGTCCTCCAAGGTTATATAAGTCACCTCTAGCTTAACGAGGCTGAAGACCCCCTTAGCCAATGCATGAGTGGCTCAGGACTAAGAAGAAGAATGTTATCTGCTCACCTGAAATGTGGGACAGAGCCATGGTGAAGTTTTTTTTTTTTTTTTTCCGTTCTTTTTTCTGGCAGAAGCTTTCTATTTTTTATAGTTATATAAAACTGTGCCCTGTGGCTGATCTGAGTCCTGGAACATCATGTGATCCTGAGCTGTACAAGAAGAGAGATTTATCTGTGCACGTGAATTTGTAGGATTAAGTCTTGCATGTTATGGAAGAATGAAGGAGTCTGTCTGCCTCCTGGCATCTGGTCTGTGAGGTCTTTGCTCTGTCGCTCCTGCTCCCCAAGTGGGATTCTGCTCCTTGGTGGAACAAGTGCCCCAGCTCAGAGGGCTGCAAGACCTAGGACCTCGATTTATCCTCTCTCACATCCTTAGGGCACCACATTCATTGCCTGACAGGGCTTAAAACCATAACAGGACAGTCAGATCTTTGATCCTGTGGCAACCCACCACCCTGTCTTCAGTCCTACAAGCACTAAAGCATCTCCAAGACCTTCAAAGGACTTTCCAGTTGCTCAGTCTCTCGCTGCCCTGGGTGGCTGAGGGTCTCATCATGCCTCATCATTTTGGGCATGGATTGGGAGTTATGCTGGACTTGGTCTTTTCGTGTACACCATCTCCTTAGAAGAGGAGCCCTGGTGCTGTGCTATGAAGGTTTGGGGGGTGAGCAGCTGCAGTCACATGCATGCACATGGACAGGGCCAAGGAGCACAGGCTGTTAGTGCACATTGCTCAGCTTGTCCTTGTGAGAGGTTTTTTTTTCCTTTCCCTTTTCTCTAACTTGAAAACTCACTGGACTGGAAGTGGAGCAAGCTGGGGAAGTGGGCTGTAAAATCGGCCATGGCATAGATGTGGTCAGTGGAGGTAGAGAGAGGAACTCCTTTGAAATATGGATAAATATCTTGAGGTCTTCCATCAGTGCTGGAAGCCTAGCAAAGTGGGAGCTATGATGAAAGAAACACCAGACATCCCTGAAAGAGTTTAAAAAGAGTCTAGTCAGGGAGGGAGAAGTCAAAAGTAATTTTCCTTTATAAAGATGATGTAGAACTGTTGGATCTCATGTAGCTTCTTGTCCAGTTCTGAAACTTTGTGCATACAGCTCAGTTTATTGTAATGATACCCACTGGGAAAGCAAAAACCAAATCAAACCAAACCAAAACAAAACAAAAAACAAAAAATGTCACCACCAAAAGCAAACTCAGAATTGATTGCAAGAAGTCGACTCACCTCAAAATCACTTGTTGTTTAATAAACCTTGATGTGTTGAATCATTTGTTTTTAGAGTCTAGGCTGCACTGCAGCAACCTGAGGAAGTCCATTGGACTCGACTGTAGGAAACTTCCGCATCCCTGTGCAACCAGAACAGGCATTGGCAGCATGGCACAGCCACAGAGTCCTTAAAAACACATTTTGTTAAGAGCAATTGTTACTGTGAAAAATTCTTCCTCGCTTGCAGTATGTTTCATATAGCAAGGTCTGGGAAAAAGTTTATACCAGACAGTAAATCCCACCTACACTTTTTTTTTCTTTTTACAGACAGATGTCAGTGCCTTTGAGTGTATGCTACTTTTCAAAGTGGCTTTGTAAGCTGATAACACATTCTTCCGAGGCTACACAGTACTTAGCACTGCTATAACAATTTTTATCTTCAAAGTGCTCTCTCCTGTGCAAACGGGGAGTCAGTCTCTTCCCCAAAGAATTTTGAAGCTAAAAAGACAAAAAGGGCTAGTGGAGACTGGAACTACATGAGGCAAGTTCTCAGGCATTCTCAGCAGTTCGTTTGTCATAAATATTTTTAGCTAACCAAAATTTGGCAAAACCATGTTGCACGTATCAAGTTGGTTTTACCTTCTGAACATGAAAGGAAATATTTTTGAAAAGATTGCAATGTTGCATTTTGCTGTTTGCAAAATCAAAGCTTTGTATCTCAGACCAGCATTTTGTTTGAAAATGTAGCTATTTTTTATGGAAAAACACAAGAATAAAGAATTCCAGAAATGAAAGAGATATTTCATTTTGGATAAAATGAAACAGCCTTTTATATTTTCTGGTTCGGCCACTAAATAAATTAAAAAAAAGAAAAAAAAAAGAAAAAAAAAAGAAAAAAAAAGAAAATCAATGCTGGCAAGAGCCTTTATAAGAGAAAAATATTATAACCCTTCCTGTAAAATGGAGAAACTAAATGGCAGTGGGTATTGTTGCACTGATTTTTACTGTTGACCTCCTGGTGGCCCTTGGCCTTCCTAGACCTGTGTTGTGCATCAAAGCCTCCTGTGCTGTACACGATTTCTTAGGCAGGGCATGCGGATACAGCCTGTACTCCCTTCCCTGTAAAGCAGGGTCCTTGCAGGAATTGGACTGCAGAGCACTCTCATTTCTGATCTTCAGATATGAGCTTGAAATTAACTATAAGTGGGGACACAGTAAAGAGCTGAGTTGATTGGAGACACTGGAGAGCATCCCAGTCTCTCGTACTGCGGTCAATAATTACCTGAACTGCTTTCTCTAGGCGAGTTTGGCTCTCTGAGGAGGATGTAGCCTCTCCCTCCATGGAAAGTGAAATAATGAGGCATCTGCTGTGCTGGTTTGGGAGGAAACATGGTTGATTGCGGAATGCACAGTCTTCTTGCTTGCTTCAACTTGGAAACAGGGTTAGGTTAGTGGATCTCCAGCTCCTTTAGCTCCTCCTGTGTATCTGAGGTTGCTCGAAGGGATCATAAGGATATCATCTTGTCTCCTAAAGAGAAGAACTTAAACATAATCCTTTCGTTGAAGGATGGGAGTTCCTTAGACTCAGAGGACTCACAGCATGAAATCTGTCCTCCCCTGGCATCCTCAGGACCCCCTGCAGGCAGTGGCTCTGCATGGGTACTAGAGAGCAATGTGGCACTAAGGAGCAATGCTTTTGCCTTATAGCAGCCTTGCTCTGTACACTGTGATAAAGGCACATGCTGTAAATTCACAAAAGAAGCAATAAAAGATCACCAAGAATGCTCTGAGAAGCACCAGCATAAGGCCTCAGCCTTAAAATAATTAGTATTGATTTGCTCCAATAACTAGGGCTGAGTGTGATAGTTCCACAAGCTACATCTGCCTGGAGGCTTTGTGCTCAAAATAGCTTCCTTTTCCTCTCTCCTTCAACTCTCTCTTTCTTCGCTCCTCCAAATCACTGCAGAGTAGTGTTCTGCAGGGAGTTGTGGGGAAAATCCCATTATAGACTGTGTGGGAGCTCATAAGATATTCTGAAAAGTGAGTAAGGTTAAGTTAGGTTTGAGTATTAGAAGGCAAATTACTGAAAACCGGGCCAGACTTTCAAGGCGTCTCACAGCAAGCAACCAAAATCAGTGCAGATAAAATCAGCTCCTTTAAAACTTTGCTTGAGAGAAATAACACGCCGTGTGTTCTGCAGACTCTACAAAGCTGGAAAACAATTTTTTTAAGAATCCAAGTTGCCTATCAACACAGCAGTAACAGGAGAATAATACTCCCTTGTTTTATCTTTTTGGAATATTATCCCTGCCAAGCAAAGATGTCTGACGAAATTGGCTGCTAGTGCCTAGCATCGTGGGTACAACAAGTTCAATGATGTTTGGGCTGAGGGAAAAGAGAGAACCATAAAGTGGAGAAACTTCTTTTCCTTCTGTCTTGGTCCAAAAAGCTCATGCAAGTTTTTCATGCTTATTCCCAGACAGAAGGGAAGGTTTTAAAGAAAATTTTGGGGGAGCTGGAAGCAAAATAATTCAATGTATTGTGTTCAGCGTGCTCAGTTGGTCTCCTTCTGCAGCCATTACTTTGTATATTGGTTACCTAAAAGTTTCTCTGACATTCGCAATTACAGGTCTCTAGAGAGACTGAAATAACACTTTGCACAATGCGATGCTGGGGCTGCCCCTGGGCTCCAAATCCTCCCTCCAATAGCTCCTCAGCCCCAATATATATTAATACACTCCAGGGTGCCCCAAAGTCAAGATTGAGGGATTTTTTTCATATTTTTCTATTTGCAAAGCCAAAACAAATGAAATAATAATAATAAAAAAGGCTAAAGCTTCCAGTATAAGGATATAAATCTTAGGACTATTATGCAGTAAAATAGCCATATCCTAAAAAAATGCATATACCCATCTTGTGCTCTCTTAGAAAACAGCCCCACCACCCAAGAGGGAAGGATGTCTTCTCCCAGCAACTTCGAGAGATGCATGCACCAAAAAGCAGAGGAAATTCTCCCCAGAAAGCTGAGGAAAAGCAAAATTTGGGAAGATGATTTTAAAGAATGTATTTTCTGATAGTGAAACTTACAAAACAAACAAAACTCTAGATGTGAGGAGGTAGGAAATACAACTACCCCAGGGTCCTGATCCATACTAATAAAAGAAAGGAAAGTGGGAGCCAAGAGTTAGGTTAATGGCTTGGGATATATCAGCTTGTGTCGTGCTCCAAAAGTACTTTATTTCTGAGCGAAATAAACCTGGGAGCATTCCAGGGGAAAAAAAAAGAGAAAAGAAAAAAAAAAACAGTTAATCTTTGTCAGTGTTATTGCTTGACCAATGCACTGGATTTCTGGGTGTCACATACTGGATTGCGTGTAGTTGTGTCCCATGTGTTGTGCACGCACCAAAATCCTGTGTTTGGGCCTTCCCAGGTTAGGGGCTCTGCTTTCAGAGTACTCTTTGGCTTTGCTTTTGTACAGAGGAGTTGGAGTTAGTGGAATAGGTATTGTTAGTATTACTTAGTTGGCTCCCATTTCTTTCAGAGAGACTCAGCACAGCCTTTGATCACATCTGAAAGTTTGGCAGCTCAGTGGGTGCCAAAACAGGAGCTGTTTTCTTGAAAATATGGTCCCTGCTGCCCTGCTCTAGTAAATTGAGGAGACTTTGACATTTCGGGTGGGATTTAGCTCATGCATCAAGGAACATAAATTTAGATATCCAGATGTCTAGGCTTCCACTGTAGTCAATGGGGGTCAAGGGTGTGATGTGTCTAAACACAAGTATCTGGTGTCATTGTAAGTGCCCCCAGGTACCTGAGATAGACCCTTGGGGCTGGCAGACACTGCATAAAATCTATGGGAAACCTGCGCCCCTCTGGAAAAGCCACTAGAAATTAAATGGGAGGGCCCATGGCCTCCGAAATGGTAGTATATGTTTTTTTTTCAGCCAAATGAGTTGTTCTCTGACCAATGGAATGTAAAACAATAAAACAAACCCTGGGTTTTCACAGATCAGCTGAATGTATTGACCATTACGAAAGAAATTAGGCACCTAGCTCATAACATACATACACGTAGGAGTCAGTCTGATGCTTGATCTCACACCTAAGGTTGTTTACCCACTGATAACTCGAGCAGAGCACTCCTGGACTGACCAGAGAATAAAGCATTAAGCACAAACGGGGAAACCCATCAGGCCTAGTTCCTCCAGGAGCTCCTGGATGATTCTTGGTGAGACAGTGACTGGGGCATTGCTGCTGTCTCCTGAGCCCTGCTTGCTCCAATGGTTGGGAATGCTTAATAGGAGCCAGGAAGGATTTCATCTACTCCACAGCCCCTCTCTGCCCAGCTGTCTGCATATATCTTTGTCCTGGCTTTTCTCTTCTGTTAAGGTCTATTTTCACTGTGTTCGTATTTTCCAGGTTGTAGGTGGTGGTCATAGCACTTTCTTTCCCATGGAAAGAAGTTTGTTATTATTATTATTATTTTCTTAATTTTAAGGCTTATATAAATTAAACAGCTAGGAAAGTGTATATGAATATGACCTCATTTTTCCCTCCTACCTCCCCCCACACACTTCCCCAGTTGACATGTTTGTGCAAATGTTGGAGATGAATAACGTAAATAGACTTCTTTAACAGTGATAGCTTATTTAAAATAGCATGGGTGTGTGAATTTCTATCGGTACTCGGGAACCCTGCTGCTTACCAGTGGCAATGCCATACATGCATTATTCAGCAGCTGAAAAAGCCCATTGTTCCTATGTTCTGGAATTAATCAGCTGAGTATGAAAATTACCTGTCACCAAAATATCATGTTTACTCGGTCCATCAAAACAGCTTGCACTGACAGCAGTTGCATTTCCTCTGTAGAGCGTTACATGTTAAAATGCTTGTTTATAAATGCGATAGAGACCTAGTGGTGTTAAGAAGAATGTGAGGGAGCAATCTTTTTTATCTGTCTTATGAGCTGTATTTTAAAGCCTGTTGTGGAGGGAAGAAAGATGAAATTCATGGAAGAAGGAGCACCTGTGAGCTATAATTCAATCAGCCTGAAATGCATAGTGTTATTGTGACAGATCTAAATCCGGCTTTCAGGCCTAAGCATTTTCCAACTGTATCAGAAGCATGTGAGGTCCTTGGCTTCATTATTTTGCTTCCATGCAGTTTCTGAGCTGTGGCACTATTCTCTTCTGAAAACTGTGGCCTTTCTTCCGTCTCTCTTCTTCTGGCCCTTGACCTCTTCACTGCGCTTGCTCCTCTTGTTGCCAAACCAAAGTATTTGAACATCTGGCCTTGCCTATTTTCACCACTCTGCTGTATTAGATTAAGGAGGCCCAAGATTGAACTATGCTGTGGCACATCTCAAAAGACCATTGTGGATGATCTGATCGATCTGAGACCTGGCTGAAAATAACCCCCCAAAAATAAAGGGGGGCAGGAAGAGAGTCTGTAAAGATTCTTACTTGGTTTTTTGGCTTCTGAGTCACCAGGATATTTGAAAGGGACAGGAATGTTATTTACTCCAAATATCTAGGCCTCTTTTTATCATTTATAGTTCAAAAAATCTTTTCCTAACAGCTGGATATTAGAAAATATCCACTAAATAGGATCCCAGATCTTCAGATATACAGGCAGAGTCTCATCTAGAAATGAGTGGTTTTGTGAACAGTGATAAAAGAGGTCAATTCGGTTGCGCTCGTTGTCTCTCTGGGTCCTTTTGAATCCCATGGCACAGACATAGATGTGTGGTAACAAGGTACTGCCTGCCTTTCTGTCAGCAAAGACACTAATTTCTGACTCTTTCCTTTAATTTTCTCAGATGCTGTTTTTAATTAAGCTCCTAAAGTTTCACGGTCTTTGAGACCTCTTTTACTCTGTCAATTTTTGCTGAAACTGGCAGGTTGCGTGATCACAAACCTGCTTCCTCTTAAATTCAGTTTGAAGTATGTGAGCAACCTGGCTGCTTCCAGCTAGGGTTAGTGCCTTCACCTAGGGCATGGGAAACCAGCAGTGATGTGGGTTCCCCAAGCCCTGATACCTAGAGTGACTTGCCATACCCTCATCAAAGCTGGTCAGTATTTTTTCCCCTTGCTAACCTTGGGCATCGGATCAGTCTTAATCTTTGTCTGCCTGTAAATCTGATGAGTAAATGGTGATGTGTCTTTCCTGGCTCATCTGTCCCTAAGAGTAACAAAGAACTTTGCTGCACTTCCCTCAGGGATGTTCTCCCTTGACCATGCTCCATCAGGGACTTCCTGAGCATGCCACTGCCCACGGCCTACACTTGTATCATTGAATGAATCCAAGGCAGGAGCCTAATACAAGGCACAGACCGGCGTTGTTGACTAAGGAGTATGTCGACTATTATTAAGGCAACTGCCTCAGTTTCTGCTTTTAGTTTGATGAAACATGTTTCCTTTGAAAGGATTTTTTTAAGGATCTTCTGCTATATTCAGATTTCCCAGGTGGAAAAAATGGATAATTTTGTTGAAGAAAACTTATGGGAAAAAAACAATGACTTAGTATTGAAAAAAAAAGAAAGAGAATGATTCTGCAAACATATATTCCAACTAACAGTTTCAGAGGAAAAGCTATTTTCCCTGGAAGTGCATCTTTCATGTCTGAACTGTTTGAGGCCTTCTTTGTGGTCTGGATGCTGTGTCCCTGCTCTTACTGTATAGAGCACGTCCCTAACCCAGCCATTGGAATTCCCGCAGCAAGAAGCAGCTTCATTCACTGCAAGATGTTAGCTCTGCTCTGGGCTCTGTAATAATAATGCTTTGACTTCAGCTGATGAGCTCTAGATATCAATCTTGCTGAGGTCACCAAAGGAAAAAAATGAGCTTGGTCACTTCCCCATTGACAATTCAACACAAACCATTTATCTCTGCCTAGAGGGCCTCTCACTTTCCCCTTGTTCCATCCCCACTGCACAAAAAAGCACATCAGAGATTTCACTGAGCTAAAAAAAAAGAAAACCTTTCACGACACCATTCATTTTTGGTACCTACAGTGTCATTGGGCCAAAAGGGCAAAAAGCTTCTCACTTTATTAATACCAAATATCTCTGCTGTGAAGAAGCTGTGTGGCTGACTTGAGCTCTCTCAGAATGCAGAGCACAAAAATCCTCTACCCAGAGACATTATACGGAGCTTCTAACAGCCTTTCCTCTAGTGCTTGCGACTAGTGAGTGGAGAATAGGGAGTAAATGAATTCAAGTCTGTTTATCCCCATCTGGTTAGATGATGTGTTATTGGCAGGCCTGGCTGAATTTGCTTTGTGTGGCACCTTATACAAGACACCTAAGGCATATGTCTTCCAGATAAAAGCCAAGTCCCCTGATTAAAGGGTCAAAGCAG
Organism: Crypturellus tataupa; assembly: GCA_034781795.1. Classification (NCBI taxonomy): domain Eukaryota; kingdom Metazoa; phylum Chordata; class Aves; order Tinamiformes; family Tinamidae; genus Crypturellus; species Crypturellus tataupa. The sequence goes on from JAWLRI010000516.1 coordinate 2,630,838, forward strand.
AGTGCTGACAGTAGAAAGATGAAGCAAGCTGTTCCTGAGCGCTGCGGAGGGATGGGAGCAAGACAGCAAAAAGATGAGAAAAGATTCATTTCATCTAGATACTGTTCAAGTAGAGCTACGAGCACTGAAAAGTACCCACCATTTACCCACTGTCTGTTTTTCTTGCCCCTTTCTCATGTGAGCATGTGGGAACTGGTCTATCTACCTGAAAAGCACCCTTGTTCGAGGATGGAGAGGAGTTAACATTTATCCCTCCACCACCATTTACACCTTCTACATTGCCTTTTTCTGTGGGGTTCTGTGGGCCCTGAACCCTGCATTGCTCAGTTACGGAGAACATAACCCCATTCAAGAACGCATTTTCCATTAGCACTCGTCCTATGCGATCTAGCTCCTCTCCCAAGGAATGGCACAGGGAATCAGGCTGCTTCCTGGCACCACTTTTCCTTGCTCCCTGGAAGTGGCTGCTGTATCAGCTCCCTGAAGCAAAGATTAATTAATGAGTGTTTGCACAACACTTCAAAGGTGTGAAGAGCCACATAGGTGCTGCTAAGTATCATTGTTAATTATGATTAGGTGCAATATTGTGACATACCAATATTGCACGGTAAATAGTGTGAAAGGCACAGGAGAGGATTTCTCTGTGACCACTGACATTTAATCTTCTCTTATGAAGACAATTCCCTCGGTGGGCACAGGTCCAAATGGGGAGTCCGAAGGACCTAAGTGCTGGGGGACAGAAGACAAAATGCTATTTGAATGGATTTTTTTTTGTGTTGTGGGGCAAAGGCAGAATGAAATGACATTTGGGGAAACAAACAAACCCACACCCTAAAGACTGGAAATCTTGTTGTCATACATGAACATATTTGCAGCAAACCATTTTAAGGAAATCACTGCAAACCTTCACAACCCACCAACACCAGTGCTTTGGCCAAGGTATATATATATATTTTTTAACAGCAAATTTTACACTGCTGGGCGCTGGAAAGGAGAGCTCCAGTCTGATGGATGATTTAACCAGCCATGCTCAGTTATTACCTCCCTGTTACGGGAACTTGGTGGCAATGGGGAGAGCATTGGCTTCCCTCTATGTGTGCCCGTGCCAAACTTCAATCCAGCCCCCCAGAGAGGCAGGCGGCAGCCCCAGGTAATGTAACACTCATAACACCAGGTCTCAGCTCTTGGGGCTTGCCGGGTAGGCAGCCAGCAGCAGGAATTGTGTGCACAGCCCAGGGAGAGGGGCAGGAGGAGACCACTCATCCCCAGCGCCTCTGGGCTCCATGTGAGCAGGAGAGCTGCAAATGTGAGCCAAGAGGCCTGAGGAACCTGAGGAATGAGGTGAAATCCTGGTAAATCCAAACACCTGAATATCCATTAGGCTGAGGCCCTCAGTCCTCAGCTCCTCACTTTTCCTCACATGTGATACTGACGGCAATAATTCCCTTTATGAAACAGTCTAAGATTTATGTCTGAAAGGTCTGATGCCCAAAAGAATTAACTTTTCTTAAATAGATTCCTAAGGCCAAAAGGACCGTTACGATCAATAGGTCTTGTCCATGCAACCTTCTTTTGTGCCTATCCTTTAACTTCTATTTTAATCCTGACTTATTGTGGTTCTGTGCCTTCATCCACCCCAAAGACCCTGGTCTGCCTCTCCCAGTGCCACTATGGAGAATGGATCTGACACCTGGTGCTCAAGGATTGTAGAGGGGATAAGTTTACTAGTACTTGCAAGGGGCTATAATATGAGAGCTGAGGGGCAAGGTGTGTTAAATAGCAGCGTGTGAACTCTGTTGAAGCCCAAATTTGCTAGATAGAGAGGAAAAGAAGATGTGAGCAGTGTAGGGAATTGGTACACGATAGATCTACTTATTATACAGAGAAAGAAACTTGCAGGGAGCGAGCAGATCTGCTTCCTCTCTTCTTTCTGTCATTCAAGCCTTATTAATAATGCTTGTGAAGTTAATTTTCACTGCATACAACTGACAAATAAGAAAGCCTGATTTATATTGTTCCTGAAATACAAAGATACACAGCCTGGGAGAGAAACTCTGATCACTGTTTCTCTCTGGTAAACATAAATATTCAATAATTAATATTGAATGGTTGGAAGGCTGATCTGTTCTCCTGATCTCTACAGCAGCTTCTTGACCCTCTCATATGTTACAGGTAGCACCTTATTGAAAACATGGCCATAACTGTATTTGCATACAGCGGGAATCTATTCAACCTCACTTAAATGGGGATACATTAACCAGTGCCGACCCGTTGTAGCTGCGCCATTGTCCTGCTCGGAAAGGAGCATCCTGGCTGCATCCTTCATGCAATAACAATGCTGTTGGGAAATATTTGCACAGCCAGGAGGTCCCTTCCCTCAAGGATGAGAGTAACAGTTAGCAAAAGCCTGTCTAAAAATTCTCTGCTTCTCCCAAATTGAGGCAGATCTCCTTCCTGGTCCTGTGTTAACTGTGGCTTCTTAGACCCCCAGTGTTGATGTTGGAAGACATCAACAGCCCGAGGCTCTAGCCCTCCCTCACCCAAAAGATCAACTCCGTTATCCCACAGAGAGCCCCCAGCACAGGAACCCCAGGCAACCTGCCATGCCTGCTCCAAGAAGGCTCTTTCAGCACCTTCCAGCGTGTTGCTGCCAAAATTGCCATGAAGGAGGGACATGGAGAGAGCAAAGGAAGGAATAGTTTCCTAAGCAGGCTATTTTGGAGATGAACCTTAAAAAGAAAGAAAGAAGAAAGAAGAAGAGAAAAAAAAAGGAACTCAGAATAAAAACAGCACAAAAAAAATCTTATCTGGACTCCCTAGTGTTTTCATCAGGATTTCTTCCTCCTTGCTTGACCTCTCATAACACTGCTGAACTATAAATACACTTGTGATAGTTATGACACAAACCAGGCTGCCAAAGCAAGCGTGGAAAGTGGATGGAGATGCTATGAATGATCTCTACTGTTTGAAGTGTTACTTTACTGTATTTCTTCCCAGCAACCAAGGCAAGAGAGAGACCAAAACAGATAAAAAATGTCCTCCTGTTTTACACTCTTGAAATCTTTTCCCCTTTTAAAACTGCTTTAAAATGCATTGGGGCTTTTCTGCCTGTACATAAGTGGTTCTTCTGTGCAATAAATATGTAAATTGGGCTCTCTAGCATCTCACATACAAGATATTGTACATATCATCAGGTATGATAAATATCACAGTGTAACTCCTGTCTCTGTTTGCAAAATTTCTGCCTCACTGTCAAAACAGAGGAAGAATCAATCACACAAAAATACCTCATAACCTGAAAACTGTTTGTTGTATGTTATCAGTGAATCCTTGAAGAGTCTGTAGGCAGATCCTTTCCTGCTCTAAACTGGTGTCACTCCACTGAAGTCAATGGAGATTATATAATTTGAGGGTCTGACTCCATGTGTGCGTCTCCCACTCCCTTATGCATAGTGTGTTTTAAGCAGTTGAAGTAGAGAGTTTGCCGAATAACCTATCTGGGGAAAGAGAAAAAAAATAACCCTACAGAAGTGATCTTCTTTATCTAGGACATGGATTTTCTGTTTGAAGCTTTGGCTTGCAATGATGACTGGCAAACAGCTTGTTGGTGCATGCCTGCAGGTCTACGTGTGACTGAGAACACTATTCTTCTAAATATTCCATGTAAATTTTCAGTGCTCCCTTGTTTATAAAGTGTACGTCCGCTGGTGGCATCTCTGGCCACCGGAATGTCACTTGCCTGAGACTGTGCTCTTGAGTTCTATTTGCTGACCCATTATTGCATCAAAAATGAAGAGATTGAATTTGGTTCCGATAGAAATGTATTAGATTTGCAATAGACATCTTTTATTTCCAATTGGATATGGCAGCTGCTTTCTATGAAAAGAACAAAAATACAGTGTTTCCAACAAAAACATCTGGAGGTCTTATCTGTGCCCTTCTTTCCAGAACTTTTAGCAAAGTCCTATTGAATTAGGTTCCTCCTGTGTTACAAAATATACCTTCCAACTAGCTTTGATAAATGATACTGAGCAGACAACACCTGAAAACTTACTCTTGCAATGTAGCTGGACTCAGGAATTCCACTGAGTGGGTCTTATTTTCATAGATTAAAGAGATCATGTACTTTAGGCTATGTGACGTTTACCTATTTCCGTAAGCATCTATGAGAAAGGTGGACATTGTGAATGCATTCTTTGTTTTTGTGGCTAAGAATCAGCATTGCAGCTGCATGGCATCCAAATGTCCACACAACGGTTTGATATTCAACAAGTTTTCCAGAAAACAATTTTCAGGTGTTTAGTTTAGGTATTGTTTGTTCTGCACATCCTTTGCTTTCATTGGAGGATCTGCTGCCTTCTGATTAAAATAAAACTTTAAACAGGAAAATATTATTATATTGAATTGCACATTATTTAATAACGAAAATTATTATTATTTTGTGCTGGCACAAATTTAGAAACAGTCTGGGCACTGTGTATATTTTTTGAATGCCCAAAGTCATAGCTCTGTCTGCTTGCAAAGAACAAGCAAAGCAAATCCACAAATACCAAGAATCAGATTCAAGCTGCTTTGTTTATACTTATTTACCAAATCTGTTTCCATTTTGTGACTAGCTCTCATTGTAACTAGAGTTTATCAACATTTTTCAAATGCCAACATTTCAGTGAAACAGATTTGTTTGGAGAGGAGGAAGAGGAAATGTTCATTTCATTCCAAAAAAGAAGGCAACTTATGAGTCAAATTATTCCATTTGATTTTAAGAAACCTTGTCTTCACTCCTCATTCTTGTAGGCTTCTGGGCCAAACTAGATAATTGTCAGGATAATTCCAAAAATCCTCTAAATCTGCTGAACTACAAGATAAGTTGCAAATTTCTACTCAGTGGAGTGAAATTTCTTGAGCATTCTCTATATAGGACAAATATTTCTTTTTTTTTTCCCACAGTTCTGGTGCTTCAAAGTTTAATTATTGTTTATTAGAAAATTATCTAGAGCTCTAGGTGTACACGGAAATGCTGAGGACTTTACAGGAATAATACAGAAGGGATCAGAGCTAAAGGGGACAAAATCAATATGTTCTTGTCATTGCTTGAAGGGTGATACATGTCATGTTATCGACTTCACCTCTTATCCTGACCTGCTTCCCTACCTGATTGCAATCACTGATGCACACGATACGAGTGGTCTATGGCATAGACTTGTCTATAATTTCTCAGCCTTACCTGATCCCGTAAACTCAATGGATTGCGCATCCTGAACAGTAACTATCTTGTGCCATCAAAAATCTCCCTGTGCAGATGGAGAAAACTTACAATCTCTTTCAAAGATTGGTGAAGATACAAAGAGTTTCTCCCCCTGCTCCCACTTGCTTGTGCCTTGGGGCAAGTCAAGTTGCATGGTGCTGGTTTCTTCTGGGAACACATAACTACCAAGCTTCTGGTGAGTAGTCACTTTACTAATCCAGCAGATTTCTGTGGAGTTAGAGATCCCATCAGGTACCACTCAGCATAAGGAAAAGAGACGTAATCTGTCCCTTTTGCTTTTCACCCCCTGCAACTCCACAGGCTTTGATGAAGTGAGGCCTGCTTGATGCTAGTGCTACGAGTAGAACTGAGCCCAACATTTACAGTTAGGAATGCTGATCTCTAGCGTTACTGATTATTTAATATCAAATATTTTATGTCTGAAATAAGTTTCCTGGTAGTTTGACTTAACAAGTACGGTCTGTACAACCCACATACTTTTAAAATAATTATTTTCCTCCCACAGCTATTAGTGAGAACTGTGACATCTTCCCCTTGTTCGCAGTGATATGTCATCTCTGCTTCAGCACCAGATGGTCCAGGAAAATGAGCAGGAGAAATAAGTGTGTCTATTTTACCCTTTCCAAACATGACAAGAAAATAAATGTGAAATAAAGAATGTGTTACCTGTGCTAGGATAAAGCCTTCGGATGTGATGGTTCTCTCTGCCAATTTCCTCCTCTGCTCTTTCCTCCCTTACCTCCTCCACCAGCATAAACATCGATGACAGCTGGACTGTATGAGCAGAAGAGTCCTTCCCACAACATCCCCTTCTTGGGGCAAAGGAAGCACCTCATGCTGTTATTTTACCAAAGACTATTGCCTACCGTGGGTCCCATCTGACTAGTCCCATGGTTAAGAACACATTGTTTGGGTTGGGAGAGCTAACTTTGATTACTGATTCCATTGTGAGGTTCCCTCATGACCTTAAACATCGTTCATGCTGCCTGCAGTTGCCAGAAGTAGACGGTGATTTAGATACAGGGACTGATGACTCTGAATTTGGGCAAGGCTAACTTCTCTATCTAGAAAGATGTTTCCTGTGCTTGCATGTGTGCAGAGAAATTTGGAATTGTGAACCAGATCTAGCAGAGGAAATAGTATCTATCTATCACTCCACCACTTGGCTCCAAGGCTGGGGTGCTCTACCATCCATGACTTCACTTTATCTGAAAACTGAAGATGAGAATATGTCCTTGAAAACATGCTCTAGTAACAGAGGACTGTTGACCTTCGGTGCTTTGCTATGAGGATCAAAAAAGTCCTCTTTTCCAAAGAGTGCGAGGTAAACCTTCTCCAAGATGGTGCTCCAGCTGTCTAGGATGGCTTGGAGCTGCAGCATCCTCTGTTGAGACGTTCCCAGGCCCAGATTTACCTTTATCCTTTCTCAATGCTCAGGGATGAGGGAGAGAAGAAGAGGGAGTTGAGGTAAACTTTCCCAGTCCCACAGTAGCCAGGATTTCCTACACAGCTATGCTGAAATAAGTTCTTTGCTCAGGTTGGACTAAGACCAAAGGGGACAAAACTTGGACATTAATTCCAGATGGCAGCTTCACTTCAACACCAGCTCTTTTATCAGCTTGAGCTAAGGTTGCTAAAAGAGTTTGAAATGCAAACTGCCCTGCCCCTGCAGAGTCTCCTGCTGCTTTCACCTGGTTTACCAACCAGTGCTATGGACAGCCACCTTTTTTCAAGCATGTCCTTCATGCCAATCAGTCTGATTGGCTTGCACTGAGAGAATTGAATTCACAAGGATGTGAGCATGAAATTCAGCTGTGAATTGGCTGGCCTCTTGTTTTGTTTTGCTGTCTGCTCATCAAAATGTTTGTTAATCCTCAAATTCCCTTCAACTTCTGCACCAGTGATTACATGTCTCAGAGTTTCCTAATACATGTTTCTTGTTCTCTTCCTTGAAAGCCCTGTCATTTATCAGATAATAGAAACAGTATGACTGAGATGAGCAGCTACCCAATATGGATATAAAATATTCTCAGTGAGCATCTTGTGAAGAAAGGGGTCCTGAACTTCTTTCACCAATAACTTGACAAAAATATATATATATATATATAAAAGTATCTTTACAAAAGAATACATTGGGTCATAAGTATTTTCTGGACCAAACTACAGCTGTTTATCAGTTCCTATAGCCATTCATCACAAGTAGGTTGAACAGCTCCCCATAGTTCTTATTCCTGGCAAAATGCCATGCTTCCATTTTCTTTTCATTACTGACCTACAATAAATTCAGCTGATGTCCCAAAAGCAAAAATCTCTCAAGTCCATTATCAGTCCCTAGAGTCATTCTTTTAAATGTAGTTAAACTCAGATCTTTCTTGTCTCTAAGGCCTTTCTCTTTTTCAGACAATTTTCTATTTGGATTTACTGAAGCTCTGAAAGGTTAAATGACTTGGCCAGGGTCATATAGTGAGTCTGTGGCTGAGCAAGAGAGAGACCCTGTAAATGACGACACCTACAACCTTTTTCCTTACCCAAGACCCCAACCTCAAGCAGTATAAAAGAATTTTATAGGCAAAACTTCAGCTCATGGCAAATTGCAGACCCTTAAATAGCACGGTTTATAATGGAAATGCTAAGAGAAACCTGGCTGTAACAGTGGAATAGTAGTAATGCATTACTTATTCCATTAATGGCTTGTTCTTAATAGAAACAGGTTCATTACATGGTAAGAAGCAAAGTTTGCATTAAATAGAAACATCATTTGGTGTTTTATTGATTAAAAGGAGATTAGATTTCCATGATGTTCTTTAGCAAATAGGATGCCTCGGAGGAAATGTATATATTTATATTATAAGGAGGAGGGTTTTATTACAGCATAATGGAAAGAAAATGTATCTCATAATGATAGTTTATATCACACAAGGGATCCAATAGCTAAAAGTTTAACTCTTAACCTAGCAGTGAAGTCCAGCAGTGTGTATTAATGGAAAACCTAATGCTTTCCACTTGGATAGACTACTGGAAACAAGCTGCACGTGACAGCAAGGTTAGATCCTCTCTTCTGGACTAGAAGACCTGGTCAAACCTGTCCCTGAAGGACACAATAAAGCTACTTTGCATGGAAGAGGGAAGAAGAGGGCAAATTATTTTCAGCATCAGCAGAAAAATAATCCTCCAATCAGTGAATATAGGGGTATCCTTTTGCTACTTCTTGCTGGATCCATAATGCAATAAGAAACTTAAGATGCTAATTATCTACCCAGTGCTTCACTGGTGTCTTTCAGATACTTTTGCTTTTAAAAAGCTTCGGGTCTGGAGAAAAGAAGCAGAATTGCAGCTGTCTAGGGTCTTCTTTCTATCTGTTCTACCATCTCATAGGGATCGATCTCCGCTATCATAAAATCACCACTAGATCTTTCATTACCAGGTCAGAAGCTCATTGGCACCAGCTAGAAAAATCACATTGATGGACAGGGTGGGCTAAAGCCCCCTGCAAGCCGCTCAATCTCGCACCTAGGATCAACCTTGGTATGCCGTGCTGCTTGTTCCTGGAAGATTGCTCTGGATTCATGGTTAATGGCTTTTAAAAGCTGAATCTATTAAACAGAGACTGATGTGGCTCCATGTGAGGATGTGTAAACACCTTCATGTCCCAGTGGGCAAGTGTTGACTTTATTTCCAGTTCAAGTGGAGAGGAGCTACTCCATCTGAGCCCTTCAGGAGTGCATGAGAGTTTACTGAATAGCCAAAGTTGTTGGGTGTCCTGAAGTACTCTTCCTCACTGGGTATACTCCCTGAGACCATGTCTATATGTCAGACATCTCTATCATAAGTGTGTGGTTACAACCGAAATCCATAATTTTTCTATCTGTCCTGAGTTAAATTCATCAGGTTGATCAAGAGTTAATTGAAAAAAAACCCATTAACTTCAATGGGGCCAGTCTTTGCTCCTAAATAATTCTGAGGAGTTCAATTAATGTTAATGAATGCCTAATGTCAGTAACTAACAATCTACCTTTAACAGCCTAATTATTTCTTGACAGATGTTGGACTAGTAAATAATCTAGCCGTCTTTGGTGATAGCTGTTTGACAGCGTTGGAAAAATGCATCTCAAGGCAAAGTAAAAGTGGTTTTTGACCAGTCGTCCTGCAGATGGTCAGATTTTACAACTTGGCTGTGTTTTGATGCCTTTTTAAAATTTTTTACTATGGCTGAAGTATGCACGGTAGGAAGGAAATACTGTAAATGTAGCTTGGTTGGCTCTACCATGCAGCCAGAGCACAAGATTATAGTTGCTGAGTGCATCCTAGCAAGCGTGATCTGCTTGTTTGCAGTCCCTTGTTTCTCTCTAAATGTCTGTAAGAGGAGCTGAGGACTCCCATGACCTACTGTGAGCATTACTCAAAGAGCAGGCAACAGCTCTGTGCCTTTATATGTGCCCTTTAAAGTGTATAAGGCTGCAGTTGTTAGAGGATGAACTAGTTTGGTGTTTTCAGATGGGTGCTAGGGGTGAGGTGGGAAGAATGACTGTTTTAGAGGTCTCCCAAATCTTTCATTTCTTAACATGAGAAGTGCCCCTTGCTGTGATGGCCATAAAAGAAACCTCGAAACTTTGACAGGAGCATGATCAATTCAGAGATGTCTGTCTGAACCTGCAGATAGTCTGAAAAGGCAGGTAAGATGAGGTTTGCCCTGTTCATGAGTAGCTCAGTTTTCAGCCTACTGCTGTTGGGTCGCTTCTGTTTTCACCAAGCCACTTGCATGGCTTGCAGAAAAAAACAAGGTAAATCTTGTATTAAACAAAATTCTCTGCTTGAAGCGTCTCTGTTGAAGAACAGTGCTTCTGAGAACACTCATTTTATTCTAATCTCTTCTGACAGAAAGTGTCTGCTTTGCATAGGAATTTTAGTGGTGATCTGGTTTTGTTGTTTCCTGAAATTTCTAATACCCATTTACCAAAATACATTATCAGAAAAATAAAAATATGTTTATAAGGGAACAATGTTGGAGCGACTTGTGCAAGCTGCTTGTTTCATCCATTGCCCTTTACAGTCCACATCTCTATTACACTGACCTTGTTTACCACAAAAAGGCGTTCCTGAAAATGTAGCTCAAATATATCACATAGGATGTAATCCAGCTAGTCTCTACACAGTAAAGAGAGTGATAGAAGCACAGAATAAATCAAAGAGCTCCAGAAGACAATGCAGCATTTCAGGATAAAAACTCACTCATTTCTGCAGAGGTTATGGCATATTTCAATTTTTTGCTGAAAAAAAAAAACAATGAAGGTTTTCCATGAATGGAGTAGAGGGGCAGGGATAGAGTCAAGCCTGTTCTAGGCCAAATCAAAATTGACAACTATTATGACTTCCCTAGTTTTCACCAAGGATCATAGAATTTGCATCTGTGCTATATCCAGGCTTTCATATCAATACAGCATTCAGACTCTCTTTGCCTTTGCCTGTCTTTGACATGAAAAAAATGTATGGGAAACCTCCCTCACTCACAGAAACCCTTTTCACTAGTCTCAGAGGCCGGATCTGGAAACAACTGTTTCTGTAACCATAACCACCACCTGCTTGGCTGACAGCCTCACGCTACCTGGCACAGGTTTCAGCTCCTGGGCAAACAGCGAGGCTCTCAATTCCTATTGTTTTTATAGGAACAAGGCATAACGATGGTATTTATATAGTCCAGCATGGTCTGATTCAGCTTAAAGTTTGTGAGGATCTTTTTTTTTATGGAAACTGTTTCCTTTTGGATGATATTGAAAGTCTTCTCAGTGTGTTCAACGGTGCTAGACCTGGACAGGAAAGAGGCTAATTCGATACGTCTATAAATTCTGTATGTTCAAGAGTCTCCTGGGGAAATGCCAAATAACTTTCTACACCAGACCTACCTGAAGATGAATGCTAGAGCGCTTATTACAGAGTTTGCTTAAAGACATGGACTCCACATTTCAGTGGGTTTATCTAGCACGGGAGTTAGTGAAGTGATTAGAGAAGAGACAGAGGATTGTGTTGCAGGGTGCATCTCTCGTGGTTTCTCACAAGTGGAGCCAGTAGCAGTCACTGCTGTGACGGTGCCTGTAGCCTTATCTGCCACGGGTTTTTTCTACCAAGGGCGAGGACTTATGCCGATGCAGATGTGCTGGCCTTTGGACCCAGACATCAGATGTGTGGTGGCTGAAATAGCCATCAATAGCCCAGATCAGGTGTGATGATAAACAATTTGTCACTTCTTGTCACTCACTGTTACTATCAATACCGATATGATTCCAGGACACTACTGAGACTTCATTCTTTCATTCAGAGATTTTTATTCCTTCAGTAATTTGGTAAAAATGTATTTTTGCTTAATGTATCTTGATGTACCATGAAATAGAGATAGTTACTGCATTAGGCATTGCTGAGAGCAATCCTGGAATACCATGTGCATAAAGAAGAATATCGGTTAGGACTGAATGAGCTGTAAAAGACATATTGTGACTGGAGACTTGTGCTTATGCCTATCCTAAGACCAAATGTCGTCTCAAGCTTTATGCCCATGTGGCTAAACTATCTTTTGCTCAGAATCACGCTGTGAAATGCAGATTAGACTGAATGGTCTAAAGGTCTTGTCCAGCAGATCACTTATTGATGCTGGGGGTTTCCTATGGTTCTTTGAGATATGGGAAAAACATGAAACTGTGACCTAGGAATGGCAGATAATGGGAGGCATGAAGACTATTCCCGTCTTGTCCAACCTGTCAGGGAGGCACCTTCGCTAGCAGAGGAGGGGCAGATGAGATGTGCTGTTACCCTGATGGTACAGGGTTATTCCTTGCGGAGAATTTTGTATTTTCCATGTTTTCTGGAAACATCACACACACTGGGGACTTCTTCAGGTGACAAGGTTGCGATTATGCAAGGCTGAAGGACTTCATGACTTGTGATTCAGCTGAATGAACGTGACAATCAGCACTTGTGAAGCTTTAGATCTGGCCCCAGCAGATACTTTGAGGAACATGATTTATGACCATATTTATTATTAACTGCTGTGAAAAATATGGATAGGTATAATATCATGTGAGTAGCTAGCACTGAGACAAGTGACTGTAGATGAGGATTAGGCTACTTGCAAAGTAATAACAAAAGTAATGATGAGACACAGACATCAGAAGAGAGGATGGAGGCACCTGGAACTTGTCAACTTTGAAAAAAGTAAGGAGGAGAGATTGTCTGAAGAAGTGAGATTTAAAGACAGATTTGGATGTGTGAAGATAGAGGCCCAGATTCTCAAGCGTTCCCAGCTGCTCCCAAGATACAACACGGCAATAAAATTAGGATTGGAAGCTCTTGGTTGCACAGAGTTGGCAGATCCCTGTTTTTTTCAGTGCCGTTACTAATTACACTTCAGGAAGGAAAGCAGGAAATCCTGCTTATTGGAACAGTTCCTTAGGATCAAAAATGTAAGTTAGAGCAACCCTACTTCTGATGAATTCAGATTGTAGCTGGAGGGGCTCAAAGGTGTTTGCATGTCCCTCTGTTCCTGTACCAGCAACTTTTTACAGGTCCCAAGAATTTGTCCCGGAAATCTTGCTACTGGAGAAGGATGGATTGTGGAGGAAAACAAAGATGAGGCTGAGAAAATGTAGCAATAGAATTGAGAACACCAAAACAATTAAAAAAAAATAAGGAAAAGGAATAGATGAGGACAGAGGCATCGAGGAGGGAACAAACTGTATTTTCCCTGTCCTCTTACAGCATTTGCTAACACATTCTCCCTCTTTTTTCTCACTTTCATTTTCTGCACAACTCAGAGATGAAACTGCTCATGACTTTATTTTTGGCTTTTCAATGTCTGCGTCCATATGAATTTTACTCATCTGTATATCTCAAATGAATGAGCTATGAAATGTAATTAGCCAAGTAAATTAAATTAGCATGATTTGTCCTGTCCTTGTTCTTTGCCTCAAGTCCATCTCTCACATGTTCCTAGGAATTATGGTTTCTGTGGGGAACAAGACTGAAGTCCCAAAGAGAATAATGTGTTGAAATTAGCATGGTGCTGAGATGGGAACCTTGATTTTAGCTCATCTCACACTCATGACTTTAAAAGATTAAGCTCTATCCCCCCACACATTTAAGCAGTGACTATTTCCTGGGCTATATTTGTTTACAAAGGAAAACAAATGAGGAAGGGTGAGAATACGCAGTGCATCTGCACACACTCCCAGAACAGATGATCTCTCAGTTGGACTGCGTTGCAACCACCAGGTCAAGGTGCAGGTTCAGCAGGCTAACACAGATGGATGGATGCAGGATTCAAGATGACTCCTGAAGTGGGAGAAAAACTTCCTGTGGATTCTGTGATTTCATGGATCAGCCAGAGGAGCCTGGGCCCCCGGAAGGCTTTATGTTACCCACCCCCAGTACTTGGATGACATGGTCGTTTTGTAGCTAGTATTTCTGTTTCTTTTTAATTTGCTGTCTTTAAGAGAAGATAGTGCCCTGAGACTGCTGGAGCCCACTGATCTCATATCTGCATGTCTCAAAGGCACATACTTCTTCACATTGACAGATGATTGGCTCAGCCTTGTGACATGATAGTCTTATGAAAACATGGATCGATGGGTCACTTCTGCTAGTTTCCATGTTTCTTCTTAAAATCCATACTAGGGCTCTGCCTTCTGCTGCCCTGACAACCCTGCACCCTTCTGTTTTATGCTGTGGGTTTACAGCCAGCTGGCCCAGATGGGTTAATGACTGTAGATCTGGCTACCTCCAGAAGAGGCCTCCTTGGGCTGGGATAGAGGCTCCACCACCCTAGGGTGGCAGACAGAAACTAACACCAAATATTTCAGGACAGTTGATGAGCCCTGTGCAGGCAGGGATTTTCCTTTATCTGAGTTCCCACCTCATTTTCTTCATCTGGACACTGCCTGGTGCCCTGAGTAGCGCAGTTTAACGTCCTCTGTTCCCGTGGTAGTCACTTCTAAATTCTGTGCTTTCATTAACTTTATATGACAGTTCCCTTTTCTGCATGTTTCTGAGCTCTAAGCTTCCGTCAAGACGACACATCTCCTTGCAGTGCAGAGCTGTGGCTGAATTACACACACTGCCAAGTACCGCTCTCCTTCAGCCTTTTGATTTTATCCTGTGATCTATGTGCTATCTGTTAAAGATTGTACAGTCCTTGCCAACCTGTTACTAGTACGGAAATACTCTCGCCTCAACTTGGAGTGCTTAAAGGAACTGAGAGCTGTTTCTGATTCTCCATCTCCCCCTGTTCCCAAAGCATATTCTTCCTTTTACAGACCCACTTCCCTGCTCTTTGGGGTTGTTTTTCTCTCCCTGATGCTCTGGGACAGACCACACAAGCACCGGGGTGAATTGCCTGACCCTGCAAGGGAGGTGGAGCAGATCCTGGGATGGAGGTGGTAGTTTTTCTAATCCTGCTGCCACTCAGCATTAGAGGTAATTGCTTGGATGGTCTGGTTTGCCTCTTGGTTACGAGAAGTGCTGCCACTTTTGGCCCTGTCTGCTCTCCTCATGCCTGCCCTGAGGCACAGACAGGTTTTCAGGTGGTTGCAGCTGGAGGAGAAGAGGTTTGCCTGACTCTAGCAGTAGCAGCAACCTGACATGCGGCTGTCTGTGACAAGCTCATTAACCACTTTACATATTGGCTCTTGCCTCCTCCTGAAGAACATCCCGCTAAGGCTCTCGCTGTGCATTAGCTTGAGTGCCGCTCGTGTGATGGGAATAAAGTGTCTCAGACTGCCGTGTGAAGGGTCCTCTTGGGAAGCGCTTTAAATGAAGCACAAAACCCAACTGTGGCCTAGATGTGGTTCCTCTTTTGTCTGACACCAAAGGGGGAACAAGAGGAACTGGGTGCCAGATGCTGTAAACAGATCCCTGCAGTTCACTCGCGTTCTTGGAGAAAGATGCTTTTGGTAGGAGCTGTCTGCGAGACACAGAATTGCAGGAACAGGGGAAATAAATTACCTCCCCAGGATGGTGAGCATTGGAGAAGCATGAACAGAAGCTTATACATCCTATCTGCTTTGAGGGCAGCTGCAATCCTCTCCTCTGTTATTCTGCCAAGAGAAATGAAGCCCAGAGAACCAAAGTCCTCTTGCTTGCTTTGGGATGGGTGCTCACTGGGCTTTGGCCGCATGGAACATGTCTAACAGGGCAGTTAAATGAAGGCAGAGAGTGCAGAGCTCTTCTCTTCTGCAAACCAGCAAAAGCTTTTCTCGGAGGGAAATAGGACCAAGGATTGCAGCATTGGCTTCTTCAGCGCTCCTGGCAGACCGGGTTCAAGGCCTCCCTTCTGCACTGCTCTCCCTGGACACAGCTGCAATGAGAAGCCCTGGCCAGGGCTCCTGGCGCCCAAGTTTGGCCCAGCCTTGCTAGGAGGAGCTGGAGTACTCGGCACCCTTTGCTGTCACAGGCACCATGAGTAATTTGTTCAACTTCCTATGCTGGAAACCTGTGTCTCACACCAACAGCTCCCGAGGGCTGGGTGGGTGTTGTTGTCTGGGTCAATCCTAGCACAGACCCGAACACAGAGTCCTTCCCGCACCAGCAGCAAACTGGAGTCACTAGGCTGGAAATTCATGTTACTGTGACAAGCCAAGTGCAGGAGAAGCAAGAATTGCCATGGAGAACTTTTTTATGAAGGAACAAAATGTGCAGAAACCTGGCTCAGACCCCTTGACTACAAGTTGTTGGAGGAGGTTTGATAATGTACATAGTCTGAATCAAGCTTTACTTTATTGTAAAAAAGTACTGGAAAAAGTTGCCTCAGAGCAGCAAACTCCAGCGTTTTGCATTGCAAGGATGCTGATGCTCTTATGCCACATGCTTTGCAGGTCTCCCCTCTCAGTATATGTAAGGACAGTAATCACACATGAGGTTTCATTAACTGCAGACGGCAACACAGTTCCAGGAGTGGTACGTTTTGTTTTCAGTTTTCTGTGAAGAAGGCTTGCCCTGCCTTCACCTCCACACTGCATCCATTCCTCCTGATGTCCTCTGCCCTGTTAAATTTGTTGCACAATAATTGTAATTTTTACAGCACTTTTAGATTATTTCCCTTGATACAGAAACAAATGCACTGCTAGGAAATGACCAAGGAAGATTACTGGAAGAGTCACACAACTCTCTCAAATCCAGGCCAATTGCCGCCTTTGTTTGTTCGTGGATAATCCCAGGAATATCATTGAGGGCTGCTCACATGGAACAAAAGCGTGCGTCGTGCGACAATATGCATAAATAGCAGAGGGCCCCATCCTGTGTACCGCTGTCATCAAGTCCAGACTGTTCTGTTTATAAACCAAACACAGTAAATTTAATTAAAGTAGGATCCTACAGCGCTAATGAGCCTCATGTGCAGCTTCCAGCCGCAGGATGGGGCTCAGCTCAGGGGAGGGCTGAGCCCCACTGGCTGTCATTGACTCCCAGCTCTGGGTCTTAGGAGCTGTGGGGTTGGACTTGAGGTTACTTTAGGTTATTTTGCAATGCTGCAGCTTTAAGCAAGCACCTGGATACACTGAGGATGAATTTAACTCAGATCAGTGCTGTGTTGGCTGTGCCACACAGCAGCTATGGCCAGTTCAGCTCCTAGCTGCTGCCCAGGCCTTCCAAAGGTGCATAAACCTCGCAGGTCCAATATATGTGGCTTGCTGCTCTGAAGGGAGGAGATCACGGCTATGGCTATCCTATACCTTGAAGTCTCATACATGCTTGGCTCTTGGCTCAGAAATAATGCAAATAAGTGAAAAGGGAACGGTTTTACCAGTTTATGCTGGTGGGTGTTATCCCCATAGGAAAGCATCATAAGGATGCCCAGGGAGCTTCTGAGCTGGCTGACAGCAGAAGAGCATCGTTTGCTTCCTGAAGGAGATTATTAGGTTTGTCTCATGGCAGGGGGAGACACTTTCATAGACAGTGCCCGTGCTAGACTGACCCTGTTGTATTTGTGTCTCCTGTGTCAATCCCTGTAGCTCACATCGATGCTGTGCCACTTTGGTAGGGTTAAAAATGAACCTATTCTCCTTTGACAGGAGAATGAAAAGCCCTGCACCATGTTTCTGTTGTGAAAACATGCACGGGGAAGCCCGTTTCTCATGCTGAAATGCTGCCATGAGCTGCCGCGAGAAGGAATCCGAGCTAATGATAGCAGTTATTCCAACAATGTTAATGATTTGTAGAAAGATGAATTAAGCAAAGAGAAAGAGCTGCACAAGTCTATTATTACCCTGTGCCCAACTCTATTAAAAAGAGCTGAGCTGTTCATCCATTTATGAGCCATTGACAGGGAGGCATATATCTCCATGAAAAAGGTCAGATTGCTCCAAAATGGTCATGGGCACATTTCAGTTGAAGGAGGAGCCTTCTGTGGCAGAAAGTCTGTGTTTGGAGGAGGGGTTTCCCAGCCCAAAGAGTGCATGGCTGCTGCATGCACAGAGACTTACCTGGAGCTCTTGAGAGGAGACAAGGAAAGCCGCAGCTCAGCCTTGAACACCTGCCCCCAATCTCTCACATGTGAAAGGCAGAGAAAACCTCTGCATTTTGAGGTAGGGGTGAAAGAAGCAGCTGGCTCAGACCCAAACAGTGTGTTGGAGACGAGGGAGTTTGAGGAAAGCTGTGTGTTTTGGGCAAGTACTATTCTTAAGTCTGCCCCACTCCACTCTAACCCACGGATTTGGCCCTTTATATCCATCTCTGAGTATTTTAGGAGGCTGTCATTACAGTACTCAAGTGTCACTTGTTCAGTGCAGTCGGAATGAGACAGACCTGAAGTTCTCTATTGATCTGCAGAAGAAAATCATCCTTAGCAGCAGCATGAGAGTGTCCCCAGGTAGCGCGCAGAGCTAAGGAAAGGCTGGGGACAGTGCGGGCTGGAGGATCCCCTCAGAGGTGGAGCTGGGGCGATGGTTTGTCCCCCCACAGTAGGTTCTACACAGGGATGTCAGAGAGGAGCTTGGCAAAGGACAGGACATAACTGAGCTCTCCTTGAGCCTGTTTTAGTGTAATTGCTTAGTGCACTAACAGCAGATTAACTATGGTCACCCTTGGTACACAAGTACCCAAGGTCTTGGGTGCGCTTGTAGGTCCTGCCCTGCAATTCTCTCTCAGGCATGCCTTTATGGGCTGGGATTGCACCTCTGATGGCAGTTAAGGCTACTTCCTTTTCATTCAGCAAAGAAACGGTCAAAATGACAAGGTTTCTTACTTGTTAATGAGCTGCACACTGCTGGATTTGAGGCAGTGACATAGCAGCCAAGCACTTCATATCCCCTTCTGTCTACCTACCTGACTCTTGATACTATTCTGGTTCTCAGAAGAGCTTAGTGAGACAGGCAACACCCAGTTAAGCTGAAGGGTCAGTAGTTTTGGGGGCTTTGTGAAAGATGTGCAATGTGTGATGTGCTTCATGGGGACTACTCCTGCCTTTCCCTGCCAAGCGAGCAGAGCTTCCGAAATGGCTGTGTGTGCCTGAGCTTTTGTCATGCCTTGGCTTCAGCACATGTCGCTTCTGTTATGTGGGGCCATGGTATGTCATCCCTGATGCCTTGCAGTATTTGCTGACACTCAAGAAAACAAGATGGAAACAGGCTTCCAGCTGTCATTGCTGCTTAACATTTGTGTTACGGTCATTTCTAGGGAGCTGAAGTGAGACAGAGCTCTTCAATGCTGTCAGCACCTCAAAAGCAAGGCAAGGAGTAGACTGTTGCCTGCAGAGCTTGAAGTTACACAAGGAAAACACTGGAAGGAGGAAATAGTATGACTTTTTTTTTTTTGGATGGAAGGCTAGGCGAGAGAGAAAACATGTCACTCATCAAGTTCGTAGAGGCAGTCGGCAGGGGAGCTTGGAAGGGACCCTGCCCAGCCTGATCCCTGTTCAATGCTTCATTAAACCTGTCCATCCTTGTGTTGCAGCAAAAAGAGAGACTGTGCCAAAAGTGACTCCAGAACCGTGCTTTACCCTCTGAGCCTTTCAGGTAGTCTGCAGGCTGTCTAACAAGACACCTAGTTCTGAGGTTAATCGCTCAATGCTGGGCAAGTAGCTGATGAAGATCAAATGCTTTCTGTGGCATCCTGCCTCCTGCTGCCAACCTGATCCATGCACTTGTAGTTGCTTCACGCAAGACGGGAGACAGCTCACAAGCTCCTTTCAAGGGACATTGCTTCCAAACCAAGCCCAACATGTAGGTTAAGGAAGGTCATCATCCGAAACCAACGATGGGTGAATTGTCTTGTGTAAAATAGAAGATGGCCCAAAACTTTTCCAGTCTTCCAGACTGCATCTCATCCAAACCACAAGCATCTCTTTACCAAACTAGTCATCTACTTTCTTCTGTAGGCTTGGAAAAAATATATTAATATCCAGTATGCTGCTATTTGATTTCTGTAGTTTTTTTTTTTTTTTTTTGGTGGAAAGGGCATCTCTTTCAATCATGTTTGCTCTATTGTGTTCACTTAGCAGGTTTGCAAAAGACCTGTTAAACCCCAGCAGTGTTGTGGGAAAGAGCCCAGATTATATCATCTAACTCCAGATCTTATCAGGGCTTTTTAGTCATCAATTACTGCAATTCACACAAATGCCTTTTTTTGCTATTTCAGTCCAAATGATTCCAGAAGAAGCTAAAGAGAAATTCGAGAAACCGTGTATCATCTGTGCATTACTCAGGCACGGTGTGGCTGTAGAACCCCCAAATCAACACATCTGCTCCAGCAGCACTAGGGCAGGGAAGGGGCTCACAGTAGGCTCCATGCATTTCCTTACTGAAATCACTGCAATAACTGGAAACAACAGGGAAGGTTGTACTAAAGAAGATACAAAGGGTTAAGCAGGGTGCCCAAATATTTATGGGGTCAAGCCCAATCCCCCCACTAATCATTTTCTGTTTTGTTCATAAAGCGGTTCCGCAAATCAAAGCAACAGGTTAAACAAAGGCAAGTTCCCAGGCTGTGGGTAAAGGGCCTGCTCTGAACTCAGCAGCACTTTCATACAGCTGGAATTGGAAAGTTCTGGGGAAAAATGTGACCCGTAATGAAGAAAATGAGGATTACCAGCAATACTGTGAATAGTTGGGCCACAATTTTCTTTTAGACAAGATTGTAGATAAAAAACAACAGAAGCCAAGGAAAAATGATTTCTGTAGCAATAAAACTCACTCACCTTTAAGAAATTTGTTACAACCTCAGAAACCAGGAGATAAATGCTTAGAAATGCTGCAAAAGATGTAACAGAGTATTATGTGCCACAGCAAGCAATTTTGTAGACTCCTCTGAGTTTGATATTAGGATGAGGAGTGAGATGATGTAGTGGAATATGTAGCAGAGCTGGAGGGGCTAATTGAATGTTGTTTGATCAGAAACCTCCTAGGGATCTGCTGTGAGACAGATGGAATTTCGTCGCTACAAGTGCCATAAACCACTGCTGATGGCTGGTGCAGGAGAACTTCACCTGGTCCTGAACGGCACTGTCAGCAGCAGCAGAGGGTGAAGCAACAAAAAGCTGAAAAGGCCAGTATGTAGAAAGCAGTGATAATAGAAGTCATGCCAGGCTCACTGAGGGTTTTTTATATTGTGAAGGAGGCGCTAATCTGGCAGCCAAATTTTCATATGAGGTAGTCCAGTATTGTAAGTGCGTGAAGATACAACATATAGCCAGAAAAAGCAATGACAGCTGTCAAAAACAGCACCTCAGATCCAGGATTTCAAATTCCAGGCCACCAGAGAAAAAGAACAGGAGCTTTTGTTTTTGAGGAGGAGGAGGAGAACCAAATACTTTATGCTTTCTGAAAAGCAGTGAATGACTTTAAGGCATAAATTTAGAGTTAAACCACTAGTTAGCTCAGGAGAGGCAATGCACTGTTCATCAATTAATACATCCTGATGGGGAAAAAAGGACCTAATCAACTGCTGTGTGCCACATCGATATGTGGGTTTACTTTGGAGAACCCGTTGTGGTGACAGGCTCTTGGTTTGTTCTTCTAAAGCATAAATGAGGAGATAAAAATATATTGGCCTTCGACACCTGGTCCAAAAGCAAAATCTTTCTAGTAGAGATTGTTTGCAAGAATTGGAAGGGAAATGTCAGAGTAGACACAATAGATATACTGCTCCTCCGGGAGTTCTGAAAATATATGCAGGCATTTATAAAGGGCTAGGACAGTTAGAAGGGGAGAACAAATCAGGATTTATGCCTAGGAAAGGCTCAAGCCAAAATAGCTGCAAGTGGGGCTAGTTCCTCATGGCCTTGGTGGGAGGATTAAGAAGGGATGAGGAAGAAGGGCATCATTCACCACTGCCGCTGTCTGACTGGGTCACACTTGAGTCCCTGCTTTCAAGCCAGACAAGACCAGTTTCCTCTGCAGCAATTATAAGGCCACAGTGAATCAAGTCTCCAGATAAGAGAGTCCCCAAGGAGCCAATGAAACACTGTTGGGAGGGTCCTGCATGTTACAGTGAAAACAGGTGATGCCCTTGAGTGATGCTCCGCAGACGAGAATATATTTCAGTCACAGGGGGCAGCAGGACTTCATGAAAAACAAAATATCTGCTCTCCTGTAAAACCAGAAGTGTTGCATCTGGGCTACCTGGTGTGCAGGGAAAGGAATTACCCTATGGCTATGTGCTTGTGGCAGCTGATTCATGAAAATTTTTAAGTAAGTTGTTTGAAAGTCATTATTGGAGTGGCTGTCAAACATTTAAATTCCTTTGGAGTCATCACATCAAGTCCTGAGGTGGGTTGATACCAGTGGAAAAAAGGCAAAAAAAAGGATTGAGAGAGTTTTTAAAAGCTATGTTGTCATGAGAAGTGCTTTTCATTTTGATCTGTGATGATCAATGCCTCGTCCCATGACGTTTTGCTGTATAATGTGAAGGCTACTGGACAGTGGACAGATGGCTTTGTCCTCAGGTCGGTGACTAGGGCAGAAATGACTAAATTAGCTGGTGAAAGAAGCGCAAGTCGTTGTTCTGGGAATAAAACATCCCTTCGTATATGGGGAAGTATTTTATTCTTCAAGCAGATCACAACCCAGTTAATGATTTTTTCCATGGAAACAAAAGCGCACTGACCGTCACATCTGGCCAGCTGCAGGGGTTTTCTGTGGGAGAAACAGGCTGTAAGGTGAAAGCTAACACAGATGTCCTCCCTCTGGCAATGGCTGGTATTACAAAGATCCTGGGAGGAATTCGCTCACTCCCAAAACAAGGGACATTTTCCCTGGCAAAGGGAATGGGCTTTGGAATGCAGCTACATATGCCGTATGTGCAATATACACAGTCGTACACGGACCTGAGAATTACATGGAATGTACCGAGCATTTTTCTTGGCTGAAATCCTAGGTTTATATATAGTCATAGTAGACAAACATGGGTGAGGACCCAAAAAGCTCATCAACAAGGCTGTGTGCGAGGGGTCTCCTCCCCCTGCCCATTGCAGGGATCACTGGGATGCTCAGCACGTAGAACTGGCCAATCCCGATTTAAAAATTCAGGCCGTGAGACTACACGTTCAAAACAGAGGGAATGTCCATGGTGACCTCGGTGACCTCCCCTGCTCTCCACGGCGAGCTTAGGGGAGCCTTGGCTATGCGGAAACTCCCCCTAGGGATTCGGCCGGGGCATGAAAAGGAGCGAGCACGGAAATTTTGAAGACTTTCTGAGCATGAATGGGCTTTAAAAGATTCAAGCATGTTAATACAATCCAGCTTCAAATGTCGGATGGAGAGCTGTTAGAAAGGGAGTCTGAAAGAGATGATTAATGGGAGCCTGGAAAAACTGCTAGATGATTTCTTTTGAGCTATGCCTCAAATTACAATGGATGAGAGCCTGGCCTAGCTGTTGACGAGCAGGAAGATAATGCTCATTTGGCCTTAATCTATTCTGTC
Organism: Crypturellus tataupa; assembly: GCA_034781795.1. Lineage (NCBI taxonomy): Eukaryota > Metazoa > Chordata > Aves > Tinamiformes > Tinamidae > Crypturellus > Crypturellus tataupa. Next base: position 2,653,998 of record JAWLRI010000516.1, read on the forward strand.
CTGGGAGAAGAAATAAAGCAAGCCTTTAAAATACAAACTCCTCACTTTCATGCAAAGGATGAATCCTATGTAAAGACTGCTCTTCCCATAAAAATGCCAGTAGTTGACAGTGCACATTATTTTGGAGTATTTTCTCAAAGCAATTGGCCTCTTTCTATTTTAGTGATGTCTGAGTCTTAAGATGGTATCTGGACAGCGTATCTGTGGGATGATGCCCAAATATCAGAGCCTAGGGTTCTGCCTGCCTAAAGGAGCAGAGGCCAGGAGACATGTAACACATATAAACGCCCTGTGTTGGCCAAAGGTAGAGGGTAGAGGCATCTTCCCAGTGCCTGGGCTTGATAGTGGGATAGTTCTGAGTGCTATAGAGAGCAGGTGCTAAATAGTTCAGGTGAAAGAGCCTCTGATTTTTAAAGTAATGCAACTGAGCTCTAAGTAAGAATCTTGCCTGGTAATGGCAAGGGAAGGATAGAATAAAGAGGGCACAAGGGTATTAGTATCGTATCTGGGGCATAATGGCATGCGACACCATCATTTCATGTTTTCTGCAGCTCTGCGTTACTGTTAAATAAAGTAGCAGGTTCCTTCCTGCTCTGCTGTGAGCAGAGTAGTTGCTTTTTTTTGAACCAAACAGCCTCTTCGCTCAGGGAATTTTGGATTTCTTTTCTTTTTTTTCCCCCCTACATTGGTCAGAGCTCTAAGGAGTCAAATTCTTCTCAGGTAAACCAGATCCTCATAAGTTTGAGGTTGATTCCCTTTTATCTCCTTCTCTTTTTTTTACAGGAGGAACAAATGAGAAACTCTAGCTGAAAAGCTGTGCTAATTTGAAAGACTTTTATCTGCTCCCTGGAGGTGCAGTTGTCCTTGGGAAATACTGGACATTAGGTGGGCGCCAGAACCATGCAGCCACCCAGGTGTGATCAGGCTGCCTTTGAACCTGCAAGCGTGGCTGGGGAAAGATCCAAAGAGCCATGCAGGGAAGCTGGTTGCGATGGTGCACCACATGAAGCCTTCTCCTGCATTCACCCTGGGTGTCCGTACCAGCTCCTTGCACCCAGCAGAGGACACAATGACCAGGGAGAAGCCCATGCAATGGCAGAGCCTATGGGCAAACCTACATTGGGCTGGTTTGCATTTCCAGCAATGAAGAACCTCAATCCGTCATGAACCACGAGCATGTGCGCAAGGGGTCCCTGATGAGCGAGCGAGAAGGAGCACAGTTTGCCTTAGCAGCTGCTTTTTGGAGTTGTCTCTGCCTGTCGTTTTGGGGAGGGACGGGAGCAGGGAGATTGGTTTGGGTGGCAGATGGTGCTAAACAGGAAGAGAGTCGGTGTTTGTTTGCAAACACGTCGAGGTGTCGCTCCATTACTGCCCGGCGATCCTGACAAAATCCGTGTGGGAGCTTGCTGCGAGCTCCTGCCGCCCGGCGCCGCCGTGCAACAGATGAACGAGCTCCAAGCAGGGCAAGAGGTCCCTGCCCCAAAAAGCCTTCCCCGCGAGCAGGAGCGCTCGCTTGTGGCTCGTGTCTCGTGGCGCCCACGTGTCTCGCGGGTGTAGGGGACCCGCTCCTGGCTCCCGCGAGTCCCACGGGAGTAAATCAAAGCCCTTCACTAGCAGCGTGACAGGGCAGCTCTTGCACCAGTGCAGGGGGCAGATCCTGCGGGAATGGGGTCCTGATGGAGCTGTCCAAGTCTGGGTGGATACCTGGGATACGTGGGCTGCTCTCCCTCCTGGCACCCATCTCAGCGTGTGGATGCTTCCACAGCTGAAGCTGTTGCTCTCTTTGCACCTAGAGTGTTTCTGTTCGCAGATCCTGCAGACTGAGTTTTCATGTGTTTTGGCATTTCTCTTTTTTAATGGTTTACCTGCAAACAGGTTTACTGTTGGTGGGGTTGGGAGGGATTTAGGGGTTTATTCTTGCTTGATTACCTCCAAAATTGTCACCCTCTGCCATCATCCTGACCCACAGCGGGTGCCTGAGCAGGCTCTAGACTGCAGGAGTGACAGCCAAATGAGGAGGCAGCTTTTCCTTGCATCCTTCTCAGTCGCCTTTTTTCCCTTTGGAAAACGGCAGTGTTTGAGGCCGTTGCTGCTTGTGCTTCTCCTTTCTTCTCCTGCCGGGAGAGCCAGGATTGATGACTCAGAAATTGCTAAAAACATCACGCTCAGCACTGCCACAGTTGGGAGACCGGCTTAAAAATCATGAGATTTCTGCAAAACAGAAATCAATTCTTCTCCCTTGTCCTCTGGTGGTTTTGACCCTGGGGTCGCTCTTTATCCCTCACCTCTGAGGGATGCAATGTTTTATTTTGTTGTTTTGATAAATCATGGGGTTCCCGGATTGTCTTTTGGCTCTGAAAAAGAGGGCTTGAGTGAAGCACGAAGCCTCATGCCTGTCACAGGGAAAATGTGAGCACTGGCAGCATCAACCATAGAAAATACCAGGAAGGATGAATGCAAACACCCCACCCTGCTCCATTAGCTCCTATATGAATATTAATGATGAAGGCACCATTACGGAGTGTTAAGATACAAGGATCCCACTTGTTTCCAGATCCTGTGACCACTTGCCAAGAGGACAAATGACTGAACTTTTGCTGGCTGCTTTTCAGGGCTGGATATTGTACTTTAATGAACAATCAGAAGGCAACTAGCTGGAAAATAACCGGACCTTTAACAGCCTCGGTGCTTAATTTACCATGGACTTTTCCTTCCATTCGCTCTTACATTTCCGATATTATATCGGCATGGCCGCCTCTCCGACACCAGTTTTATTCAAATATTGCTCTTTCATCTTGCCTCTCCCCGCTTTTTGCTGTGCCTGCTTCCCCTATCGCAGCAGCCTCCACTGCCTCCTCCATCGTAGCCCATTAGGAGACGCCGGACAATTCAATCTGAATGCTCACGACATTCCCCAAAAATGGCATTTTCCATTGGATCGGGGGTAGGTTGCTGCACCAGGGAGCCCATCCTGCCTCCCGAGCGCAGAGGAAGGGGAGGAGGGGCACGTGCGGCTGCTCTTGGGATGGAATCATTTAAATCGGTGATTTATGTGCTCTTCACACTTTAATTGTGCCGAGGAATCTCTCACTCTGGCGGTGTCTAATCTCCCGACATTTCGCATGCTCTGCCTGCGCCCTGTCACAAGATGAATAGCCCCTTTGCGCGGGGAGCGCTCTGCATCCAGATACGCCGACTTACGACGCTGATAGACGGGAGCCAGAGATGAAGGATAGCAGCAAGCGCTAGGTACCTTTTTGTGCCTTCCAAACCTCAAAAATAAAGTGTACCCTCTGTTAACAATGGTGTTTTTTACTCACATGACCTTTATTCTTTTTCTCTTGCATCTTCCAGCACATTTCCTCCCTACTTGTGTTCCTCTAGACTGCAAAGCCTGTCTTTGCCTTTAGGGTTTGGAGGGTGATGCTCCTAGAGTCATCTTTGGCAGGACAGGCTGCTGGGGAAACCTTAAAGTGCTTTTTAGAATGTGCACGTGAGCACTGTTGTGATTTGGCACTGAATCTATCACCTGAAATGTATGAGATTTTCTTTTTTTTTTTTTGGACCTTTTTCTCTCTTTAAAATATGTTTGTTCTTGAATATTGCAGGGCTGAGGTCTTGGAATTTTTTTTTTTGGCATTGTAACAAATAGGAAGAGACCAGAGCGTACCATGAGACAGAGTGGGTGGAAAGAGGTGACTTTATCCTCATTTGAGGAAATAACAGATTAAATAACTTGCCCAAGGTCATGCAGAAAATCTGTATCATCCAATCAGGGAACTGGAAACAGGTCTGTTTTCAGAGTTTGGATCACAGGACTAGTCTTATCAACCATGAACTGCTGCCTTTTCTCACTGAAATGTATTGCTTAGAGCAGGTGAAACTTCCTTACCCACAGTATTTGTAATGAAGGTTTCCCCATTCAGTCTTTATCTCCTCTGTGAATGACTCCTGACTTTCTTTTGTAATTCGTGTACTTGCAGTAAAGAGTTTGGAATAAATACAGGAGTTCATCCATACCGAGATGCGATACAATGCCTGCAAGAACAGTCATATCAGATAAGCTTAAGTTAATAATTAGGTAAGGAGAGATACGAATCAGAACTTGGCTCATTTGAAATCCTGCTGTTTTTAAACGGACAAATGTGAACATTTGACAGCTAGTAAATCTTACTTTCTTCCCTAATGAATGCTAAATTACTTCTACAAAAGAGAAACAACTCTGGAGGATTTGGAGACTTCATCCAGAGCAGTTACCAGTCTGACAAGGGCTGGGTAAAGCCGTCCCCTCTGTTGACTGCTCCTTGCTGAGTGAGTCAGTCTATAACTTTTCCAATTGGAGATTTTCTTTCATGCTCATATGAAAATTTGTGGAGCTTTGGAAATTTTCCTTGGAGAGGAAAATCAAATCTGGCCACCTCTCATGCTGAAACCTGAGGTCAGGAGTTGGTGCTCGGTGGGATCAGCAAGAAAGGGGGTTTCTTCCGCTCTGGCTACAGACCTGCATGGCACTTACAGCATGCTGAAGTGCAGGAATTAAGTGTGTGCTTGAATGTGATATAGGCGAAAGGCAGGGACAGAGGTCTGTCTGCTTTAACCCGAGTGGATCCAGGATGGACGTGTGTATTTGACCACTAGAACTGCAAAGGGCTCCTCACTCTAACCTACGCGCCTCATTTTCCTTCCCAATATTCATTTTCCAGGTCAAAATCCCCTGGTAACGTCTTTCTGGCACCAGGTGAACTGTCTTGGAAATAGTGAACAAACATAGCTTAAACGATTACCTTTTTTGTCTTCTGAGAATATATGAAAACATGAAAATCTGGTCTTTATTTTTTTTAACATGAAAATCACAGTTGGAAGTGTTGGCCTGTGTTTGAACAAACCAGCGAGTAATTGCCTTTGAGGAGGGGGCTGGGGTTTGGAAATGGATCCAACAGTAAGACTGCATGTTTGTCATTGCAATGAGTAACTTGATGAGATTCTGTCTACTTTAATTTCCATTAATTTGGCAAGTTACTGGAGTAACTCTAGGTCCAGATTTTCAGAAGATCTTGGAGGCTTTTGAGCATGTCTAAAAAATCTGGCTCTTATTTTAGGTGTCTGAATGGGAATCAAACAGTTGTAAAATAATCCAGCCCAGTTGTGGGTGCTGAGCACTTAGAAATCTGGCCTCCATTTCTTGAAAATCTGGCTGCTAACATGTTTTAAGACTGAGAAAAGCATGGCTGGAACATCATGCCAAAGGAAACAATTTGTCTGGTAATGACAGAGTTGAGAGGTAGATGATATTCTTTTAAATAAGTACAGTACCTAGGTCTGGATGATCTCTGCTTCCAACTAGATGAGGATATAAAGACACTGGTAATGAGATTCATTACAGCAGCTTTCTAATCTCTTTTGCTGCAAAATACATTACATTTGGAATTTAACTGTGTGTGCAGCACACCAGGTGGCCAAGCTGCTTTTACTGGGAGAAAATAAAGAAGCTGAAATGCACTGCTATATAGTGCTCTTAATGCCTAATAATGTCATAGAGGAAGAAGTATGTTCTTGCTCTCTGTTGCTGATGACTGCCGAGCGAAGCACATGTTATACAAAGTCACATATGCTGGAGAATAACGCTGCTGCGGGAGCCCTTAGCTCACTGGTATGTGACACTGCAATGTGATTAGGAAAGAAATTACATACTGGCAAAGAGCTTTCCCCCGTTTTGAGAATGAGAGAGAAGAATTACCCCCTTGGAAATGTTATATCTGAGTGAATTTACTTTCCCATGGGCTGATATCCTTCTAAGGAAGAAGGATGTCCTAGCAGTTGCTCAGAAGAAAGGACTTTTTTTTTTTTTTTTTTTCACCCTGCAAGCCTAAGGTGCTCTTGGAATCTTGGACCAAATTCCACCTTGGATGAAACAGGTGGGTTTCCCTGAAGAGAAATTGAGTCTCAGGTTAGTGTTTTATTGAATTTGACAGTTGATCCCTGAATGCAATCTGACTTCCTTCTGGCCTACCATGACTTGAGACTCTTTTGAGTGAAAGACTAAGTAAAAGCTTTCTATCCATGGAAGGTCACACCTGTTTATCACACAGACATATCATATAGGTACAATTGGGCTATGTTTTTCCCTAATCTCATAAAAGACCATGGAAATTTTGATTTTGAATTTAACAGGAGCAAAGTTGGGCTGCTCATTTGTAGTACTTGGACGTAGTAAGATAGTAGCACATAGCATTTCGACCTCTTAGTACACAAGCTTGCTACACTGCAGAAGGATTTTACCTTTTCCTTCCCCTCCCCCTTGTTTTTGGTGCTGAGCCGAAGTTCTTGTTGGCTTTGATAAGAAACTGCAGACGGGCTGTGAAGTGCAAGTGTTGAATGCTCTTCACAGCTGCTCGTGGTGGATCAGATTTGTTCCCTGTCATGGGCTAGGATCCAGTTGCAGGACAGATGCTTTACAGTTTTGTTTATTGGACTCGCTACACAGAGAGTTGTGCTCCCCATTGACAGGGAGCAGGTGGCTTACAGAAAGAAGAAGAAACATGTTTTTGTGGGGTATTTTTGACTGTTTACAAATTCCTGTGACATACCGATTGCAGCTGGATGTACAAAAAGGCAGGGCTGGAGGTGTCGATGCAATGCCAGCCTGTATCATTTAGACCAAGCAGTGATGCATCAGGACCAAAAATGACCCCAGAGCTTAGGGATGCTCATCCCGTGGCCTGGGATCAGCCAGCTCATAGTCTGCTTTCCCTTACCCTTCTCCTCCCTGTAGTTCTTAACTTCTTAGAGCCGTGGACAATCTGGGCTGCTCTGGCAGCCTCTCCTCTCTTGCCCTTTTCCCCAGCACCCTTGGAAACTCACTGCTGTAACATGACTAAGAGTGAACAAATTGTGCTCCTCCCTGGGCATGCAGTATGTGCACCTTTAGGCGCAGACCAGGAGGCATGTCAGGTCATACAGCAGGTCTACTTCTATCTCTTGTCATGTTACAAGACACCTACCTGTCACACAATGCACAAAATTGTCATTTTGGTGACAAATGTTGGATAGCTCCTTGGTGATGCCGTGGATGCTGCTTAAAACAGAATAAGAAATGAAGATACCGAAATTTGTAGGTGAATGGAGCACAGATTCACTTGGAAGGAATAGCAAGAAACAGAATAGACTCCAGTAGAGCCTGATTCTTGGTTTTGGCCCCAGATAGAGCAGCTCTAAGGTTGTATTCCCTTTCTGCCTTTCTCTTTCTTCCATTGTGACCAGATGCAAGCCAGATGCAATATTTAGGTGTCCGTGCTGGATCCCTGACCATAACAGTCACATAATGGCAGTTGGGGTTGAGGGTCCCATATATCTTGGTCCTTTGACATCTAGTTCATGTGAAACCCCAAATCCTGGGGCTCCAAAGTAAAGAGAAACAACAGAGAAAAAAATTTGTTTAGATAGCAATGTAATTAATGCCTTCACACCTCCACCACACAATTTTAAGGCAAAATCCAGGGAAAATAGGGAGGGCTGTCAAAACTTAACTATGAGTGGTCGTCTCTGTCAAGACATTTCAATGTCTGTTATTCCTTCATCTTATGCTGTTTGCATGGAGCACATCAAAACTGCCATTCATTGTTCAGTGATCTTTCACGGACTTTTTCCAAGCAATCCAAGGAGAACGAGTTACCCTGAAATGTCTTGCACAGCAGGAGCAGTGTTCGAACCCCATCTCCAGCATGAGCCGGGAACCAGCGTTACTATCCAGTCTGACTGCCGTTCTGGGATGTTTAATCGTGTAATTATTTCTGTGCATCAGAGCGCGAGTAAGTGCACATTCACACGTGTTGTGCAAGAGGCGCTGGTGAAGACATGTGAAAACCTCCGTGCTTTGTTCTAGACTTATGTAGCTGAAGGGTAGGCTGAGACATGTGGTCCTGGCAGCATGAAGAGCAGATGACGAGCCAGGATCCCTTTTATTCATAGCTGTGATGATCAGCGTGTGAGCAACCCTGATGTCAGCATAGGTTTGTATAAACCAGTTGAGATAATTAACTGTGAATAGGCACAGATTTGGGAAAGATCAGCCTGTATTAGTGACAAAATCACAAATAGGAAAAGGAACTGACTTGGGGAGACTGCTCACAGTCAGCAGGTTGCCAAGCTCTGGACATGACTAAAGAGCTTCTGTAGAAATTTAGGAGCTAAAAAGAGAAATTGCTTTACTTTAATATACAGGGAGGTTAACAGGCACCCACTGGAGCCCTTTTAATTGGCTAGTGGCCCCGTGGGGGATGGGACATGCCTGTTAAACAGTCATTCTGTGCAAAGCACAACCAGTCAGAAAGTATTCACATCTATCTTGTGAATTCCTTAAATAATAAACATTGGACAAAGTTCAATAAGCAGCCAGATCAAACAGAAAAAACTCACTTAGGAGGCACAAGAGAAACAGCCAGGCAGACGTGTGTGGGGGGCAATGTTCTACAAATGGCAAAAAATGACACAAAGGTGCAGACTAGAAGAGATATCTGCTCTGAAAGGAATTACTGGCAAAACGAGGTGAATGGTTTGGAGAGGTGAGGTGCTATTTATTCATGTTTTCAAGCACAAATTAGAAACTTTTTCCAAGGGCTGAATCTGCCTTTCGGACTCATTAAGTGGACCAGAAATGAACATCATCACTAATAATATCAAAAAACAACATGACAATGACCTGCATAAAATGCAATTGCAGTTTGTGGAAGGGCCACCGCTTCTCCATTTCCATGCCCAAGGCACTCAGGATTCAGTGTAAAAAATCTTTTTTCCACAGTCTTCTCCATTATCTATACATGTTCCTTATTGGTGAGAAGTTCACCATCCCTTTTTCATTACCACCATGCGCTCCCTGAAGCAATATTACAGTTCTTTGTTAATGAAAGTATTTTCCTAAGATCCTGACATGGATCTACTCTGTGATGTTTTCAAGAAACTCAAGAGCTGGAGCTATTGAGCCAGTCTGTTCGATCCCAAATGAATGGCTGGGATTTGACCCTGTGTTAGGATAAGCCCAGGAAGAAGCAGTTTAGGGGTACTCAGAGGAAGCAACTGTCCCTCACCATTAGTGAATCCCCAGCCCAGGACCCCATCCAGACCTGCTGCCAATGGTTAATGGGGTGGCGTGTAGAGCTGGAATGAAGGAAGCTCTGTGGGGTTGCTCAGGTGGTGGTAGGGTCAGGTGGGATTTTGGGGGAGTGGGCATTGTGGGATCTGTGGAGTCATACACAGGAGAGTAATGGTGCCATGGATGGGGCCAAGGCAAGAGGCCTGAGGATTTTGCACAGGGTAGGGTTGTGTAGTCTCATACAGGGGTCAGATACAGAAGCTGTACTGGTATTGTAGACGCATGTTCCAAAAGTATTGCTGTGACATTGCTGTCCTTGAAAAGGAAAAGGTTTTGGTTCCTCTCTTCTTAGCCAAAAGTGGGATCTTTGAGCCTTATGTCAGTAGATCTTACATGCTAAACTAGACATGTGCGAGCTGCTGGCTCTCCTATGGCCTACCTGAGCTTCTGCCTAAGCAGTAAGGCCATGATGCAAACATCATCCAATGCTTTGTTGTTTACACCTTGCTGATGGGTTGTCAAGATAGTGCGCAGCAATGTCACAGCGTGGCTTGTGACCCTGTTGTCAGAGTGGAAGCGAGCAGTGTTGACACGCAGGTCTCTCTCCTGCCTCCTGCCTGCTGTGCTGCTCCCCACAGCTCAGGGCAGCAGCCCCATGACTCCTTTCAGCTTTTCCTCCTCGCTTTCAGCTGCTCCCTTTCCTGGTACCTGGTGGTGACAAGAGCAACAGCAAAACCAGTCTCAGGCAGGGCTGGGTTCCTCTCTGCAGAAAGAAATCCATTATCCCACTTTTGCTGCACACGCTTTCATTGTACAATGCAATTCTGCCTTACCAAGAAGGTGGACAGGACCGGGGCCTCTCTGTGTCTCTCCTGTGCATCAGGGATGGAGCATCAAGGATGGAGCTCAGTCCTCACTTACAGGGCAGTAGCACTGGAAAGGACAGAACCCACCCAAATCCACTGTGTATATAAGTATTGATTTCTGCAGTGAATAAATGGAGAAACATCTTCTCTCACAATCTCATTCGCTGCCATTGTATCAAAGCACAAAACCAGTTAAAGAAGGAAGTAATGCCCCTGCTCTTGTGACCAAGTGGTGGGTCGATATTTGGGCCTTGCAAGGTTGTTTCTGTTAGGATGAGCAGGGAATGATGTGGGCCAAGTACCAGATAGAAGTTATTTTGTTTATTTACCAAAAAGTGCTCGCAAAACACTTCTCTACATCAAGTAGAAACAATGGACAGGCAACCTTCTTGATCTAGTGACCTCCAAATGCAAGAAGAGTGTCTTCTTTCCCCTTTTTAGGGCCACGTTCTTACTAGAATTGAGAACTATCAGCATAAATCCTCACTTGAACATAACCAGGGCCACGAGGATAATCAGGGGCCTGGAACATCTGCCCTATGAGGAGAGGCTGAGGGAGCTGGGCCTGTTCAGCC
>JAWLRI010000516.1:2674609-2687526 GCA_034781795.1 Crypturellus tataupa
TAATAGTTAAAACACTCTGGAAAAAAAAAAAAGAAAAGAAAGCAAGTCTGTTGGGGCTTTGTTTTTTTTTTTTTTTTTTTTTTTTTTTTACTGAAGATTGAAGCTGGAAAGCTGTGCAGATATTAAATATAAACCCTTTTGCTGTGTAACCATAATAATATAGGAAATACATTCCACTTTTCCAGAAGTGGCCCTGATCCAGCAAAGCACTTAAATGTAGGAATAGTCCCATTCAAATGGGCAGGAATATTATGGCATTGGAGTTGAAACATGTGTTCAAGTGATTTTTTTGAAGACATACACATAATCTAAATGAAAACTTCTTTTGTAAATTCTTAAAAAGACAGTCCTCCTATTTCTGAATATTAGAGTCAGATCTAACAGGAAGCTAGTGTTACTGCTTATTTTGCAGTATGATTTGAGAGATCTCTATCTATTCAATAACTGTCCTGCTAACTCACACTGCAGCACCTTGCCAAGATAACCCCATGAATTCTGGAAAAGAGCTGGGTGGTGTGGTCAGTTCTCATACATTCATGTGAACATGCCCATAGTCATGCTGTGTGAATCATATTTTAACGAAAAAGCTGAATTCCTGGATGAGAACGTCCCGTTCTTTTGGATTTATGATTGCACAGTCTGAATTTAGATCCAAAATTCATGACTGACTCTTCTCTCCAATGATCCAAGCCAAATTCTGGACAGGCATAATTATCCTGGAACTCTGTGAGAATTTGATATGCAGATCAGAATTCTGCAAACCACATTCCTCTCCGAGGGATTACAAGGTATTTTTAATTAAATGCTGTTTTCTTCAAATAATGTAAAGCCTGAGAACTTGTCCTTTAGTCTCCGACTCTGTTCTGTCACTCACCAACCATCACCCCCTTAGATCAATGCATAACAACACTGCCAGGTCAGGCATCTTAAGTTTCCAAATCCCATTTTGCATATCACTGTCTCTTCCTTCATCTCATCTTGTAAAAGGAACAAAACTTCTTCTTGACAGTAAAATGCAGGGAACTGGTGCTTGAAATAGGCCTCACAGCACATGGGATTTGTTGATGTTTTTTTCAACTGAGAAAGAAATAGAGAAAAAAAAACTATAATTTGCATCTGTTAAAGTCCGATGAGACGTCACCATCAAAAGAGGCTGAGCCACATCTCTTATCAGACAAGAGAAGGTGATTACACTGTAACCAATTTTGTTTAACCATCTAATTCTATTTACTCTTTGTAGTACACTGGCATCCAGGATTCCTCTCTGAACCAAATGCAGTGTAAAGTAGGGCATAATTTGCTAAAAGAGGCTGTTCTGGGACCCTGAAGCCAAGTGGAACGGACCTGTTAATCTCCACACAGCCTAAGCTGACCTCCCCTAAAGCAGGCATCCACAACTGCAGAGCCCTGCAACTCCTGCGAACATATGATATGCCTGCGACCCTAAAGCATAATTATTATTTTCAAGTATCTGATGTACAGCGATGACTATGTACCCACTGGGGCCTTGCACTGTCCAGTAGGGCTGTGGCAGGAATGGGCAAGGGCACAGATGAAGATGCAAACTCTGCTCAGATAATAATGGAGAGTTATGCAGGGGAGAGAAAACCACCTTTGACATGTCTTGCCTTTTGCGAAGAGGCCTGGGAGTAAAATACCCTAGAATACAGTTGAGAGTAGCTGGAGCTCTTCAAAGCAGGTTTGGATCCAAGCTAACAATTACGCACCATGGGTGATTAGGGGCCTGGCAGTAGAGTTTATTCTCTAGCACTCTTCTGATTGACAGTATAGATATTTCCTTGAAATCCTAAGGCCTTGATCCTCAAAAAAATGTGCATATCTTTGTTTAATTTTAATCATAGAAGCTTGCTATAAGTTGAAATCTATGCAGGATATGAGCACAGAAAAACAGTGTAGACTCGGGGTAGAGTAATGGAGTGGTTTGCGCATGTTCAAAAACCAATCAGAAATAATAGCAGGAACAAAATTCTACTCTCCTGACTATTAGTCCATCCTTCTTCCTCCCTTTTCCCCATCCCCTGAATAGTCTTCTCCTTCCTTGAATAAAGAATCATTGCAGTCCTCTCCCATGGAGACTCTCCAGTCCTGTTGCTGAAATGATTCTTCACACATGTGACAAGCTCTGGAGTGGGACAGGCATATAATTCAGGGAATAAACAGAGATCAAGACAGACTGCAGCTGATTAGATCAGAGAGCAGGAAAGGTGTCTTTTTGCTTCTCCAGAAGAAAATCCTAGCAGACCAAACAGAGCTCCCTAACTCTGCAAGGAGATGCCAAAGGGTTAAGCACTATAGCAGCTCTGGTCACACTTGCTGGGAGCAGGCCGGAGCTCTTTGGCCCATTCTTCACACTTTAGGAGGCCCCTTTCAAAGCAAACATAAGTCAATAGTTTAGAGGCAGCAGCTATCAAATCATGCTGTGTTGCTCAGAAAGAGAGAGAAAAAAAATAGAATAATGGGAAAAAAATAATCCTACCTGCCTGGTAGGAGAGACATTTAATCTAAGAACTAGTCTTAGCCACTGGCCATATCTATCGTTCATCATGACTTAATGAGAAGAATTGTCTTGCATTTTGTGCAAAGTTCTGCAACAGCAACAACAATAAACATTTTTTCACTTATAGTAGTGCAAAATTCTTATGTTTCTTTTTTCTTTCTTTTGACATATTTAGCATCACACAGCAGGGAATAGTTAGGCATTATAGAGCTGTTACTTCTCAGTGTGCTTTGCAAGGTAATGGATTGGTACAGTAGCAATGATACACTTGTGCCACATGGACTGTCCGCTCAGCAAGGGCTCATCAGTAGATGTGGCACTTATGGAGATGAGGAGTTCACCAGGGCATCAGAGATATCCTTCTTCTTCAAGCCTCTCGCTGGTAATTTATCAGAGGGAGAAAAATATGAGTTTTCTAATCCTTTGCATTTGAATGTTATTCCTGAGACTGTGGTGCAATGAGCAGACAACTGGTTTCCAAACAAGCTTGTTCAGATACTGGATTCATTTTAGCTGAAGAAGCATGAAGGTCCATGTAGACCCATGATTATCTGCTTGTGCATCCAAGTCCTGTGGCACTGTATATGTCTGTAAAGGTTTCTGGTTCTTCTTCTCTGAGACACTGACTTTGTGAAATAAGTCTCATTTTCTAGTCACTTCTTGCTTTCCATATCTGCTGGTCTTATGAGGTGGACATGGAGGTTTCACTTGGTGTCCAAGCAGGCTTGTAGTAAGCTGTGTGGTTTCCACAATTTTCTAATGGCCTCAGACAATGTGCAGTCACGTTTAAACATACTGATGTGATGATCTGTTATTGGAAAGGCAGCTCTAGTTGGGTTACCCTCCAAGTGTGGGAAAAAAGTACTTCAGCAATTCCTAGATCAGAACCAAAGAGGCATGAAAATATGTTGCTTGTTCTTTGGAGATGTCAAACTCGGTTTTCAAGAAAAGTTTCTTTCTGGCAGACAACTGGAGCTTCAAATTTAGGCAGAAATACATCTTTCAAAAGATCAGTAAAGTAGGTGCTGCTCAAAACACATAACCTATCACATGCAGAACTGGGAAGGGGATGTCAGCATTCACAGGCTCTTTAGGAAGATGGTCTCACAAAAATACAAAGCAGCACTTAAATAAAGTAAGTACAAAGAGAAAAAGGATTTCTGATGGAGTAAATGGCATTTCCTTCATGTCCCAAAACCTACACCTCTGTAGGTAGAGATAGGAACATAAGGTCCAGAAAGAAGAGGATATCAAAAAAATAACAAGAGTTTATTCTTATAAATCAAAATATTAGAAGAGCTGCTGTTATAAATGCCACTCTTTATCCCAAATATGAAATCTCTGTTCTCAAGGGAAGGGGTACCAAGGAGTCTTGGAGAAAAAAAGATGCCAGTATTTAGTACTAGCAAAATACACTTTTTCTCCAGTCCTCTTTTCAGAAGAGTCTGGACTGCTTTTGATTATATCAAAAAGAGATGACCTGAGACAGACACTCAGTGGGGAAAGTCTTTTCATAAGCAGGCAAAAGTTTGCATAGTTATAAGAAATGGAAAACAGGATAGTTTAATGAAAATTATGGACTTTTATTATGGGTTGTATTGGCTTCCTTAACTGTGATATTTTTATCTATGAATGATGTTACAAATATCCACATTTTTATGTACAAATTATGGTGTATGCATAAGACCTTCTCCAAAAAACCCTTGAAGTTCATGAAAGTATTTCCTCTAATTTTAATGGATTTTCTCTTGGATAAAGCTCAAGGTGCTGAATTTGTTAAAACAGCTTAAGACAGAAGAGTATTACTTGGAGCTAAAATTTGCAAGGTAATTATAAAAATAGCTGGCCGTTGAAGTAATGTGTAGGGAAACCACTGTTTATTAATGAGAATAGCAATGTGCTTAATATGTCTAACTGAAGGTAATAAATAAATCAATCCCAGATTGAGAGTCTGGGTAGTTACCAGAAGCCGGGGTAAACGAAAGCTTCAATAAGCATATATGCAGTGTAATAAGGACTGAATTTGTTGAGAATTTTGGAGATTGGTCTAGAGACAATGGAGTTTCAATAGTGGAGTGCTTTTTTATAAACCTTCTTAAACTAATATGACCTGAATATATTACTGCACCAGTTATAGACACATTTGTGAACGAAGTATTGGATTTAAAAAAAAAATCTGTCAAGAATCCTGTCTCGCATTATTCTACACAAAGCATCAAAACTCAGATCTTTGTATATTCTGTTACTATCTATCTTGCATATGCAATTCCTTTGAAACTTAAGGTGATTTCTTACCCAATTCAACTAGCCTGCTTCCTTCATCCTGTACATTTCAATCTGTTTTGATCATACTGGGAATAGCACAGGTTTCTTTTAGCAGTTAAAACAACTCCTTTAAATTCTTGAGGGTGTTTAATGTCTGCTACTCCAATGCTAACTGTTATAAAACTAATGTTAACCTATGTTCCACCTTGAAATACTTTCATTTGAAATTTCTTCAAGTCTTTTTATGGTGCGTAGGTTATTTGGGATTTTTTTCCTTTTCATTATAAATTCATAGACCATGTGTCAAATTCCTGTCTGAAGGCAGGTACAGGTCTCACCTTGTTGATGTCTCAGATGTATTCAGTATACCATCAGCCAGTCTATAAGTGTAGGGTACAGCTCCATGAATCCTGAAGAGGAGAATGCAGGTCCGTACTGTGCATATAGGTACATACAGCTGGTGTAGGGGAGCTGGCTGGGTGTAACTTTGGTGGTACAACACCCATGGCATCCCTATTCTGCTTCGTTACTGCTAGGTGATACCTGACAGATACATAGGAAGGGAGAAGGGTCTTGCTGGAAGCTCCTTACAGCACCACTTGCAGGGATAGGTGGGACTGAGAAGTCACTCGTGTTTAGCCTATTCTTCAATAGGAGCTTGGGGCTAAGTCATAGGAGAGGCTGTCTGGGGACAATTATTCTTTCCAGGGAGTCAAGGAGAGCTCCATGTATCCAACACCTCCTGCTGCCCTTGTCATGAATAGGTGATAAACTCAGAGCTCCCTGTCCCCAGTTTGTCCTGAAACCAGCCCTCCATCCTCCTTTGACAATCTTGCCCCAAAAAATAGAGGAAATGAGGTATGAGTGCTCTTGTCCTGGAGTTTTTCCTTCCATTTGTGAGCCCTACACACACTCCCACAAGCAGAAGCACAAAGATGACTAAAACAGGAATGTTCTTTCTTTGTAGGTGGGAGAAAGAAATGGGAAGGAAGACTATACCTGGAGAGAAGGTGGGAAAAATGCTACAGAGATAATTTTGGAAAGATGACATACCTAACAAAATATATAAAGAGTCAGAGTGACATTAAGGAACGTTTACATGTGCTTGAAATGGCAGAGGGGGCTCCTTCAGAAAAGCATTTCCAGAACAGGCCTGTTGGAAGTTTACAACGGGGACTCCCTCCTTGCACTGAACCTAGAGTAGCTCCCTCTCAGTCATCCTCCATCTTCCTCCCTTCTTGGGTTTGTAATGGCAATAATTAACGGGAGCCAATGAGGACAAACTTGTAGCAGATCGAGTGACCCGGTCGGTTAAAATGTATGCTTCTTCCTGCTCTCCTTGGAGTGACAAGATGCTTCCACTCTTCCCTTTTCCTTTCCATCTTCCCAGTGTATCTCAGCTCAGAAGATTGCAGTGCTGGAACATGATGACCATTCTTCATCTGCCCTGAGCATCAGGGATGGGACGTTGGGCTCTGTGGGAGAAGGGATCTGAGGTACTGTGGGGCATAACTGAGAAGATGTGAAATGAGTTAATGGGATTAATAAGGACACAGGGCATCCTAAACAAAACAGAGTTAACATGAGAGATGGAAGCTGGTTATCTGCTGGTCAGGAAGGTAGGCAGAAGTGTGGGCTAGGAGGATGTTGCCAAAAAACTTTTCAGGACTTTCCAGGTCGCTCCAAATTCTGTGCAACAGGGAATGTTTCTGGTTGGAGGTGGCAGAGTGGACTTGTGATCCAGTCAGTCCTTGTGGAAACTGACCCATCCCACAGCATGGATAGCACTTTGGAAAGGAAACAGGCAGCACTCCCAGGTGTTGAACGACACATGGTCCAGCATGGTCCAGCAGAGCCAAAGCATGGGCCTCCCTCCTTTCACCCAGATGGGGTCCCTCCCCTTGACCCTTATGGTGTGCAGACATCATGCCTCCCTCTGCGTCCCCAAGGCTTCCCAGTTTCTCCAAAGGCCACCAATGCCACTGCCAGGTCTCCTTGTGGTGCCACCTCTACCCAGCGATGCCCGTGCTTGTTCTCCCTCTGCACTGCATCTACCAAGGCTCCAACTGGGACTATGAGCAGGCCGGGCTGCACAGCGTGGAGCTGGTCATGCACTACCTAACACGTATCTTGCCATGCCTAGAGATGGGCAGGAAAACAAAAGAACCCCAAGGCTTGTCCTGACCCTCCCTTGGAGGGAACATCTGGTACCAGAACATCTGTTGCCAGAACCTCTGCAGCCTCTCAGATGGGCAAGGAAAACAACAAGGAAGTGGTTGAGTCACAAATTTGAAGCTGGTGATACAAGTTAGGAGAAAGTCATCTTAGGAAGATGGGTCTGATTTGAATATTGCTGAACAGCTGAAGTGCAGAGGCTCTAGCGTAAACAGAGCATCTCCAAACACCCAGCGCTCCCCTTCCTCCTCCAAGCTACATGAGCACGGTTCACATAGAGAGCAGAGAGGAAGCCCTTCCAGCTGTCTGCCTGGCACGTTTACAGTGAAATAGAAATGGTTTTGGCTTTCAATTTCTAAAAAAAACCTCACACTTCTTAAAAATTAGAGGAAAAAAAAGGAAAAGAAAGTAAGTCTCGTTTGTAACCGAGCAACATGGTAACAATTCTGATTCTTTCCACTGTAACAAATATCTTTATTAATAAATAAAAATACTAATGACCTCAGTGTGTGTGTTTTGGAGATGGCTGGTGTCATTCTGCTGCACTGTCTTGCTGGTACTAAAAGGCCCCTTAGTAAAGGACAGTGATGCGATACTGCATCCAAAATACTCTGGTATTATTAATATTGCATTGTGCAAGGCCTTTATCAGCCAAATTAAGCAGCAGTGGCAGGAACAGTAGCAAATGCCTGCACATTATCAGTACAATAATAATTATATAATTATGTCCCAGAACTACGCTGTCATTAAAAGGAGATACAGAAAATCCAGAGACTGAATTTTAAGGACATCCATTTGGCCAGTGTCTCTCCTACTGGTAATCTGTTTTTCTGCCTACAGAGGAAAGAATCTGATGATTTTCCTGCTCTGCTCATTTAAGGATCACCTCCAAAATAATGCCCTTTATGAAAAATTTCATTCAGGTTTTAGACCTTATCATAATGCGGAGGCAGCTCTTCTCAGGGTCAGCAACGATTTACATATGTATAGCATGCTGATCGCAACTTACTGTCAGCTGTTTTATTTTTGGATTTCTCATCTACTTTTCACAGGACAGATCACACAGTTTTGAGCGCGGCTTGGGGAAAAGTGACTATGGTTTCCAGAATGGCTTTTGGTGAGTTCAGCCCTTACATTACCACATCAACCAACTGATTAAGCAAACAAGATTGGTTGTTTGTTTGGGTTTTTTTTTTTTTTTTTTTTTTGATTCCTCCCACAGCTTTGCCTACAAATTTCCTGAAAATCAAAGCTTTGGGTTCATGCTTTAGTAGAAATATCTATTTTTTTTTATCAACACTTAAGCAGCAGTAAGACTGAGCTGTGTGTATAGTTCAGCTGTGTGTCTCAACCACTAATACCAAGGTAAATGTATCGCTGAAATCTTCTATTGCCAACCCAAAGAAGAATATTTCTTGAATCTTTCTGATAAGTAGCATAGAAATAGGGATATATTTTCCTCTTTGATACTTCCCTTTTACCACTGTAGAATTCAACTGAAAAAAAGATCAAGCATTTTTATGAAATATCGTTTAACATCAAATGCAAAGCAGTGAAAGCAGGCCCAGACCCTAAAACACGTTACGTCCAGCTGAGCATCCTAATCAGCAGTCTACAGAACAAGCATTTTTTAACTCATAAAATCTGAATTCCTAAAAATTGGCCATTTTCTAGCTGCTTGCCTTGGGGGATGTGCACTCAGTACCCACCTTCCCGGGTAGGGATAGAGCATAGCTCCCATCCCTCCGTGAATGCATCCTCATTGGGTCAGACAAGAGAAGATGAGAGAAGAGCCTCAACACTGCCACTGTCATTGTCTTTGAGGAAAAAAATAGCTATAACAGTACTATTTTTGAGGGCCTGAGTCTTGCTCAGAGCATTTAAACCTACTAATGGGGGCCAGATAGTTATCTGACATTATGCTTAGGATGGTGCTTGGCATGAGGGGGCATTTTGGACAGCTCTCTCCTGGTTTAAGTCTTATCTGAGTCTGAAGCTTTGCTTTTCTTTGCCTCACTTGCACCTCTGCAAAAGGTAGATTTTGGCTACTCGTCTCTCAAGAGTGCCATGCAAGGCACTAAGGGTTCGACAAAGTTTGGGGCAATTGCTTTTTCTTCTTTGCTGCATCAGAAAGCAAGCTTTTGGAAGCAAGAACATCAGAATCCAAGTACAGAACACCACTGACTTTCCATTCATCCTTTAACACTGTAATTCAGTAAAAAAAAAAACCCACAATCCCATCTATCTGTCTGTTTTTTACTTTCTCTTGTAAATCCCCATTCCTCCACCTATTTCTTTTCAGTGGCCTTGTCGTAGCACCTCAGGGCTCCTGCCATGACTGAGGGCTCTCTCTCATGCTGGGTGTTACTCATAGAAATGCTCAGAGAAGATTCCTGCTTTGAAGAGATTATGGTCTAATGGAAGATGATGCAGCAAAAATGCTACCAAAAAAAAAAAAAAGAAGAAGAAAAGGGAATGAAGAAACATTGAGAGGGTGAGGAGAACACATAGTGACTTAGCTGGGCCATTAGCTGTTTTTTAAAAACCATAGAAAACAGCTATAAGATATATGACAGCTTGTGGGTCTGTTACAGCTTTTTCTTTCCTTTCAATATTTGTTCCATTATTTTTAAAGGGTGTTGAAGCCAGGTTTGGAGGATGTAATTGTCAGGATGAATTTCTGTCCTTTTTTGAAGAGCAGCATGTTATTGTTGGTTTTTTTCCCCTTTCATCTTTTTAACACTTCTCCAGGTGTCTAGCATTTCTAAAAAAATAGTCAGTAGGACAGTAAATTCATCAGTAAAATTCCCTTTGATCTCCTCAGAATGGATGTCTGCAGATATTCCCTGTAGTCCCCCATCCACTTCATATTGACATATTCGACTGTAGCCAAGACGGAGGCCAAGAATAGTCTGTCAAAATTCCTTTTTTGCATATGTGAGTAAATACACCTTTTTAGGGATAACATCTGCTTCCATAGAGCACTCCAACTCTGGAAGAAACTCATGTTTTTTCCAGGCAACTTCCTTTTCCCTTCCTTTCTCTTTCCTCTCCTTCCCATTTTTTTTAATGAAAATAAAAGATCTGTTTTTCCCTTAGCCATAGCTCCAAAACTCTCATTCCTATGAGAGTTTTAGCTGCCAAATGATATGCAGCTCAGAACAGGGTACAACTCCAACTCACCGACCTAACTGTAAAAAAAGGCTATGGGAAGATGTAGTTAACTGCGATGCAGACAGCTGGGATAGATAAGCAAAGTTTGGGATGTGTGACTCTTCTTTTAATATTGGTTACACTGGTTTCTGTGTATTTCTTATGCAAAAAGTAGGTTTTCAAAGTAGTCTATTATGTGTTGTGTTCACCTGACTAAACATCTCAGTCTGAGCCAGCCCCCATCAGCTGCCTGAAGAGTCAGCAGAGATCTAGTCCAGGGAGACAGTGATTCATTTCATCCTAAATTACACACTTGAAAGGGATTAAGGAATCATGCCTTAGGTGCTTGCTTGTCCCCATTGACTGTAAAGGAATGACTAGCAGAGTGACGCTCTCTCCTGCAGTCACCTACAGATAGCGGAAGTTTCATGAGATGGAACCTGCCTTCTCCAACAGGGTTCTGAGTTAAAATTCCATTCTCTCTGGTTTTGTGCCACTTCATTTATTCTTTGTTAATTAATGAGCCTGAATTCTGTCTCTGGAAGTGGTAAAATGGGCCTTGGAGGACTGGATTTAATTATGACAAAAATTGCAAATATTTACATTTTTACTAGCATATGCTGGCAGGTGCGCCTTTTCTTGTGGAAACAAATTGTTGCATTTGTGATACAGACATCAAAATATCTCTGTTTTATATCAAAGTGGTTTTATTTATATCAATTATTGAGAAAATAATCATTTACCAGATACATAATTTCTATTAATATTCATTATCCTATGCCTTGAAAACTCACATACGAAATGTAATTACAGTCCTATAATCTGTGCACTTGACACACAGTATTTGAGAACCACACCGGTAGCACTAGTGACAAAGAGTCTCTGCTGGCAGTGTTGTACATTTAAAGCACCTAGGAAGGAAAGGAAAAAATAGTGGAAGAATGTGAAATATTTTCACAACAGCCTGGGAGAGAGGCTCAGGTTGAACTGTCTGTGGTAATGGAGAGAAACAAGAACTTAATAAGGAAACTGGAAGAGGAAGAAAGCTCTAATGCACTGCTGAAGTACATATCTACTGAAGAGCTCAGCTGAAGATGAGAAAGGGTTGGGAGACTTCAAGTTTCCCTCTAATTTTGAAATAAAATTCAGAAGATGAAGAGCAAAATCTGTTAGTTTATGATGGTTTGACTGGGATTGGAGGAAAAGTGAAGTAATAGCTAGCTCTAGCAAGTGATTTAGTGTTATAGCAAGTTAGAAAGTTAGCAGCAGATACAAAAAAGAAGAAAAAGACTTCGAGGTGAGATTCATCTCTCCTAACTTCAGGGATAGGATCCATCTCCCTGAAATGTGGGTGTATGGAGAGTGATTCACTGACCAAACGTAGGAGTCTGCTTTATAGCGAGACAAATCGCTTCCTAGGCTCCACCGACCACATTGACTCGATCTCCGCTGCTGGTGGGAGTGCAGACTTCCAGCTCACATGTAGACTCTTGCATTGCACCATCCTACACTGCCTCCTACCCAGGCTGGCTTTAGGGATGAGATTCGCTTCATCTAATTTCAGATGTCTACAGCAGACATCGACTACAAGCTGGTCATCCTGGGCTCTCTCAATAGTCAATGGAGAAACAGGTATTTTTAGGGAATGAGTCATGGCAATGCACATCTAGCTCCTGCCCCACAACCACTGGGCTAGAAAGCCAAATTCTCTTGCTCTTCTGATCTTATGATTCTTGCGTTTCTTTACTACACGCTTCCCTGTCATTAAGAGAAGGCAATGGAGTACCAACACCCGTCCTGCCTGTAGCCTGAAGAACAGAGAGCTGTGGGTTTAATTTTGCAGAGAAAGATTTGTAAGCTGCTTCTCCTCCCTTTCCCCAGCTGTCCTCTGTCTCAGCTCATGCCCTCATGCCAATGGCCAACTCCAGTCTTACAGTCAGGGTGCTGTGCTGCCCTGCCCATGGCCCTGATTGAGGCACCAACTCCTGCAGTCCTGTGGGATTTCAGGCACATGTTTTGATGGTGACCCACCTGGCCGCTCAGAAGTACCTCTGGGCTTCATTTGTGCTATGCTGGAGCCCTAGGGCTTCTGTGGATTTGTGCTATGGCTTCTGCGTCTGGGCCAGGCACGCAGAAATCTGTTGCTATACCTTGTACTTGTGGGCACACATATCCTTTCTTGGACTTGTAGCTCATCTGTGTTCCAGTCTTGCTGAAACTATCATTTCAGCATATTTCATTTCATATTTGCCAGAGGGACTTGGTATGGAAAAATTCATTCTGATTTTGACTCTATTTTCCTAGAGTTATTAATTTAGGGAAATGTTGCTTTATCTGTTCTCAGCTCTAAGATCTTGTGCCAGTAGTGCTCCAAGTTGCTAGGTAGACCACTCAAAACAAAAACAACAAATATTACTTTTGTATTGTTTTTCACCTTTCTCCAACTTGTAGGGTCCCAAAGTGCTTAGCAAACTGAATGCACATATGCCCAGAAGAGACATTTACCCATCATTTACAAGATAGTCATTGTTCAACAGCCAGCTGGACTGTTAAACCATTTTTTTTTTGGACACCAAGTGAAGAAGATTGCTAAATACCAGAGAAAACTGAGGAAGAAATTTAGGTAATTGGAATGTAATTACCTGAGCTGGGACTGAGCCAGGAGACTGGAGGAAAAGGAGAAAGAGAAAGAAAAAGAGAAAGAGAAAGAGAAAGAGAAAGAGAAAGAAAAAGAGAAAGAAAAAGAAAAAGAAAAAGAAAAAGAAAAAGAAAAAGAAAAAGAAAAAGAAAAAGAAAAAGAAAAAGA
>JAWLRI010000516.1:2687626-2748204 GCA_034781795.1 Crypturellus tataupa
AAAAAGAAAAAGAAAAAGAAAAAGAAAAAGAAAAAGAAAAAGAAAAAGAAAAAGAAAAAGAAAAAAAAAAGAAAAAGCCCCATTCTTTGGATCCATCAGTGCCATCAAATCTTCCTGGATCTGGAGTCTGGCATTTTTCTGTGTGTGACAGAGGTCCGTCCTCCCTGATAGCTCTACTGGTGGACTAGGCCAACAGCACGAAAATGTTTCCTTGTAGGACACGTCCCTGCTGCCTTCCCCAGCCCAAATTTGCCTAACTCATGAGTTCTGATAGACGCTTGGAATCACATCCTTTAAAACAGGCAACTGTTGATTTAGCACCAAGCCACAGTTTTTCCAAGGGCAAAACACAAAATATAACAAGCTACACATCTGTCTCTGTGTGGAGAGATGTAGCCCAAATCCACTGGAGACAGGAAGAGCTAATTCAGCACTCTTGCCGAGATCCATTAATCCACATATTTAATACAAACACAACATTAGAACTAATTCTGGCTCTGATGTAGAAAGCAGATGTAAAGAGTGTGTTTGTGTCAGAAAATCCAGCTTTTCATATTACCCATCATTTGTGGTTTGGATCTTAGTAGGGTAGTCAAGCCTCCTAGGATTATCTACCTGTCAAGAAGGGAACAGCAGTGGTGTATTCTCCTAGGCAAATGTTAAACCACATAAACAAAGTTAGTCCATTGCCAGTTGCCTTAGAGGATTGTCTAAAGATCCATTGTGGTTATCCTATTTCAGAACTAAAACTTGTTTATCTGGGTAAGTGAATCTTGTTATTCAGATTATGTACGGAGGGCAAGATCATCAAAGGTGACTCCTTTTTCTGTGATTTAGTTTCTGGATGCTCAGCTAGGTTACACCAGAGAAGGCCAAAATTTCAGAGTCTGGCAAACCTACATGACCAGTATATGACCTATATAGACCAGTCTGGCAGACTTTGCAGATCTATAAACTTCACAGAGGTTTGTGAGAAGGCAACAAAAAGCTTGTCCTCTCACTCGGCCCATGCCAAAGCCTGTAACCCCCTCCTGATGCAGATGCCTCCATGTAGACTCGCTGGGGCAATAGATTAGTCCCTGTGCTCTGAAGTTTGTGCCTTTGCTCCTGGGAGAGACAGGGAAAAACAAAGAGCAGCATTTCCATAAGGTAAAAATTCTCTGGTGGGGGAGGGATATTTAGTGCTGGTTCTTGTGATCTTTACCATCTGCAGAACAGATGGAGCTTCATTATGAGGAAGGGAACACCTTGAGAAGCATTATAATCTCACACCAGCCAGAGAGAAGCAAAACCTGACTAAGGTCAAGATCTCTCTCCAGGAGGATTTCTGCTTGTGTTTATGAAGGTTTAGAGAGCAGGAAGAAGAGGCTGATGAATTGTTGGCCAAAAAAATGCTGTGATTAACTTTGCTAGCATCAGAGACAAGTAGAGCAGGAATTACTTTATTTAGTTCTCCATCTGTAATGGCAAAGTGTATGACTTTAATCCTAGGAAGCAACCCTTGTTCTAGCACCTCGGAACTGAAGTTAGCTGGGTGGTTTTGTTTGCGGGATTCAGTGCAAACACTTTTATTTTTGTTTGCTTAACCTTTGTGCCTTCACTCTCTGTCTGCCCTTCAGAGTGCTTCTCACGCTGGCGTTCGCACAGATCCCAAAATCACAGCAAATCTCAGCTCTCCTCTCAGTTTTTTTCCCTGCTTTGGCATGCAAATGCTGGGAACCACAAGATTCATCTAGCTAACGAGTGGTGGATGCAGCACGGAGCTGAAAGGAGGCTGTGCAGGCATTCCTGCCTCACACGGCTGGAGACAAACCTGCCACAGCAAGTCCTAAAAACAGGCGGGGGGACAACAGCCCCTAACCCTCCTGGCAAGTCTGCACCTGGCTGCTGCACTGCAAGCCGTAAATCAGCGCTGGGACACAGCTCCCACCTTGGGATCCGCAACCCCCCTGACAGAACACAGCTGAGCTTCCAGTGTGAAATGAAACCCAGGTGAGGCAGAGGGCTGCAAAGGCAATCGCACCAAGCTTAAAAGCCCTCCAAGTGATTTTCTGGGGACAGCAGCTCTTGCTGTTGGTAGTTTCCTAAAATTGCCCTCTTCCAGTACACGCAGTCAGATTTACCCGAATCCTAAAACTGTAACAGCTCAAATAATTTGGCATATTCTTGGCACTCTTGCATTGGTTGTTACATTCATCTACTAGAAATCTGGGCAGCTCTTTTGTGAAAGAGTGTGGTCCACTAGATACAGGTTAGGAGCCCGGGTGTCAGGAATCCACCTACAGCTTTTCTCCCAGCTTCTCCAGATGGCTTTTTTCCTTACTACTCTTTAAGTGTCTCGTCTCTTCCTCCGTGTTTATGCAGTGCCTGGCGCAACAGGGGCTCGAGGCTTAGCTGGGCTGCTAGCAAGCAGCACCCGAACACAATAAAGACATGATCCTTTAGAGGCTCTACCACCTCCATGAATAGCTGCAAGCTTGGTTCTGATCCAAGCAACCTTATCCACAAAGTACAGAGAGAACCTGTCATAGTGTGAAATACTGAACTCTGCCTCTATTTGGAGGAAAGCCACAATTTATCAAACTGAACACCATGAGGAGTGGATTCGTCTGCCTACCTACATCTTTTTTGTGAGTTAATAGCTAGCAGGGAGTTTTGTCTTATATATTTTTTATTTTTAAAACTCAGATGATCATTTATTCAGAGTGTAATGACTGCAGTAGATGGGACTCGTAACAGATTCAGAATTAACATAATGATATTTGATAATAATCATAACATTTCATAATATTGATTGCTGGAGAGAACTGACAGCAAAAGAATGTACCAGCTGTCTCTACATGTAACATCTCCTAGGTTTTTAACTTTTTGTCTCCCGATAATATCAGACACAGGATTTATAGACTAATTTATTTATTTCTTTTCTTCAGGCTTGCTAACTTGGAGAGATAGAAAAGAGTGATGGTAGAGACATAAGCACTAGTGTACGCCCCCAAGAAGATAAAAACCTTAAAATCATGATCTTGGCCTGCACGTTTTTCTGGTCTCCCGGTCTCCTGCATTGAGCACCCTGGGGTTATGAGGAACTTTGGGACGTGCACTGGAGTCTCACAGGCTCCAGTGAGCTGTGCCCAAACTCATGCCTGCAGGATCTCTTTTGCATGGACAGGGTTTGTGGTTGTGAAGCTGATATCAAGGAGAGCCTCAAAGGTGCATATACCTACATGAGCCAGCACTGAGGCTAAGACTTTAAGACTAAATTGAGCTGACTTCTCAGCCATTCCCTGACCCTGAAGACAAGGAGGTCAAGATTATATCTGTACAACAAAATTCCTTCTTCCCCTAAAACCTTAAGGGCAGCTGTGTCCCAGCTGTCCCCTATGCATAGCCAGGTAGGTGCCATCCCCTGAACCATGCCTGGGAGCAAGCTAGCAAGCCCAAGCCACAAACCACACCAGGGACTGTGTTTTGCTCGTAGCACTGGGAGTCACTGCTGATCCCATGACATGGCCCTGTTTTATTTATGGGTAAAACTGCAGCCTGAACACCTCACGAGCACTGACTCGGTGGCACACTTATTCCCTTGCTGGCAGAGCTGTCCCAAAGGTGGCTCTATTTTGCATCCCAAAAGCTGAGGTGCAGTTGCTGTCTTTCCAGTTTGCTGATGTGGCTTTCATCCACCTTTGAACTTTTTCATTTTTACTCTACCTCCCTGGTAGGAATTTTAAGTTTTTGGTGCTTAGCAGTTTCTGAAAACTGGAAAGCTGTCAGGAAGCTTTTCAGGAGGATCATTCAACATCACTAGTCATTTCGGCTAATATTGTCTGGGAAAATGAAAGTGTTTCCTATGACCATAAAAAACTGGGGTTGAGAAATAGGCCTACTGCTCCTGAATCTTACTCAATTTCTTTAATTATGAAACTTACTGTTTGTGAGCTTGTTTTTCTGACCACAAAGGAAAACAAACAAAAAAAGGAATGAATTGCTGAGTTTGTATTGTGGGAAATTTGTATTGCAGGAAATTAATGCCATTCCTACCACCACTTAGAAGTTCAAGTACTTCTTAGTATTAAGAAACAATTCATAGGGTTTATAAGTGGGGACACATATATATCAGAGAGCTCACTTGAGCTGCTGTCCTGCTATCTTAGCGCTTAAGTTCTGTGATAAATTATATTGCAACCCTGGATTTTTTTTTGTTGAGGAATTAGTTA
This sequence comes from Crypturellus tataupa, assembly GCA_034781795.1. NCBI lineage: Eukaryota > Metazoa > Chordata > Aves > Tinamiformes > Tinamidae > Crypturellus > Crypturellus tataupa. The sequence goes on from JAWLRI010000516.1 coordinate 2,691,841, forward strand.
TGCTTATGCAAAGTAGCAAGGTTGTGGTAACATCTGTGGCTGACATTTTCTATCATAGGATGGTGTTTGACAGCAATGCGAAATTAGGTCTGAGAAGCATGATCTGAGAGAGAAAGAGAGAGATGTTGACTTAAGAAACCCTTCAAAGAGCATGGGATAAGAAAATAAGGAGCTTGGTAGAATCGCGAGTCCCTGTTTAGCTGGATGGCTGCAGATTGATAAGATCAAATATTTACTGGAACTTCCAATACAGAAGCATTACTGGATTTCTGGCTGATTGGAAGCAGCATGATCCTGAGCACTTTTAAAATAACACTCTGCTCAATAGACAACATGCTTTTTTTCAGTGCATACTCTGACATTCACCTACTCCCTGACTTGAGAAAATTGTTTGTCACTGTAACCATTTCTTTCCTAGAGAAAGGTAAATTGGGAAGAAAATATACATTGGGACTGTGGAGATTGGTGTTTGTTTTAAGGGAAAAAAAGGGCCACTGACATACAGGGAAATGAATCCTTTATGGCAAGGAGCTAATCTATTGCTTGCAGCGCAGAGGTTGCTGGAGAGCTTTGTCTAGTTTTAGTTGCTGAACTATCCCAACTGCAGGCATGATGCCCAAGGAATTGCATCTCTTTTATGGGCGCATAGTTTAGGAGGGAGCAGGAGTGTGCAAATAGCTGCTGCAAGGTGTAAATGGTGCTTAAGGCATGAGATGTGACGTGTCTGATGATCCCTTCGCTAGTAATTGGGGAAGGAAAGGAAGAAATAAAAAGGAAGTGATAAAAGGCACGCCCAGAATTTCCTAATTGCTAAAATTCTCTAATGTCACTAGCTGGTTCTACAAAAGTTCGGCATTTCTACAGATTCAAGCTTTGTTTCTTGGAATGGTGGATGAAAAAATATGAGGACTATGCTGAGCCTTGTATGTAAAAGGAGAGCAAGGTTCAAAAGACATGTGTGCTTTACCTTGGTACGTAGTGGCACTTTAAAGCCCGAGCGAAAAGCCTGAAGCTTTTACCTAATGTCAATTTGTCCTTGCTCAAGGAAAAACTTCTCTTATTTCAGTGCATAAGTTGCCAGAGGAAATTCTTCAGGATTTGTCTGATAATGAAAAGATGATTGGAATGACTGTCTAAAAGGCCTAAAATGGTGAGAAAGTAACAGCAGAGTGGTTTGAGAATAATATGTTTGCTGCTGTGTGTATATAGCTCCACTGCATCTTTTGTGTAAATTCTCAGCATTCCTGGAAAAGAAGAGTATCAACCAGAGATGGCATTTTCCAGGAAACCCTTTGAAAAGAATCATCCTCATATTCATTCACTGGAGACCACCAATATGCTTGTGTGTGAAATTCTAAAGCCTTTTGAGAGAGCAGCTGAATTAGAGTTTGTGATAGTTGGTCCGTGAGACAGAGAACTTTCCCAAACACATTGCGCTAAAATTCCCTCCTCCCTTCGTTCCTGTTGGTCCAGCAGTTGCTGCTAAAATTGATAATCTTAAGCAATTAATCCATCCAGCCCAGTTTTTATTAGGGATGATGGTTCAATAGTGTCTAAATATAAAAAGTAGAAACCATTGAGATACTTAGAATGTCATTATGTGGCCGTAGAGCTGAATAGCATTGTCTAGTGCAATGATTCCCTCAGGTGCTGATGGGTGAAGGTAAGCATAGGAAGCATTTCCCGAGGCTATTGCTCTGTGAATCCAACAGTTGTAATTGTCTTCGTGGTGGTAGAACATGAAAATGGAGGGTTCATGAATGAGGATGGATGAGAGGTCCTCTCCGTGACAAATAGCTCCACACACAAATTCCTGTAATGGATCAGCAAGCCAGAATCCCTACTAATGCACTAGTAGGGACCTCGTGCTTTTCACACAGTCTGTTTTTAAGCCTTGTGTGTTCAATTTCCCCTCAGGGACTATGGAAGAGCCAAATGAGAAGATCTGGTGTCATTCACCCTGCAGGAAACTGAAAATTTCAGTGTAAATCAGCCATCCAGTAGCCAGAGTTTTACTGAGGAGGGCTGAATGCATTAGAGAAAGCCTGCTGAAGAGGCAAGGATATATTAAAACATAAATAGAGAGAAAAGCTAGAATCAATCAGATTCAAAATGGAAATCACATCCGACCTCCTAATATTGGTGTCATAGTTAATTCTGACTATTCAGAAATGGGTCAGGAGAAAAGATGATTTTTGACCTTGGCAAGCATGTAGACTTTGGAAGAATGGACAAAATGCCCTGGACTCCTCCTAAAAATGTCAGAGAGAAATATGCATTGACCGAGGAAAAAATTGGCCCCTGTGAGATCTGAATCCCTTGGAGAATCCTGTCGGCAGCAGCCCAGGGTGAGCAAGTTTCCAAGTTATCTTGCCTAATGAGGTGCCCAGCATGGAACTGTTGAATCATTGTGTCCCAGAGCTGGTTCCTGGAGGGGATGAGTTTGGATCGTCGCTCTTCCACCTCTCCACAGGCAGGAAGGGGCTGGCTGGGGCGGCAAACGATGGCTCCCTCCCAGAGAGAGGGAGGAGAAAAGCTAAAGCAACTCAAAGGAAAAGGAGGCTTATCCGGCTGCTGAAGCTTCTCATGCTAAGAAGCAATTGAAATATTAAAGGTAATAAAACATGATTTAGTTCACGCTGTGAGCTTCAGTTATTTACTTCAGTTCACGCTTTACATTTTATCTGCTGGGCCTCAGACTGTCTATGCTGATAAATCACCATGTTCCAAGTGCGGAAGGGAGGGAAGAACACTTTATTTCATAACTATTCAATTATGAAAGTAGGGGAGGAGGGAAGAACGCATGAATCTATATCATTTTTTTTTCCCACAGTTACCAATATCTCTAATGTCATCCTCATTTTACCTTTTCTCAGCCACCAACCCTTATCTCCTGTTTAAGGACAGTAATAGTGACTTATCCATGAGGCAAAGGATAAAAATGACTCTATGACTGTGGTTGATTTCTTCTCCTCTGCAAAATATTCAGCAGGGTGAATCTTCTCTGGAAGGCTCTGGATTGACTCAGAAGAGGGGAAATCATCTGTATTCCCCACTGATGCTCAAGGATCCATTGCAGAATAACATTGTGTCATGATGAGGGAACAGATCCTTTCATTCTGGGGAACCTCCACTCTCAAATCCTTTCTGCCCAAAACCTCAAGTTGTGCTTGAACCTGGTACTGACAGAGATGGTGAATAGAGGGATGGGGCTGCTACTCAGAGAGAAACTGGTGTTGCAGCTTTAGAGGCCCTTTAAAATGACAAACAGTGGCACTAACTGACAGAGGCCTTTAAATTTTAAGGGAAGGTTGAAAGTGACTTTCTTTCTTTTCCTTGCATTTCTGTCCCTTTGCTACCCCTGACAAAGGACAAAATGTCAGTCAAAACTTGGTCTCTGCAAAGCTTTGTCACTTTATCTCTGTTTTAAATGTTATTTGAATGTTAGCTCTTTGCTTTTGCTTTTCTTTATTTAATAATAACAGCGTAAACCAATCATAATAGGCATAAAACTGTCATGAGAAGGTCATAAAACGCATACTGCTTACTCAAAGAAAGGGGTATCTTCCATTCTATCCGTTAAACAAATACTGAAGGGAGTTTCTCTCTCTTACTGGAGTTTATACATTTTTAAGTGTACTTAAAGCTCATATAAAGTGCCAGATTGACAGCTCTGCTTGTTGCCTGAATAATGACAGCATAGATTGTAGGCAGGGTGAGACACCGTCTTGCTAATACATTTCAAGTCTGTTCTGGAGCAGGCTGGGATGGAAGAAAATATGTAGAAGGTCCGATCCAGTGTGCGGCCCATGTAATCTTTTGCCTCTTTAGTCTAGCAGAGGTGGCAGTTGGACATGCCAGGTTAAAGAAAAACTGCAGTAAAGTAATCACTAAGCAAAGACTCACCCTAAATTTGCAAATAAAATTATTTCAGTGTGGTTGGTGGCAATTATTTCACTCATGATATCTGGACGCACAAACTGTAACACCTTAGAAAGCTAATTTTCGGAAAGTATGGAGCACTCTTCCTTGGTGAAAATTGGGCTTCTTTAATAGCATGTCTCTTCCGCAAAATCTAAATGATACTTCTAAATATCCATCTTATGTACAGCAGAATGTGACGAAGCTTGGGGCAGGCAGGCAGGAAGTAAATTGTGTTTAGATTTTGCCCAACTAAACATTCATTACAAAGAAAAGAAATCTCTAGATTCACAAGTTGCTAGAAGGTGATTTCAAACCTGAACAGCTACTTTTGAACCAATATTCCCAGCTTCTAAGTCATAGATAGCTTGTGTACTTTTCTTACTGCCAGACTAGGAAGGACCAAAAACTGTCCAGAGCTTCATCAGATCTCACAGATCCAGTGATCAGTGAGCCAAAAATCAGATCAAGTCCAATCTGCTGCAGCAAAGTATGTAGACATATCTGTTTATTAGACATACCAATCTGCATGTTAAAGTTACCTGTGGGGACTTTATAACCTCAAAGTGGGAAAGAAAAAGGACAAGACAAATATTTAAAAAGGGGGAAGTCAAATGGGTCATGGGGAACTACTATGTAAAGGTTTGATGATGACACCCTCTTTAAATAAAAGACATGGTAAGATAAACCAATATATTTTCTTAAGCCTGAAGGTGGTATATTTGATAGACAAAATAGTAACCTGTGCTTTTCAGCTTGCTTAGGAGGCAGTTCATTTATGAGAGATGTCAGACCAGCTTCAGGGAGCTCACTTTCATAATAAATTGTAATCTGTGACTCATAATTCCATAAGCCCTTCAGTGATAGCGGAATCCACAAAAATTGCTCTCAGGGTAGAAATGGCATTTCCTGACCCCGTCCAGGTGGCTGGTGTAAGCTTATCCTTGATTTCACATTTGGTTGAAATGACTTTCTCTTCTTTGTGCTCAAGACTTGTGGCAGAGCCCCTGAGTCGAAAGCTCTATCTAGGATAACTCATAGGCAAGTGTTTAATTGGTGCATGAAATAAAGTTGCTTAAGAGATATCCTGATGAATAGCAAGCACAGTTCCCTGCCTTTTTGAGTGACCACTCGTCTTTTCAGAAACTGATCTCAGGTCATTTTCAATCCGCTTTCTTAATTCTGTTCTTGGCTGCCACTAGCCAGCTGTTTTTATATCAGAAATGTTCTCTTGCTTACTCTGAGCAATTGGACTCTCCTGAGCTCTAAGATCTTTATTACAAAATCTCTCTGATTCATTTTTGGCCTTTTCTTTTGCATACTGTTCTTATTCCTGCTATGTCTAACATGACCCTGCTGAGAAGCACTCTGGGAGGGAACGTACTGCATTAGTAGGAGACGTTTCGCTCCTAGTGAATAGCATCTTTGTCATGGAAAGAGTTAGGAAAGCCTAAGTGCATGAGTGAGCAATGAAAAGCAATCCATTGCCACTTTCGTTTTGCAGTGGAGTGGTAAACAGAGGACTAACCACCAAGAAGTCGTGAGATTGAGAGACCTTACCAAGTTGTCCATCTTACCATCCTCATTGCTCTATGGGAGGAGCAGAGTTTTGATGCCTTTCCTGGCACATATGTGGGCAATTCCAGTTCAAACGTTGTGTTTGTACCTACTAGACCCTTAGCCAAATTCCAGTGAAGCCAAGGAAATACTTAGCTGAGTAGAAAGGTTGTTCAGAGTTTGACTCATGGTGAAAATGATCCTCCCTGAACCTGGAGGTCCCAGCCAGGATTGTGAAATCACTGAGTGCCTGCAGATCTGTGCTCTTCCATGAATAACAGCTTTGATCAGTTTGACTTTTGGAATTCATCTTTTTTGCCCTTGTAATTCTGCAACAACATCTTGGGGGAATTCATCTTAATCCACAATGTACTCATGTTTGCCATCATCATAATCTAAATTTAGGCAAAGAGAAAGCTACAATCCACTTACTCTCTCTACTAAAAGAGAGGCTAAGAGGGAGCTTTTACTATTTGCACGAGCTAATGGAGATACATCTCCTAATTCCCTCTTTGCCTCACAGATTTGAAGCTGCTGCTTCCTTGCTGTTAAAGCTGGTAACTGATAATAAAGGTAGCAATTATTTTTATATTGTGCAATGCCCAGTACAGAGGCTATGCAGGAGCCTCATTATTAAACAGCATTCAATATTTATTCATGTATGTAAATTTTACTGGTCGAAATCTTGACACATTCACGGCATTACATATTTCATTCAGTTTATCCTCTGTAATTGTTCCCAACTGCTCAACAGCTCTGAACGATGAGCCCCATTGAGAGCAGGAGGTACAATAAGTGCAGTGGCTGTTGCTTCATAAATAATCTCAGAAGCTCGAGGACTGCAAACGACCTTATTTCATTTGAGCTCGGAGTGAGGGGACCACTGCTGAAAAGTTGTTCGATGGGTTTGGCCCTTACGCTCCGTGTTTACACATCGGTTTTGTTACTTTGTCTTCTGGAGGGGAAGCTAGATTGCACAAAGGCGTGTAGTGAACGTGAGGTGCGAGAGATGCATCATCATTATAAACAATATATTTGATATTGTGGCCCTGCTTGGGCATTTTTTGAGCATTTATGATAAAAAAAAAAACACATTGTCTTGGTATAGCTGCTAGGAACTATCTAGAAAGTTATATGCATATCATTTACATTTTACATTTTAACAAAAATCTCAAAGGGCACACGCAAGAAAGGGGAGGGACTCAAGAACAATAAGCAGACATATATTATGGCTTTTATTTTAAACTTATTTCCTGATGAAATTTTTATCTCTGTCTGGAAACTGTTTTGGCATGATTCTAACTGCATGCAGAAGAACCAGTTCAGCGCAACTTCAAGACGTAGTCAGTTTAGAGCCTGAAATGGAGGGTATGGCAGAGCCCTTATTTTTTTGTTAAAATTGTCCTCACATGTTTCGTTGGCCATTGGTAATCAGTAATTAATCCTGAACTGCTTGACATTTGTGCTGCAGAGATCATAGTACTCTGCAGAGGGGAAGTCAAAGCCCCAGGGAATTGAATTCTTATATGCTATTTGGGTAAAGTATTTGCTTACTTTTTACATACACCAGTGATGAATTTATCTGTATATTCCACACTGCTATACCTCAGGAAACTTCTAGCCTTTGAAAACTTTGGTTAATTCATCAGAGTGGGACATGACCACTAATAGGATACAGGATAGGCATTCTACCTTCATATCAGGTCAATTTGGAGGATACTTACGAATAGGTTGAACGACAAAATCAAGAGAAGAGTATTTTCACCAGTCTAGTCAACAGTAGCACAGGAAAGGAGGAAGGCGAAACACACAAGCTTTTGTAACAAATCCACAAGTTGCTTGTTGCCTTAAGCAAGATTTGAACAATGAATTGAAGCCCAGGGAAGAGAGAGAAGAACGCCAGCGCTATTATCTCTATATGCGGATGCATATGATTTTGAAGAGACTTGCCACAAGCAAGCACAGAGTAGAAACTTGCAGTGGGGAACCAAAAAGTGAATGTCTGGAGTCCCAAGCCCAGACAAGTGAAAGGTAATCAGCAGGCTGGATCTCGCAAAAGGAAAATAAGGAGAGGATTTGCACTCCCACTTAAAAAGAAACAAAACTGATCTTGGCACAAAGCTGCTCTTTGCCTTATAATTACTGTCTAAACTTTCAGTGGTAGTGATTATCATCTCATCGTGAAAGGAAAGATATGGCGCTGGGCTCTGATGGAGATCACAGGGTCTTGTCTTCCACGTACCTTTCCTCCAGACTTCTAAGATCGTTTCTTATGGGGCAAGTGACCATCACCGTAACGTTGGCATGGCCATGCCTGCTGCAAACAAGACAGATTTGCTGGACTATTGTGCATGGTTATTTGACATTTGTTCTTTTTTATTGTTTCCTTTGAACTAGGTGATGCTAGACCGAAAGCATATGTTGGCTGTTTGTATAAAGAATATCATGACCAATCAGTGCATATAAATTACATCTGGTCTTGTTACTTCTCATTAGCGAGAACAAATTTGAGAGGATGTGGTTTGTGCTCACCCTGACAAGGTTCTTACATCATGTCTGTCTCTAGAGCAGGCTTCAGAGCTGAAGTTTTGTCTTTCTGCTCTTCCATGATGTAACCTGGCCCGTCCATGGAGTTCAGGCTGCATCAGAAACTTAGCAGGGATTACTGTGAAAAGCAGAGCTTGAGAATGATTAAAAGGGAGACTTGGCCAGCTAGACTGTGAAGGCATTTGTAAAAAAAGTCTATGTCATTGTCACAGTAATTAATGGTGAAGAACATTTTGGTGCCTATGAATATTGTACTTAAGGAATTATATCAGCATGTTAAAAATGCATCATGAGAGGGCACATTTCATTTGACTTACATTCAAAAGGAGCAACTAATAATGCAAGGACATAAAACCATGTCAGCAGGGAAAATTGTCCTTTCTTCTCTTCAGTTGCTAAAAAACCAGAATCCTTCAATTATCAAAGATCCCAAGAATGTGTCCAATAGTTAAATTTAAGCCTATCGATATTCCTGCAATACTGTTTGGTGTTGTCAATGGCTTACCGAGTGTCAGAGATGAGCAAGTTCAACAAAAAAAAAAAGAAAGGTCTCCAAATTTGCATACTGCAGCAATGCTGTGAGGTCCACAGCCACACACATCTTTTAGGAGGTTGGTAGCTCTTGTCCTCCAGCCCCTCGACCCCCCAAAAGATGTAGGAGATCTACAAATATGTGAAATATAAACGGTTGATAAGGTTGCTCACAAATATAAAAAAGCTGTAATACAGGAAAGCTAGATCTGTACTAGCAAATGAAAAGATCCAGGACACTGAGGACAAGCAGCCCAGTACAGTTTTCCTTGTATAACTAAACGCTCTTCCACCACAAAAGAGGGTAGTCTCATCCGTGCTGCCTCTTTGCAGTCTTTGTCCTGATCTGTCCTTGGGAAGATGTAGCATCTTCATTATTGGAAAATTTAAAGAGCAAGGGGGAAAAAAAAGGTCAGAAATAATTTTCCTCTACCTGAGTCTGCATTGGTCCTGATACTAGATATCTTCCTTTCAGTCACAGTTCTTTCAGTTCTGTTAGTTTATAAATATACTATTTCTTGCCCTAAGCCATGCCACAGTTTTTCTAGGCATTTTTCAAGCCCTATCTTTAATTCACTTCTGAAGAGGCTGCAGTAGGTGGTGAAGTAATCCTTGTACTTTGCAATCTTTGTACTATATGACTGCACACAATGTCTCTTGGGATTCAGCCCTGGTCTTGGATGTACACTAGACATGACTATTTTAGCTATCACTTTTTTATTCAAGCTGCAGGATGCTGCTCTGCTATTCCCTTCATTTGATGTCATCACCTGTTCTATTCTTCTCCCAGTTTTTTGTTTGTTTTGCATTTGAGGAATATTTCCTGATTCGAGACTGAATAGAGAGGTCGCTAATGGAAACCCTGCTTCTGAAATGCCAGGAAGCAAGAGAAGAGCGATCAGCTTTGAGAGGCAACTTCTAGTTGTTGGGGTATGTTATGAAATTACCCTTCATGTTTATGCCTGTGGCACAGGTGACCACTTTGGAAGTATGGGAATGCAGACTAGTCCAGGCTCTGTATGTAAACTTGCTGGCTTAATTTCGTGATGACCTCTGCCTTGAGTAGTGATTCACCAAACTGTCCCAGCATTGCCCCTCCAGTTTGTGTGACTACCCAGGACAGTGTTAGAGAAGGAAAACGGGCAGAGTGTGAGAGTGACCCCAGGGGATGATGCCGGGTGGGGAGGGCTGAGCAGCTATATGGGTCGAGCAGCCTCGTGTGATGTGGGACATTAAGCCGTCCTCAGTCAGTGCTGGTGTCAAGGTAGAGCCCCTTGTTCAAGGGGAGGATACAGGAATGAAAGCAAATCTTCAGCTCTCACAGTCTTTATTTAAGGACTCGATTCAGTTAGGAGGACTAAAGGAAGTCATCTGTCACTATGGAGTAGAAAAATCCATGGTGGGGTACGGAGGCCAAGCTGGCACTTGGAAATGGGGTCCTGAACAAACAAATGCCCCAAATGAGCTTTGCCCTCTTCTCTGATAAGTGTTAGATGCTAAGTCTGATTAATACAGTCTTCCCTTGCTTTGTCATGAAAATCTTTGGTGTTGTCTAAATTCATGAAAAACATGTTTCTTTTACCAGCAAATTGATTTGATTTTCTTTGATAAATTATGAGTTATCATAAAAGAAGAAGCACTTTGTGTGCCTGGTGACAACTTCCTTTGAGGTATAGCATATTAATCTACATACTGCATTTGCTTTGAAGTCGGAACAAAATCCTAAATCGTGATGTGTGTGCCTGAAAAAGAGACAGACGGCAAGCTCTGTTCTGCTCTGCTACATCCGTGCAAATCCGGATCAATGCCAAGGCTGCAACTGAGATCAGAATTGGGCCCAGTGTGTAATCTGCAGGCATATCCCATACTCAGTAGGATCCGAGAGAAAGGAAAGAGAGAAGTGAGAATTTCCCATTTTAGTCGTATGTCATCTCCCCGGTGAAGGATGCGTTGACCGGAGGATGATCTTGCACATTAAAGGTAATATTGTGTATCTGTGTAGAACAGCTAAAGAGAACTGGAAATAAAAAAAGTCAAAAGAAGCAGTTATGATGGTAAAATATCAGTGTGACACAGGCGAAATAACTCAGAATGTTTTTTACTGACACGGTGTCAGCAAGATGTAGAGCCTGTTTCGCCACTCATACTGGTTTTACAACCACATAATTCAGCAGATGGCAATAGAATAATCCTTGATTTGTGCTGGTTCAAGAGGGTCAAGCAGTTACCCTAATTTCTTAGTCCGACTCTCTCATTTCTTTTTGCCATAATCTAACTTCTTCCTACTAAAAGCTACTTTTGCTAAAGAGCCTGTGGGCCTTCTGCTCTGCCAGCTCTGCTGCTGCAGGGCTTGGTAGTCGCGGAGAAGGTCCTCCTGCCTTACATTAGCATCCGAGAAAAAAAGGGGTCAGGATCCACATGTGTTTGTGAGCATCATTTTCACAGAAATTTTGTTCAACAGCTTTAAACTATGTGGTCCCTGGAAGACTAAGAAGCTTCTTTGTTTGAGAGTGTAATGGGAGCATGATAGCAAAGGGAGATGCTGTTGTTCACCTTTAATGACTTTTCTTGCTCTGATCTCACAGCTCTCACCTCATACTTTTGCTGAAATACTGGCATAAATATCATCCCCAAGTTTAGGTATAATCTTGGTACATAATTTCTACTTCCCTTTCCTTGTTAAAGGAAAGGTGGGAGAGTGGGAGTGGGAGAAGATTGACATAGAGATGATAATAGAAGGGGAAGTAATCACAGGCGTCTGTGATAACATGGAAAAAATATAGAATACTGTAGGGAGGTGGTGAAATCATGGGAAAGGACTGAATTTATTACCATCACAGCTGAAGTTTGTACCACAGACTGAAACACTCCAAATCACAAAGGCAGTTGATCCACCAGAAAGAGCCACTTGCAGTGAGGGTGGTCTGTGTATCTGGTCTGTGGGGCCAATCTGGTTTGTGGCCCAGGATGGATGGAGAAATTATACCTCCACCTGGCTCAGAATGACAGTGTCACTGAGCTCAGAAGGGACCCCTAGAGACCGTCTACCCCAACTCCCTTGCTCAAGCAACGTCAACTAATGCAGGTTGCTCAGGACTGTGCCCTGTTGGGGTTTGAGTATCTCCAACGATGGAGACCCCATGACCTTTCCATGCAATCTGTTCCAGTATTTGACCACTCTCACAGTATTTTTTTTTACGGTTAAATGGAATTTACTGTATTTCAGTTTATGTCCGTTACCTCATCCTGTCACTGGAGAGCACTGAATAAAAGTGTGGTTCCATCTTTACTCCCTGCCCTCAGATCTTTATACAGTTTGATAAGATCTCCTCAAGCCTTCCTTTCTTAAGGTTAAATAATTCTTGATCATTCAGTCTCTCTTCACATGACAGATGCTCCCATCCCTTAATTGTCTTCCCCACAGGTCTCAGGGGCCCGGGATTCCTAAAGGCATCTCCTACCAGTACCCACCAGTAAAGATCCTCTGTACAGCATCCAGCAATGGGTAACAACCCATCCTTTGTCCTTGTAGATAACCGCAAGGAATGGGATATAGACAGATAAAGGTATATAGGGCGTGTAGAGGCCAGTCTGAAGAAGTTAGTAATGCAGGGCCATCCATCCTAGTGATCATGTGATTGCTAAATTCTTTTTAACTTAGAATAAAAGCCTCTTTGCCTCATCAAGAATGTTAACAACTACAAATGCTCAATCCAGTCCTTGTATATTTTCCTCACAAGCCTCTAAATACTTTCCTTCCTACTCATGTGAAAGGCAATTGTGATCTGCAAATAGTTTTTCTTTAAATATATTCCCTTTAGTGTTTGGGGTGCTTCTCACCATGCGATAGTAAGTGAAATAACTAGAAAAGAGAAGAGAGAAGGCGCAATGTGGATGGTGTTGGATCTATTTCAGGTTTTTATTTGCTGTGTGTTATATGTAAAAGATCATTTACATCTGCATCATCTTTGGCTTGTCTTTAAAAAAATCTTTTTTTTGTGGAGTGAGTATAAGAAAGAATTGTATTTGGATCTTATCAAGAAATAAAATAACACAAAGCACATCTTATGAAAGAAGAGGCATACTGTGCCTTTTTTCCACTGGCCTACTGCCTAAGGGAAACATTCACTGGCAAATCTAAAACTTGTTCAAAACCCTTTGGAGAAGCAGACTATTATTAAATTATTTATTTTATCTTTGAAGTGTTTCCATTTTTACACTGTTAAGGATTTCTCTGTAAAAGCCAGGGTGCCTGAGAATATTTGGCCTCTAGTGATCTTTGAAACATAAGCCTTTTTTCCCCCCTCTCTTTTCTCCTACTCTCTCCCTCCCAGTTTCTTCCCAATATGGATGAGGATCTGTCTGATGCAACCAGGCTGTACTCACTGGGGATATTTAAAGAGATCTTTAGTGGATGGATAGAACTAAAGCCTAGTTTTCACTTTGTTTGTTTAACAAAGAAGAAACAAACCTGGCAGAATCAAAAGGTGTAGGAGATGTATTCAAATGCTCTTGAGCACTTATTACACTGTTAAGTAATTACATGTTAAGAGCATGCCTGTAGCAGCATCTTTTGAAATAGCTGTGCTAGTTGGGTCTTCTGATGCCAGCATAATGGAAGAGATTTCATTTGCAAGGCTGTCGTCCACTGAGACATAAACCTTAGGGGCCTAATTTAATGGGACATCTCCCGTTGACCTCAGGGGGTTGGATAGGGCCTGAGGGAAACTCTGTTGTTGCCCTTTTCCCAGGGCAGTCCTCGTAGGCTCTGAGAACAAAACAATTACGTGGGCATTTGCTAATGAGCAGAGTGCCTCGTGTTGGGGTGAGGTGTTGGCAGGTCTCCGAGGGCACCTTTGTGGCCAGCTGGATTTGAAGCTCTTGAAGAAATTAGCCCATCACTGGCTCTGCAAGGTCTCGTACTGGAAGAAGGGGACACGATGCACGAGCTAACAAGTGGGCTTAGCAGAAATGTGACTTGCAACACAGCATTGCAGAAGTTTCTCTTCTTGTGGTGGCCTCTCCAGAGTCATGAGGAGAGACCGTCCATCCCAAGGACGGACCCATCCAAACCCAAGGAGCTGATGGCGTCCAAGATTGCCAGACTGGGTAAAATGGGTGAGGGTGAGATCCTTTCCCTGGAGCTGGGCATGGGAAATTCCTCGTTCCTTAGACTATTGGTAGTGGGATGTTTCCCATTTTAGCTAGCTCTCTGGTTAAAGGGAGCAGCTAAAACCTATTGAAAGTCTTGACCCAGCACCCCATTTACATAGCTGAACGTTATTCTGAGAGGGAGGACACTGCATTAGTTTGTTTCATTTCATGCAACCGCTTCTTCCTTCCGCATACAATGTTTAGGTAAATTATTCCTTTGTTTCCAGTAGCTAATGTGTTTTTTTTCTCACTTTAAGCAGTCGGGGTTGCACTGGACCATCTCACACTTTTTTGATCAGCATATTGCCTGTCATTAGAAATCTGCTCATCTTTCCTTCATTGCTAAGGTTAGTTAAGTACAAGTGCCTTCAGCTGCTTCCTGTTTCCTTACCTCTCCTGTTACAAAACATTTGAAAGAGCGGAAAGGGGTCTCTGCCGCCACAAACCCGTAACGATGCTAACTAACATCATTTCTGTGCAGTAGCAGAGCAGCCACTGCTACAGTGTGGATGTACATCTGCACATCCATAAACTGGCAGGAGCAGCAGGAGAAAACTGGTGCTTCCAGTTGCGGGAAGACCAATGTCACACTGATCTGCCAGAACAGCTCCTGATACAAGATTGATCTCAGAATAGTTTTGCACAAATAGAGAGCCCTTATCAGTTCAGTGCAGTATTCCACGTGGCAGTGGTCTTCAGGATGCAGCGTTTTGACGTCAGAGCCAGGAGTTGCATGTAATCAAACCATGCTCTAAGATCACTGCAGGAACCATATTCTAAAGAGAAAATATAAATTTGTAATGTCAGGCCATCCACTTTCTTTTTTTTTTTTTTTTCAGAATAACGTGAGTAAGTGCAAATAAAGGTGGTGGGACACAAAAACAATTTCAAAATGTTAATAACTGAGAGGTTTGTGTTATTCTGGGCAGCCAAGGCAACAGGCCAGCCTTCAGTTCCTGGAAAATCAGTGGGAGCCAAGGAAGCTGCATTTCAGCCCTCAAAAACACAAGGGAAAGTTTGAAGAGCCCCACTAAAAATCAAGGGATTTGTGTGTGTGCGTGGCTGGGAGCATCCCAGGGACAAGTGCAGCTGATAGAGTGAAGAGTTTACAGAGCGGAGCTGTGAGGGAAGCAGGAGAGCCATTTTTCTTGTGGACAGGATAAAAATCAGAGCCACTAAACAACATTATGTTCATGTCCTTTGAATAATGGTCGTGTGTATTTTTCTTTTTATTTTTTTTTTTTCTGTTTAGGCTTTTAACATTTCCATCTACAACTCGCAAAGCCCTGTACTCTAGCTCCCTCTTGGCAGATGGAAACTGGAGGGGGAAAAAAAAAAAAAAAAAAGACTGTATGTGCTGGCATATCCATATGGCCATATGGCATCCAAGTGAGAAATTACTTGGAAGATGGGGCCTCTGCATGAGGTCACAGTCTCCATACGTTCTCTGATGAGTGCAAAGGGTCCTGAAACTTGTTGCTGCTCTAACGGGGGGAATGGGCCTTGTACAGCAAACGCTGCAAATCACTGTTTGAGAGCAAGGGGAAATCAAGAGAGATGAACAGACTGATGCCCTGAACTTCCAAGTTATCTAGCTACCTCTCTCCTCCTGAAATCCTCAGGACTGTTGAGAACACAGGCCTGAGAGCTTTCGAATGATTTGCAGCCTCTTGCTGTGAAATGATAATTACACAAGAGAAAGTATATGCTGACTTTATCACGCATAAAAAAAAACCTCCTCCATCTGAGTTGAGTGAAGCTCTCCCCAGCACAGAGGATCTGCAGAAGATGCTGCGTGCCATGGGGGAAGGGTTGAAGTGATGCAGGAGCCTTGTGCTGGCTTTCTGCCTTAAGAGAACAACATGTGAGGACTACTTGCATTAAGGCACAAGTGAGATCAGATTAAAAAAAGACTTTAGTCTGTTGTTCTGGGCAGCTCGATGGTCTATTCAAGCAGACTGAGCAGTTACTTGAGTGCTGAAGACTGACTTTGATCAGGCTCTTCTCTGTTATCCCATTGCACTGTCTGAACCTGATCTTGAGTCATCTGATACATCCATCTTTGCCTTTTCATTATCTTCAGCGGGTTTGGCATAGGCCCTATGTACTCATATATTTGTCTCTGTAACTCTCCTATCTGTTTACATATGTGTCTGATGTATTTATTTTCCCTAGTTCCCACCATAGTAATGTATAAGGCAGGAATCATCCTCCACATTGCCAATTTCTTTTGGCATCTTTCCTGTGCATGTTTGGCTCTGCAATTTTCCTCCAAATTATGGTGGGATTCTCAGCTATTCTGCAATGTTGTTCCACCTCTACCCAGACTAAAGGGCTGCCCCTGGCTTCAGGGGGAGCTGGCCCAGAGCACAGTGGAGCATTTTGGGGTGTTCTACCCATCACGGACAACAGAAACAGCTCAGAGTGGCAAACGGTTCTTAGATCCTAGGGCAAGCAGAAGGTAATGGACCATGATTTCCCCAGAAAATCACAAAGGCCTCAAAACCTCTTTTCCATCCAGTCACGCTTAAGGCCAGCTGTTGACCCTCTAAGTAGGAGCTAAAATAGCTGCGAAGGGTAACTAGTTTGAGAACAAAATATAATTTTCAGAAAGGAAACTAGCTGTTTTCCAAGCCTTATTAAGCATCGTGTTGACAGATCCAAACTTCTATGCATATAAACATGTAGAAGGAGAATAGCATGTTTATTTATACTCGCAGTGCCCTTGCCATCGTAGTCACGGTGCTGTGCGACCTCCGGACCTCAAGGTGCTCCCAGGCTGGCTCTGCCTTAAGCCTCTTGCCAGCAGGTTGCTGTGATCCCTCCTGACCATCTTCTCATGGAAGGTCTCTGGAGCCTGCTAGGAAAACCCAGCTGATACCCCAGAACGCACTGAAGTTATGGGGAGCCTTGGGCTGAACTCAAGCACTGCGCAAGTGTTTAACCAGCATCAGCAATTCAGCTCCAGGGCAGCTGACAGGCATTAGCCCCTCAAAGGTTCGTAATGCTGCTGACTTACGTGCTGCTACATTCAACCCTAAACTTTGTTCCAAGGTCTGGCACAGATGTTTCCAGTAGTAGCCACCTGATCACTCCAGATCAATTGTCAATTCTAATTTTGCAAGAAAAAAATAGCATTTTGGGCTATTATCGCTCATTTCTTTGCTTCCACCCCTTGCTTCTGCCTAACTAGTTTTTGGAGAGCCATGGAAGCGCTGCACTGCTCTCTGGATTTGTGTTGCTGAGCAGCCCTGGGTCTGCTTGGGTCTGCCCCTCTTTCTTATGACATTTGCCACCTTTATTTATTAAAATGAGAGAAAATGAAACCCAAACACAGCTAACACTTGTTAATCTCTTGGAAGCCTGAAGAGCCAGTCATTATGTATGGACAGCTTTATGCCAGACATAAGTATTGCTTGGCATGGGTCCTTCTTTAATTGCATTATACAAACATAACAGAAAATTGACCCAAAAGGGGAAAACAATTTTATCCTTAGAACATTCTTCTGACTAAGTACAGAGCTTTTAATTAAATTCCCTATACAAAGTGACTGCCTGTCTCTCATGTTGAGTCTAATTGATATCAAAGCCATCCTTAAAATCAATATTTTTTTTCTGGAAAAAAAAAAAAAAGAGCAAATACCCTCTCCACCCCAACAGAATTCAATAAATAATTTGATAGTACTTGACTCCTAACTGTAATCTTTGTCTCATTTGAGCAGAATATAAAGTGAAAACTTGTCCCCACCACCTCGAGCATCCTCATCACATCCCAGATCAGCTGCCCCTGAACCTCCTTGCTCCTCCTCAGAAGGTTTGCTGCTTCCATTTATTTCGGAGCACCACACTGAGCAGGAAAAGAATTTGAAACATGGAGGTGGCAAGGCATTTACATGGCTTTGGTTACCTGTTTAATATGTTTCATTTATTCATGATTATCGTGGTGATCGGATGTCCCTAGAAGTCTCAAGACCAAAGGCAGGTTAGAGCCAGTGGAGGACAAACCCATGCTCTTCCAAGGCTGCTCCGAAGAGCTGGTGGTGCAAACTCCAAAAGCACATGTTTAAGGCTGCTCCTGGGAAGAAAAGGCACTCAGGTCTCTGCAAGGGTGGCGATGGGGTCCACTTTGATAAGGCACAAATCAAAGGAGCAGACCTTCTGTGTTACCTTTGCTTTCTAAACACTCTTTCATCTGTCCTTCTCGCTTTGTTCAGGTGCCCTGTCAATCCACCTCGAAGCAGAACTGGTGGGAGCTGGTTCCCTTTGCCAGCTGTAGCTTATAAAACCAAAGGAGAAGGACAAAAACCAGCAAGCAAGAAAAAAAAAAAAAAAAAAAAATGAACGCTAGGGTTTCTTTTTCAATGATTCAGCCAGATTTAGTGAAGCAAAGAGCTACATTCTGGCATTAGTGGCTGCCCCACCAAAGCGTGGTTTAAAGTCAGAGCACAGGTAGCACGTGCAGGTCTTTTGCATGGCCTGTTCCCAATAAAAGCAGGAATCATTTCTGCAGAGACCACTGCTGGGTGAGGGAGCACAGACTTGAAAGCTCAGCCCTTGTCTTCAGTTTCTGCTCTGTAACGTCTCTCTGTTAATATTGTCCCTCAGGGACTCTTGCTACAAGCACAGTTTTCTTTCAAGAGCGTATGCTAATTGTGGCATTAGGGCTGTATTTATGGTCTCTAGTTGCCTGTGGCAGGTAAGATTGAGAGGGAAGTGGCACTGAATCTGCAGGCAGATCATGCTCGTAAAGAATGATTTGGGGCTTCTTGACATCCTGAAGCACGAGGGATTAGCATAACGAGGAACCCGCCTTGGCATCTGTGGAATAAAAATTCACCCACAGTGCACGTTGCCGAGCCAGTTTCTTGGACCTCGCAGTAAGAATGCTCTGGGAGCCTGTTTTACTAGGGAAAATCCTCTCTGTTTTCCTGGGTTTTGGAAAAGAGAAGCCAGGGGAGGCTCCAGGCATGGAGAGATGTGCTGCTGTAGCACATTGTTCCTCAAAGAGCATCTTTCATTTAGGTCTGAAAATTATCTGCTTTCCAGAGTGATCTTGTGCCCTCACACCTTCTCTGTGGTGCCCATCGGAAACAAAAAGGAAGAGGGGGTCACAGAAAGTAGGGAGGTCTCCTCCATGAAAGGGATTTTCCCCATCAGGAGCTGCATCCCATGCTTCTCTGGGAGGTTTGCTCATGGTGTTGGCAGACAGACCTGCTCGGGTGGCCATGTGGACACTTTTGTATGCACCTAGGTCTATCCTGTGATCTCATCCACACTGTGCATTTCATCCTAGGTGCACACAAAACCTCCGTGTAAGGCAAGTGCTCAGAGCTGCCACCTTCACTCGCTTACCATAAATTTGCTTAGCCACCCACCATACTGATAGGATTTTTAGCAAGGGCTGGGCCATACATCTGAATGATGGGGGGAAGTGAGAAGGGCTGGAAATAAGTATTGATGTGAAGGTGCCAAGGCGTTATAGGCTCTGCTGAGTGTTCACAGCCTGAACCTGCTCCCAGATGCACTGGTGAAAATCTGAGATAACTTTGTTGATGTCAGAGTTTCACCTCCCCAGAATTGGCATGTGGGAGCGTCTCCCCATCGGAGCCGAACATTTCAGAGCAGACAGGTAGACCCAGATCTTTCATCCCACTAATCATGCAGAACTTCTCAGACATCTCTGGGAGAGATTTGGTAGGGAGGTCCCTGAAACAACAGCCAGCATTATAATTAGCATTCTTAGACATAGTAATTGAATAAGTAGTTATTTAATTATTATTTTCATTGTAATAAATAGTTCTTGTCAGCTTTAGTCCTGTAACTCACAGACTGTGGAAATCCTAGTAAGAGGAACAGAGCTCCATTTCAAGACACCTGCTAGAAGAAATACTGCACCATTGGAGTAGCCATCCATACCCATGAAGAAGGCAGCTGCAGCCATCCATACCCATGAGAAATGAAGACTTCCTCATTGCCCAAGATGATCCTTGGAAAGGGGTATTTAGATCCAGGGAGCAGCTGTAGTGAAAGCCAAAACTGTTGAATTTATATATCTGGAGTGAAGATATTGCTTAGTCAGAATATGGCATAGAGACCCACAGGGTAACCAGTTAACTTTTCCTGCATGAGCTGCTTTGAGCTCTGAGGGACATTTCTTTATTAAAGGAGGCTGTGTGTTGACAACACAGCCTGTAAAGCAAAGCAGGTGGAAGGAAGGGTCCATCTTGGCTGGTCTTAGCGCCAGCCCAAGAGATAAGTGTTTGCAATGCAGCACGCCAGAGCAATGTAGGAAGATTTGTCTCCTAAACAAGTTAATGATGGAGCCGTGTCACCATATGTGTGGTTAGCTTCCAGCAGCTCCTCACTTTTTCAGCACGAATGGAGAATGACAGATTGTATATTAGACAAATTACTCTTTTCTTGAAAGCAGCAGTCACAGTGATATCCAAGTGCCTCCTTCCTTCTCTCTTCGCTGCACAATTTCTGCACCATCATTCACAGCTCCATGCAATAAAAGGTGGTCGGTAAGCAAGAATCA
The DNA here is from genome assembly GCA_034781795.1 of Crypturellus tataupa. Taxonomy (NCBI): domain Eukaryota; kingdom Metazoa; phylum Chordata; class Aves; order Tinamiformes; family Tinamidae; genus Crypturellus; species Crypturellus tataupa. Next base: position 2,712,089 of record JAWLRI010000516.1, read on the forward strand.
CATCTTTTGCTCTCAGATGATTCAGTTTACCAAGGCCGTGCCTATAGTAGCAAATAGAGCAGGCTGTGCTCCATTCCCTGGTCTTCAGGCCAACTGGCGTGGCGACACTGGCATGTGCATGGAGAAACCCTCCTCCTCCTCCAAACAGGGTGGCCACAGCCCAGCTACCTGCCGAGAGCAGCCCCTGGCTCCTGCTGATCCCCAGGCTGTGCCCAGGATCTGGAGAGCACTCGTTGGCCTGACCCAAAACCTTGCCAGGGAGGACGTCGCAATTAAAGTATGGAAGGTTTCTGGACGGGTTTCAAGGCCAGGTGGTGGCCCTGTTTTATGGGTAGAGCTGTGCAGTATCAGGCTTGCTGTATGGGTCTGACTCCATCACCTCGAGAGCTGTGCAGAACTGGGGTCTTAGCAGTGCTCTCCACACCACCAGTCAGCTCTGGTAAAGACTCAGAAGAAGCAGATCCTTCAGCAAGGCAAGCAGAGGCAAGGGAATTAATGTCCTCAGGTGAAGGCTCATGGGTTGCTTCCAAAGACAAATTCAGTAGTTACCTTTGGGACAGAAACTGTCCTCTAAAAACTTCACATCCTTGGGCACATTTTGGTAGAGACCAATAGCTTGTTCACCATGCTCACAGTTTCCAGAGAGGGGTCTGATTCCCCTTGCAAGCTCCTTCCACAAAGGTTTAAGACATTTCTGGCATTAAAGACTCGTGGTATTTATTGACTGAGTGTACAGTTACCCCGGTCTAAGGATACTGCACATAAGATCTTCCAACAAGCGACATTCTTGGTCTATCTTCTTCTGAGGACTAGCCCACAGATCTCACCAAGCACATGTGGTCAGAGCTCTGGTGCTCCAATCTACCCTCCTCCCTCTGCTTTTGCTTTTGCACCTTCTAACACATCTTCCAGGCACCAGCCACATCACAGACTCGGTTCTCTGTTACACTTTTGCTTCTGGCCTTGTTTTTACCCCTTCTGCTGCTGTTCTGTGGCTCCAGGACATCACTGTGGATAGTGTATTGCCCTCTAATGGATAGATTTCAAACTGAGCAGCTCGTCCCACAAAAAATATTGGTTGGATCTAGTTCTTTGACTTGCTAGTGAGGCAGGAGACTTGTTATCCAGGTCTAGGCTACTCTCCAGTCCCCATCTTCTCTTGGATCAAAATAAGATTTTTTGTTGTTGTTAATAGGTCTTAATGTTGCAGGTATTTTTAAGATGAAACAGCAGAAATCTATGTCGTAACAAATCCAGTTCCCTCATGTCTATGAAAGCTTTAATTGACTTCAGAGTCAGGAAAGCTGATTTCTGTGATTCCATGCTTCTGGTTTTCAGATTTTTGTTTTGTTTTGTTTTTGCTTGCTTAATCCTGCTTAAAGTCTTAAGATTTATTTGTATGTTTATAAGATGCTATTTTTCTCATTATATGTACATTATAGTCGCCAGGAAAATAACACAAACAAAAGCAAAAAGCAGAATGGACTTGCAAATAGCTGATAATTAATTATGGAGAACTTTTGAAAGGGTGGCTTAGCATCTTAAGCAATTCCTTTTGCTGCCAGATACATGGGCTTGTTTTATAAACTACAATCAATCTGCCATTGGGGAAAACAACTGCAAAATGAACTTAGTCATCTGAGATCATTTCCAGTTTCAAAAACTAAAAAGCTTTGGAATGTAAAGTACCCTCTTCTTTTAATGTCAGTAAATAAGTTGATCTGTTTATATGGTTTTCAATGCAAGTAAACTGCTTGCCATTTAAACAAGTTCAATCAGCTGTGAAAATTGACATTTTTAAGCATAAAATCAGACTTCATCCTACCATGATATTAAGTATTAAGAATTCATTTAAAGGACAGTATACATTTGAGAAACCGGCCTGGAGAGACAAATGTTGATTTCTACCATTCACAAATATGTACAAAGAAATGGCCCGTTGGCTCGGGGCCTACTGTTTTGTAAAAGCTACTTTGCATACTTATTCCAACGCAATGAATAATTGTTGCGCTGAGAAGACGTTCAAGCTTTGCAGGCAGCTCGTGCACAGCAAAAATCCATCTTCAACCAGGACTGCTAGGGACTGCGCTGTGATGCTGTGGATGGCGGCTGCATCCGCAGGCTGGGAGGCGGTAGGGCTCAGCATCCTTCGGTCTTGGAGCCTGGGGCTTCACCAGATGGGGAGAGACACGTGTCACCAAGCCTGCATTGGTGGGACTTGTTGCATTTGGGCTGTGCGTGGCGACATTTAGAAGCAGGGGTGGGAGATGGGACATTCATACCATAACAGAGGTCTACACAGAGTCCTGCAAAGCTTCAGGCTTCCCTTCCTTCTCTCTCTCTTTCTCTCTCTCTTTTTTTTTTTTTTTCCTTTTCTTTTTCCTTTTTCTATCCAATTTTGGGGACAAAAGCCTGTGCCACTTAACAGGCTCTCAGTGGACACAGCTCTTCACAGCTCAACACCCCTGATGTTTTGCCTGTGCCAAAAGGCTCTCATTGTGCAAGGGGTTTCCTTGTGAATAGGATGGAGCAGTGGGATTACTGGGCTGCTGAAGAGGGACAATGGGGAAACAAAGCTCAGGCTGCAAAGCTCAGACATTTATTTTTCACAGGGGCATGGCTGCCCTTGCACAATCTCTTTCAAAAGTGCTGCAGAGTCTCCGTAACACAATCCAGCCCTGCATGCCAACAGAATTCCAGTGCCTTTGAAACCTTTCCATTCCATCTTTAATTTGAAAAATGTGTACCCATATACTACTGCAAGCTGAAGGGATGCTAAGCTAGAGGAAGATCTAACATCAGGCTTTGGTGCTTCTCTCTTTGAGGACCTATAGGTGTTTTAAAAACTAAATGAAGAAGGTGTCGGTCTTTCAGCTCTTTTCTCCCTGCCCCTGTCGATTTCTCTGTTCGGAAATCCAAGCGGATGCAGTTTCAGTGATCCGCTCCCTGCTGACCGAACACATCTCTCGTCTTCCCTGTCCCCTACCAGCTCGCTTGTGGCTTCCAGCATGAATTTTAGCTCAAAGTCCCCACAAATATCCTGCAGCTTTTCCTCCTGGGGACAAAGAGAAGGAGCAGCCCCTTTGTCGTGGCTCTGGGAGTCTCCCACCTGCTTGGAAAGGAACTGTGGCTACAGTGGGAGCAGGGGAGAGTGCCAGAATCTGCCTTTTCTCCTTGCTGGGACTGCAGGCTTGCAGTGTGGTGTTTCTCCCTTGTAGAAATTCGCACCAGCACCCTTGCAACGCTGAAAGCTCACCCTGCCCATACAGGTTAAGTCCACCTTCACGCTTGTCGCAAGGCTCATGTACTTGAAAGACCCCCAGGCCAACCCAAGGAATTGTTTTTCCTCTTCCTGCATACCAAGCTGCACCCTGGGGTAGGGGTGGGGAGAAGCTTGTTCCATCAGAACTAAACAAATGCATCCAGTTAAATGTTTTCAATGGAGTCATAAATAACTATGGTTGACGGGGTCCCTAAAGACGTTGGTTTTGTTGCTGTTTTTTAAATGCTGGCAGCTTCAGCAACTTTTATAGATGCATCAGAGTAAACAGCCTGCGATCCTACAGGATCTTGTAAATGTCTTTAACAATGAGATTTTTTATGCATTCATATTAGATGGGTTTGTAATAGGCATTCCATATATCTACTTACTTTATGTACTGTAGAAAAAAAAAGAAAGAAAAAAATCCCTGTCCACTATATATCTTAAAATGTAGATCTTTAGCAAGGTCTGACTTAGGAGAGTAAGAAATAGATCTTTTTTAAATGATCATGGTTTTCTGAGATTTGGAACATCCCAAAGCTTCAGCGGTAACCAGAAGGGACGGAGAGGAAGAAATGCTCCTGCTTAACTTAACAAAAACCCAGAAATTTAAGAAAGACTTAATCGCAGTACACAGGTTAAATTTCCTCATATGCTACTAGAAGACTCTCATCTTGCAGTTTAAAGGCACCCTAAGAGAGCTGTTGCATGGCAAGGTAAAGGGTGCCTCAATTCTCTTGGCTCAGTGAGAGGAAGTTGGCCGTTTCACTTCAGAGCAGAGTTGGTCTTTCATGAGTAGGGTGGCTACAAGAAGTGTCAGCACAACATTTACACCTTGCATTTGGGGTAGGATACGTGGATTCCCTCCCCTAGAAGAAGCTAGATGACAAGATTCAGCGACTGAAAGTGCTCTCAAAATTCAGCCTGAAAATGAACACACAGCCTTTACCATAGGCATTTTTAGATCCTGGAACAACTTACCTAGATTTCTCATGATCTGACAGCTTTAAATCAAGTCTGGATGTGTTCCTAGAAGATACACTCTAAATCAGCTGAAAATTATGACTCTGATGCACGATTCCTGCAGTGAGGGTCTACAGCCCACATTAAGCAGGAGGTGAGACCAACTGAGAAAAACGTCCCTTTTGGCCTTTTCATAATGGCTTCTTTCTGAAACTCAATCCTTACCATGTTCAGGCTTCAGGCTTCCAAGGAAGAAGCTAAGGAAGAAGGCAAGGATGAATCCTACCCAAGCTACCTTTGAAGTTGTTTGTTTTGCTGATGGCCACCTGACCCAGTCAGCGTATCTCCATCATATCTCCATGTATAGTGCAAGGAAAGAAGTAAGACCAGCCAAGGTCTGGCCCATCTGACCCACACTGGGGTAAGGTGTCTGGTGCCCTGGGCTGCCCTGGCTGTGCTGACTAGGTGGATAGTGAGTGCAAGGGCAACTGAGAGTGATTAATTCAGACAGATTTAAAGTCCATGTGTTGGTAGTGCTATCTTGAACCACTCTCCAGATTGTAACTTTATGCAGGCAAGGAGGAAAGGGAGAGAATAGTGACAATTTGTTATTATGCCTAGAGACATTTGTGGGGGAGGATATGAACTAGCATCTCAGAGTTGTGTTTTTTCACCAGACCCAACAAGAGACAGTAAGATCCAAGGTGAGCACAGGTTAATTGCAACTGCTCTTAATTCAGTCCTCTGCCCAGATCCAGCTCAAAGGCTAAGTGCTCAAGCTTCACATGGTGTCAAGAGGTGGCTACTTCTTAGGAACACAGTTCCCTGATATTGTGGGATGTGTGCTGGCTGTGTATATGGGCAATCAAATCTTTGCCTGCAGTATCAGCTACCTCCAGTCTTCTCCAAAAATTGTCTTTCTGTTTTCCTTTCCATATATAAAAAACATCATTAAAAGGTCAGTATTTCATTTAATACTGTAAAGAGACAACCTGTGAGTCGCTGGTTTGGCCTATATACTTTTTAAATACTGTTCTTGAGGATACTATTTTTTAATTCTGGCTATTATCAAAATCAGTGCAAACTGATTTACTGTTTACAACACAGAAACTTTGTAATGAGGTAGGAACCATTCATGCTGCAATTGCTTCTGTTTCTTATGTAAGTTTCTTCTGTAAGATGCAAATGAAGAAGTACTTTGTAGTATCTCAGTGTCAATGAATTTGGAGACTTTGTGAAGGCAAAGAGTGGAACATGGAAGCATGAAGAGCATCTATGTCAACTTTGGAGATGTGACTGCAATTGAGTTAGAGGTCTGATTAGCTTGGGTAGACCATCACACCGCTGTTGAGACTACAAGATTGATTCAAGCTAGAGTGTCAGTGTGGCATTGCACAGTGCTCACTGCAAAGTACAATCAGGCCAGATGGTTCGGAAGTAGACGAGGCATCTTCACATTACCTGGTACAGCCGTGACTCAGTCTAATGAGGAGTAAGACTGGGCAAAAGGAACACAGCCTATGGATCAGGATAATATCTTACTCTCTTAGGATATGGGATGATTTCCGGTGGCAGCCCTAGTGCTTAGTATATTTAAATCCACATCTAGACATAACAGGAAATCAGCGGTAGGATATAAGAACCCAGTAAGCATCTTCCATCTCTACTTTCACTGCAACCATGAATGGAGAAATGGTGATGGATTTTCCGCAGCTTGTGGACCTGGTAGTACACTTTCTTCTAAACGTGCCTGCAGCTGCTGTAAAATCAAAAATAAATACTTTTTTTTCTTCTTCTAATTGTTTTCCTCATGTAAATGTCTGTAAATCAACCAGTTTTGCTTTGCCTCTGAGTCCTGCGCAATTCTGGGATCACTCCTGGTAGGTGGCACTGGAAGTGATTGGTAGGAGTCACTACCCTCCCCTCTCTACTAGAGGATATTGGCTTAAATGGGCTACCAGCTAGGTGGTAGCCAGGTGGGTTACATTTCTGAAAACTCGTAAATGAAGGTCCCACATTGCTCAAAAAGCCCCAAAGGTGTCATAATTAAACTAGAATGTAACAACAGATGCTTAGATTAACCTGTGAATATCTGTGCTGATCATGTTCCTATGACACCACAGGTACTTCAGCATTTAAGGGGGTTTTAGGTAAACACCAGGATCATAGAAAGGTTTATTAGACACTTCTAAAATCTCCACAAACAAATATAAGCCCTTTAGCATGAAGAGTTTCATGAATGATCTTGCTGGTTATTGAGCCTTTGAAGCGCAGAACAGCCTGGATACCAAATTTAAAAGGCAAGTGTCAGCTAAAAGCAGAAGGAATTTGGGTTGCTTAGTTGTGTGGAGATGGGATCTAGCAGTGCACGAGGCTGGGCTCAGGCAAGGATATTCTTGTTGCTGGATTGTGGTTGTGTTGTTGATGCTGCTCTGTTCTACTTCTTCCTGGTCCAGCAAATCCACTGGATTTAAGTCATATGAACACCTACTTTTAGCAATAGCCAAAAGCAGAAGAAAGATATTTGAGCAGTAAATGAGGAAGCCAATACCTCTCAGCCTCTACTGGACCTGGTATATCTGAGGAACGCAAAGCTGGAGCGATGCCACTGCTGCTAACCGTACTGCTGCTAACAGTGATTGACACCTGGGACTCACTTTACCTTCCCACGGCAATGGGATGTTTAGATATTTTAAGGCAAGTCCTAGAAATTACAGTCTGAGATCACAGTGGGTCTGTAAAACCACAGCTCTTTTCTAAACCAGAGCAGGGCCTTTGAAGGAGGCAGAAACAGATAGGCTGAATACTGGGTGACTTCCTGACTTGTCTCCCTTGTGTTTAGCAGGGCTCACACCCTGTCTCATTCTCTTTATGCTCTTTATATAGACATCAAATGGCTGAATAGCTACTGTGAATAAATCTGTCATTATGGGCCTGATTTCGCATTTAAAATGACTTTCCTCTGGGATGCTACTTGCGGGATCCTAACTTCCCAGATCTGAGGAGACCAGTGCAATTTGTGTTCATATGAACAGAAGCTCGTGCATTTTAAACTATTGCAATCAAATAATCCCATCTGTACTTGGGAGCTTGCAGCAGGCCGAGTTACCCTTGTCTTTTTGTAGTAATTACAGAACTTCTCTGGCAGGAAGCATTTCGGGTGAACTACACCTTTGTCCTTTCAGCTTTCGGCTGCCTCGCAAGAATGTGTAAAATACTGCAGTTCGCATTTTAATTATCTCTAGGAAGACTGACCATCTAATGACAGCATCGCCTACCTTCTTCAAAGCATCTCCAGACTCCCATACTTAAATCCTGCTAACTTCCAGGGTGACAAAAGGTTATTTTTATCTCTAGCCTTTCCCTTACTTGTGAGCATTTTGATTGCTTCATTAAATAAAATGAAGACCCCGAGAAGACTGTTCTTTTCTCCCAATTCAAGCTTTGCCAGTCCTGCTGATAATGAGATACACTGTTGCCTTGTTTCTCCTCTGACCAGCTTTTCTGGCTGTAGGTTGGACACAATGAAGTCCTCATCAACAATAAGGATTAAAATAAAATATCACTGCTTCTTATTTGTAATGTCTTTTGAGGCACAGGCCAAGATTTTTTTTTACAAACTGGGTTACTGAGGATTTAGTTTTGGGGTCTGAATGCAGGCTAATGAGGGTGTCCTAAATGCCAAGCTCTTCCTCTTGACGTTGGTGAGTGCTGCTTAGCATTTCTGAAAATGAGACCCCCAACTAAAACGTGCTGCCAGACAGAATTTGATATCTATTGTTAAAGTTCATTAAACATCAGCCAAAAAAAAAAAAAAAAAAAAAAAAAAAAAAAAAGCCCTGGTTTGGTGCAAAGCCTGAGTGCCTTTGGCTACAAATTCTGCATATTCTAATTTTAAAGTACCATTCATTTTCTATTTGGTGATAAATGCTTTCCTGCATAAGAGGTTTTTGATTGCTCTGCTAATTAAAGTGGATAGTTTTATGTTAGGTGACGGCGTTTCTGGGTAACTGCAGTGTACAGCAACAGCCAATGTTACGTGGTGGTGCTTAGTTCCTTCATACTCTTCACCAAAGGGTACATGTTCTGGAGCTCCAAATTCTCGATAAGGAGAAGAATTGAGAAAATGAGGAATTTGTAACCTGGGACTCTCTTTGGTCCTCTTTTCCTAGAAAAGTCTTTCTAATCATTTGTTCCCTTAAATTCATTACACTGTCAGAAGGGCACAGAAACAGGAGCAGGAATGGAACTTCCATGTTGCCCTTTTTTCCCCTCTAAGCCTATTTTGATCAGTTTTCATATTAGTGATTATGGCAGAGGAACATGTGACTGGGAAACTCACTGTTCTTGGGAATGCTACTTTAATTGTCAAACCATACTGTGCTCTCGCTTCTGTGAAGTAAAAAAAAAAAAGCCCTCTCTTGGTCTGAACTACCATGGAAAGTACATGTTGTGAAATACTTGTTATGAACATCCTGAACGGAGCAGAAAGAGAATGATTGTCTTAATTTGGGGTGATTTATTTAGAGGAAGATATCAAAGACTGGAAATCTATCTGCACCCTTGGCAGCATGTTTTTCCCAGTCTGGACTTCTGGTGCAATGGATATCAGCAGCAAACTAGCAAGGACAGAACTGGAAATATCTCACGTGATTATCTGACAGAGAGGACATTGTTGTCGTCTAATGAATAGAGGACAACCGTAAGTGAAGATCACTCTTTTCAGTGAATGAGACTTACCAGAAGACAGAACAAAGGACCCAGGATAGACATGGAAGTGCTTGGGTCTCTCTGCAAGGACATTACTCCAGAAAATACGAGTAAACTGAGAGACAGTCCTGGTGGTAGATGCATGTCCCTACAGATCTCTAATGCTTTCTCTGGAAAATGTACATATAGCTTAGGAGAACTGCTAAAACTTGGCATTAGTCTCTTTAACTGTTTTCACATTTTCAGGGTGTCCTGAAGCTCTAAGGATGGTACACGAGAGGTCTTGGTAAAGAAGGTCCATGTTGTTTTTAAAGTCTGAAGAAATAGTCTTCAGAGTTCACATGGAGAGGACAGAGGTTCACATTTTGACACCCGTATTCTGGAGGTGAGCTTCAAAGGCCACCTTCAGAGCTAGTGGCTAAAAACAGGCTGAAAGTTCCCAGTTCTTGGGCTGAAGCCAAATACAACTTTGGGCTTAATGCAACAGCACTATATTTGGGTTTAATACCACAGCATTTCCCAGACCCTCTCTGGGGAAGCTCTACCTACTGATTTGTTTAAGACAAGTCTGGAAATGCCTGAAGACTTGTGACAACTTGGACTGATTGCTCTTCTCTGAATGCTCAGTATTCCTTTCAGTCCCCAGTTTTCCCTGTCCTCATTAGCACCACAAGTCCTGTGCGTTGCAGGTTGCTTGCACAGCAGTGCAGAAAAGCAACCCTGGATGCCGTATCAGTGCATGTTTGCAGGTAGCTTGTTTCAGTCAGACCCCTGAAGCAGGAGGGCTATAAATAGAAAACTTTATAGTGGCACCGTGTATCAGACTCCACAGGAACAGAGGGAACCCGAAATGAAACTCTTTACTGCTTGAATGCTTTGATCTTCCCAGGACTCTACATAACGTGAGCTGGGAATGGTTAAATCATCCTCCTCAAACTGAACGGGCCTTTGAGGTTAGAAAAAGCTTGGAAGGCTACGAATGCCAATACCCTCATAACTAGAAAGAAAACTAGAGAGGAAAAAAAAAAAAGAGAGAACATAAGGGTGAGTCTAACACTTGGCCATGCTGTTTGTAATGTCCATAACTACTTGTCATTGCCATATTGTGAATGAAAGACATACTATTCCCCTTCCAGGTATCCTCTTGTAGGCATGATGCTGACTGGCTTGTGGAGGTTAATTGGTTGTTTAGAAATGCAGCTTAAGGGTAACGCACTGTTAATAGGTACACAGCACATCCTGGGGAAAGAAAAATCAGCCAAATACCTCTGCAAAGCAGAATTTCTCTTGAAATGTTGGAGTTGTCTTGAAACCACCTACTAACGCAGTTTGAGCTTGGCTGTGTTGGTTCATTGGAATTTTAATTCCGGAGTATCCATAGAGTTGATTTGGGTCTTAAAAGTCGTTTAACAGATGTTTTCTTTTAGAAGCTGTATAAGAAGTCCTTGATATAGGACAAGCAGCTGAGTGAGGAATTTCTGGTTGTTCAGGTAGACGTCCAGCTCAGCACATCTCTGGATTTAATTGCTGAACCTGCTGTGGGATGGATTGAGTGGACGTAATGGTTTATGTGGAATTATATAGGTCAAGAAACAGTAAAGTTCATGTCCAGGAAGAAGTCTTTAACTTTAGAAAGAGGAAAAGTCACAGTAATCATGTTTGAAGGGCTGCTTTAAGTCTGAGCAAGGACTTGGTCAAGGTTAGAAGAAAGTTCCTTTAGAGATCCCCTAGTCTTATCATGGAATGATTATTGCAGGATCTACAGGTAACACTATAGCATTCCGTATTTCTTTTTAATATTGTCAGTTTTCATCTTTGTACATTTATTTTCAATGGTTTGATATTGACAACACTTGAGACAGAACCATTGCAATTATCTATAATTTTGTTAAAACCAGTGAATCTGGATTTGCTTTCACTATGTTGAAGATTTCTTGGTCTCAGAGTGATTCTGAGGATGTGGATTGCCAGGGGATTCGTACCCTCCATCACTGAGGTCTCCACCAGAGGCTGTGGGGAGATTTTTGGTCTATTCCAGCCTCATGGAGTTCCAGGTTAAACTTCACAGTTTTATAGCTGTGCCCCTTATTCTACAATTCTTGTAATGATGTCTCCCTGGCAATGAAATCCCTTTGTCCAAGTGGTTTTTTTTTTTCCTGCCTTCTCTGTGAGAAAATAAACTTAGGAAGAGACCCACAATCATGGTTTGTAGTGAAGAGGAAAGATCTCCTATCATCTTCTATGAACATCTTTGGTTTGTATTTTATATCATGCAGGCCAAAAGGCTTATTCTGAAATAAACCTAACTGTTTTTTGCCATTTATATTACTTTGGTTATTTCTCATTATAGCCTGCATAACCAAAGTGACATCACTGAGTCACCTGGGTGCCTTTCCTCGGCGTGGAAATTTTTCCAAGGAGAGGTTTAGTGACACCCTAATCAAAGCCTGGACAGATCTCTTAAATCTATTACCAGCTCTGTGAAGAGAAGAGGATGAACATATAATTTTGCTGTACTAAGAATGTAATTTTGAAGAAATACAAATCAATATAGGTCTAATCTAAGTAAAACTGATCTTTAGAGATTAATCAAATCTTAATTATAGGCCAATCCACACAGCTATGGTTATTTCTAAATTCATTTGCTAAGCATCCTTGCAGATGCTAGAAACAAAATATCACCTTTTACATTAGTGCTATTAAACATTACAGATTAATAATCTTTCAGTTGTAAAATATTAAAATGTGTGATGGTACTTTTAATTAGGATAAACTCTTTGGGTCAGGTTCTAATTTTATTATTCATCTTTTACCTTTTCCCACCAGGAGTCCCATTAACCACTGTGGAATGGTTCATGTGATAAGATACTGTTCATTTTCCTTCATTTGTGCAAGACTGCATAATGTATTACACCGTATATTCATGCAGGGAACATTCATATCCTAAAGAACTTGAAACTTAAGATTGACAGGCAAGGAGATACTAACTTACTAAGGAAGTAAGAGTGATACTCAAAAAGGATGGAGAAACAAGACGGCAAAATTTACAGCTAACATCCAAAATAGGTGGCAAAAGATTTCTGAAGGACATAACTGAATGCGATGAGTGGACATTGTTATGGTACATAACGAGTGAGTGTTAGCAAAAGCACCATTTTAGGGTAGATGAAGGCCTTATTTTGTTAGGCAACGGTTAGACTCAAATTGACCAGTACCCTTCGCTTAAACCATTGCTGATGAATGTAAAATAATTCATACAAAAAGGAAGGAAAGGAAGCTGAGAATATTTATTAGTTACAGAGGCAGCACTTTTGTAACAGTGTTATAATGATGGGGTGTTTCGGGATAGTTCAAAAGGACTGGCAGAGAGTTGCAAAAATGTTGATAACTAAAACTATTAATTAAGATAAAACAAACTTACATCGGCTCAGTGCCAGTCCTGCGTGGGGACTCACGAGCGTTTTAGTCCTGTAGCTACTAATTGCAGGTGCCTCTTGCTCTCCCATCCTGGAGGAACCTGAGCTGCTGTCAGCAATGAACGATAGTTAGCAGTTCCCTGTTTGGAGCCTCGCACAAAGAAAGATGAGCTCAAAAGGGGAATGCACTTGCAGAAAGCATAAGAAACAACAACAAAAAAGCAGCTTAGTAGCAGCCAATAGCAAATACCTTTGAGTCGTTATTGCACCCTCTGCAATGAGGATTTCTGCTCTGGGTACAGTTTCTGTCAAACAGGCAAACAAAAGGTTGGGATGTGTAAGAAATAGGATAGAGTAAATTTCAGCACAGTATAAAACCGAGGCTTCTCCCTCATCTAGAATGCTATATGTCACTGCCAAGGGAATTAAAGGATGTTCAGATAAGGATGACAAGAATAATTTGAGACCTAGGGAAGAAAAAAATCTTATGTGGAGAGAGATTGAAAAGATAAGTGGTGTTTACAGTGGAAGGGAGCTAAATAAGAAGGGCTGTGATAAAAGCATGCGCTGTCAGGGCTGCAGCGGGGGAAAGAGAGGAAATGGTGAAAAGCGACCCGAGAGGAGCAAGCGTGGCTGAGGTCAGTGGTTGTGGCGCTACCGGACCTGGAGCAGGGAAGGAGGCCTCGTGAAGACGTCTTGGTTTCTTTAGATTCGGCAGAGGCACTGATGACTCTTCAACGCAGTATTGCCATAGTTAACATGAGCAGATTAGTTGGAATGAACAGTCTCTGGCTCCAGTGATTACACCGTCTCCTGACTATCAGGAGCTGAGACAACACCTCTGTGAAGGACGTGGTCTCTGAAGAATTTCCTTGCTCTCAGCCTTTAGTAGCCTGCAACAAACGGGGTCTGGGGCAGGATGGAGGCAAGTGGGTTTGGTGTGGCCAGCTGCACGTTCCCAAGGACCGTCGTCCTGAAGGTGAGCTCTAATGACATTCAGAGTAAAGATACTATGGTTTGGAGGAAGCAATGTGGTTTGGCATTGCAGCTCTGAACAAAGATCAGGAGCGCTGGACATTGCCTGCAGTTTCACCAGTGTCTCCTTAGGTGATCTTCTCCACAATAGTTTGCCAACATGTAAAATGGAAGTATGACACAGATCACTCTCGAAAGTTTGGTGCTTTACTTCTAAAAAGGACCCTATAAATGTTAAAATACTAATTAACATTTTGTTTGTAACTTAATGCATATTGAAATCAGCCAGTTGAAAGTAGTCTCCAGCATGAAACTCTCCTGGTTTTATAGTTGCCAGAAAAGCAAACTTGTCCTGTCTTGACAAGTCCTGTCCCTCGGCTAGTTCAGCAAACCATTTCAGCAAGCAGCTAAATTAAGTTTACCCAAACGAGTTTCATTTACCTTCAGTAAGACAGTTATCCTATATTAGATGCATGTCCACTGGGTTTTAAGAGCATATTTATTTGAAGATTAACTACAAGGCAGGGTTGTTTATCCAGTGGGTCAACCGGATTAACGATGTGCAAATTGAAGGACCTATCCTATTATACTCTAAAGGATGAATTAGTTTTGATACTTTGTCAGTTTGATTTATGCTAGGTTACTATTTCCCTTATGGTTCTTTGACCCCTCCAGGCTGGGGAGAGCTGACTTGACTCTGGCTTCAGAATCTGGTACTAAGTTAAAAATAGGTGCACCACCCAGTCAGATCTGGGTTTCTTTGCCAGAAATGAACACTGACACCTCAAATGCAGTTTTGCAGCAGAAACAGAGTCCCTTTGGTGCATGCAGCGGGACTGCCAGGATGCAGGGGGGACTGTGTGATGTGATGACTTAGTGGGAGGACAAGTTCCTGTCAGGGCAGGGAGGGAGATGTGGAGGATGTAGGGGTGGACGTCAAAATCCTTGTCATTGCAGAGACTGGGGTGGGGGAGAGGAGCTACCAGGGATTGCTGCGTTACCAGTAGGGCTGGGGTGCCGATACGGAGAAGCAAGGGAGGTGCAGAAAGAGGAGCTCGGGACGCATCGAGAGGATTTCCAAGGCTCTGGGTGAGGACTGAGAAGCATCCATGGTTTTAAGAGAACCCTCTCATCTCTCTACATTCCAGGATGCCTGCAGACCCCAAATACTCAGGCTACACCTCCCTCCAAAAACTTTATTTCACCACGGGTTTCTTTTGGTTTACCCAACAAAGTTTCTCCAAAGCAAATTGTCCCCATTAGCAGAAGAAACAAATGATTCACGGCTGTGATGGTCATGATCCAGTTGTCTAAAGGAGGGATCTAATGCCATCTGAGATAATCTAGCACCTCTCACCTGCTGCTTCGGAAGAGCACAAGTAGATCCTGTGTCTGATTGCAAGCCTTCTCCTTCCCATTGGCGTATGAGGAACAGAAATGGAGGTGTGAAAGTATTATAGCGATACATTCAGACTTTCAAAGGCGTATTGTGGAGTGATTTGCTCCTATTACTTTCATCATAGTCCTTTGAATTCCCTTAGGAATTCAGCCATATTCCCCATGCAGGGTCATATCTAAGGTGACATCCCTGCACAGAGCACCAACAGTGTGGCAGCCAAAACCAACCATGAAATTCTGATTTGAACCAGCTCTGATGATCTGTTTTAATCACAAATCACAGCAAAGAAGCTCACCTCTCCAAATCAGTGATAAGGCAATCTCTAATCTAACTCTAATCAGGAAAGCATAAGATTTTGTTTGTTTGTTTTCATGGTAAAGATGACTGATATTTTAATCCAAGGACATGGCATAGATTAGCCCTAATGGACATTAGTGAAACAGATCTAATCCCAAATTCAGCCTTTCTTTGATGGTCGTCTGGTCAGGCCAGATGTCTCCAGAGCTACCCACCGATCTGAACTGTCCTTTTGTCTTGTTTTAGATGCAAAGCCACCTAATAAATTATGACTTAGATGAAGAAAATAAGAACAAGAAGAGTAAATCTAAGTGATAAGGAACTAGTTAAAGAAAGATAAGGAACTAGTTAGAGGACAAATGATCAGTGGGTGAGCTGAGAAGTGACCTCTCATAGGATAGAAGACATAGATAAAGCTTCCCACCTCAGAAAAAAAGAGAAAGAAACCATGCTGGTGACATAAAGTCCAGAGCACCAATGTTGAAAAGGCTCGAGACAACATATGGGAAAGTCTGGATGACCTCAGAGACAGAGACAGTGGAAATGGGATGAAACAGCACAATCCTGAATGCAGGACTTTGTACTAATGTGTGCCATAATCAGAAATTCTGTAGGCTTTTTAGAAAGAACAGAAGAGAAAGACCTGGATGTACTGGTTAATCATAAGATGTCTGAGCTACCAATGTCATGTCACATCACGTCAGGCTAACGCAGTCTTGAGGTGTATCAAGAGACATGTTTCTAGTGAAGGTACAGATGTATTAATGCCGCTGTACAGGCTGCTGATGAGACCTCTTCTGGAACAGCATGTACAATTCTCATCACTGGTGTTCAAAACTGATGAATTCAGATTGAAGCAGGAAGGACCACTGATCAGGGACATGAATAAACTGTTTTACAAGAGGAGATTACAAATTTGACTTCTTCAGGCTAGCAAAGACAAACATGCGCAATGACTGCTTATAAACATGCCAGAGAGGTAAAAATCAAGAGGGGGGCAAGAGTCCCATTAATTGGAAGGACAGTGATGGCACAAGAATGAAAAGGACAAAAAATGTCCATAAATTTAAATAGATAAATAGAAAGAAGTGCATGAACGACAGAAATGAGTCTCTGTACCAGCCTTTCTTTCTGAACTGTGGAGGGGAAGAATATACTTAGTTTTAAATTGGAGTGTGATTATTTCTGAAGGAGAAAATTCAGAATCTGCCATTGCAGAGACTGCAGACACCCATGATAGAGTACGGGTATAAGAGGGGAGATGCCAGCTACAGGATGTAGCCCAGGCAAAAATTCCAACACCCAGGCTAAGAAAAGAAAACATTTTCACTAACACGTAGAGTTTCTGGTTCTTGATCAATCTGACCTTGCTGGACCAAACAACAGCTTCATTTTTCCAGGCATTCTGCCAGCTCATAGGTCCCTGTCCTAAAATCTTACAAACTAAGATAGGGTTCCTTTTTTGTAAAAATGTTTTATTGCATCTCAGGATACTTTCTAAACAGGGACAAATCATAGAATTAAATTCACAATATGC
Organism: Crypturellus tataupa; assembly: GCA_034781795.1. NCBI lineage: Eukaryota > Metazoa > Chordata > Aves > Tinamiformes > Tinamidae > Crypturellus > Crypturellus tataupa. The sequence goes on from JAWLRI010000516.1 coordinate 2,728,648, forward strand.
TTTTAGTGTTTGACTAATATCTTAAACTGGATTATAGACTTGTATCATAGGAAATTATATTTGTGCTTTCGTTCCATTAGCCTTCTTTAAACATTGGTATTAAAAGTGGATACTTACTTAAATACCATACTCTGCCTGGGTTATAATCTGTTTCTCTGATATCATAGATCATTTGCAAACCACAAAGCCCCTTTGATCTTGCAGAATGCTCAACTGAACTTAAAAGGAAATTAAATGCAGAGCTCAATTTTTCATTAAATTGTCACCCACTGTTTTAGAGTTATGACTCTTCAGATCTGTTTCTTCTAACAGGTGGACAAACAGAATGTTAATACCATGGTATCTGTGGAGTTATAAAATCTGCACTGAGCAAGAGATTTTCTAATTATTACTGCTTCTTTATTAGCAATTCTAAACCTCAATTTCCCAAAAGTCTCAGGACACTCTAAATACCACTGAAAAATCAGGGCGTTAAAAAACTGGGGACAATTGTGTAGTCTCAGATGGCTTAAAGCAATAAGAGCTAAGCAAGCCTTTATAAAATTGGAGCTGGAAAAGTCAGGGTTTATGTGCAATTAGAAGAGTTCTTGATGGGGGTTTTGCTTTTATAAAACCAGATATACTCTTTAAGATCTGTAACAGAGATGCAGACTTTGATCAGGAATGTAAAACTACAACTTTAAACCTTAAAGGTGTTTAAGGAGAGACATTGGTGTACGCAAAACCAGACGGAGCGAAGGTATTTCTAACCTGCAGGAACTCACCAAGCAGGATGGCAGCAGTTGCACCCTGGACTTGCATCTCCGACCCATTTTTTCTTGAACTGGTGCCTATGTAATGCCTGACACCAGCAGCTGGGGTGGTACAAGCCATCGGTGTGTGTTACCTGCTCCCTTCCTATCTCATCCTCAGAGAAAAGATCGGTTGTGGCTCCCTCCAGACAGCCTTTGGTGTCTTTACATGGATTTATGGCAGCTCAGCATTTTAGGCTTGAAAGCCTTCATGTTTGGGAAAGTCATAATTGACAGACTTAGTAAGCTACCTGCTAAGGTTGCATCCTGAGGTTGCAGGTATGGCAAAGGGATGGGGCAAAGAGATCAGGAAACCACCTATTTAATCCATAGATTTTAGTAACTCTCATTGCTTTGTACCACAGCCTAGTTGTGCAAGGAGCTAAGTAGAATTAAAGTTGGATCTATGCATTACCTCTTCTCTCAACTCCCACTTATTCATGACAGTGTCTAGACATGGAGAGCTGCTGGTGAAGTAGAAAGACAATGGTGAACAAGGCTACTCTGTAGTGCCAGGTCTGAATCAGCCGCATTGCTCATTTCTTTTTGTTTTGATTTGTTTTGTTTTGCTGGATTTTGGTCACAATTGTATTTTATTTTCTTTTTAATTACAGTAATATTTTAATTGGAGGAACGTGGGGTGGGTGCCATCCTGTTCTTGGAAATATGGTTTTGGCAAAGGTTTGGATGAATATAACTCTGGTTTCAAAAAAACTTTCTCTTTTGAGAAGTTGGCTGAGCTCGTGTTTGCTTGCACAGTCATTCCTCTCTCCCAGGAAATGTGTTCTAATGTCTTCTTCTGCGAACAGCCTCATTGGCTGTCTGGGGACATTTTGCTGGCTACATTCGCTGCTTTTAGACCAGAGCCTTCGTCCTGTGACAAGTTGAGAAATGGGGAGCAGATGATGTTTTTGAACTATGGAAGGAAAGAAATGGTGAGGGAATCTGGGCCTAGATGGGGAGACAGACACCCCTTTCATCCTCAGTTTTAAGGACTCTGTGAAGGCACGGCTATTGTGTCCCAAGAGAGGAATTCAGAGTCTCTGGGCAGAGTCTTTTACTGTATTAACACAATCATACTAGTACAATAAAAATTAAAGCCAACAGTTTCCTCTGAGCAAGGGAGGGAAAGAAAAAGAAAGAAGTAAAACTCTTTTTGTAGGCTTTCAAGCACAGAGGACACCCTTTGTCTGCCCTCCTTCCACCAATACCAGTGGAAGGAGCTGTGCTTTGGGATCCTTTGAAGAGCAATGGATTAAGGTAAAAGGGTGCAGATTTCCATGTATAAGACCTATAGCAAAGCACCCATAATGAACATTATGACTGCAGCTGAAGTCTGTCAGCCAGGCTTGTTTGATTGGAGCCTTGTAAAAACTAAGAGTTTTAACAATAGCCTAGAGGAAAAAAGGCCAAGATCCAGAGCTGCCTTTCCCAGGTACACGTCCTCAAAGTTAAGTTTTGTTGAAGAAATTGTTCAAAGTGAAGAGCTACGAGATCAGTTGTAGCCGTTGCTCCCTTCACACCCTCCATACCTGAGAGTGAGAGTAGTTCTTATGGAGATGGACTTGGTTGATCCTGCCATGACGTGTCTGGTTGGAAAACTTTCCTTACTTAATAAATCAGTGCTTTAGGTTGCTCTAAACCCTTTGGAGGTAAGTGCAACTTTTGCTAGCCCCTCATTGATGCTCTTCGCCTGTAGCAGTGGAAGATGAAGCAGTTTTTGTTGGGCTCTTGCTCACTGACCACCAGTTGAGCTCCATCATGACAAGAACAGGCACACAGGCAAAGAAGGGACCATCCCTGGCTGCAAAGTCCTTGTAGGAGGAGGCTAAAAGAGCAGACAGGTGCAGGGCACATCTAGGGCAACAGGGCAGGGAAGCATGAGACAAGAGTAAGATGGCAAAAACAAGCTCGAAAATACCCTGGGCCTCTTGACCTCTACTACATCCCCTCTGTGGCGTTTCAGCCATTGTGTGCAAACAAAGAGCAGGGGAGGGAACGCTTTTAAAATGGCATTGCAGTCAAAGAACTTTTAGAAAATTCTTTACGCTCAGTCTCCATTAGTCTTGTAATGTTAATTAGGTCTCCTGGGAAGCAGAAATATTCTTCCAGGACAGCCATTTGCTGGAAGGCAGAGTATGGATTGCAGACATGATCATTCTTTGGGAACTCAAAGAAGGCTCAAAATTCCCCTCTGAAAAACAGACAGTCTGGTTTGCTTACAGATTCTTCTTGATAATACCTGTCCATCTGGGTGGGACAGTGAAAATCCAGGAAATCCAACAGAGTGGGTTAATTCCTGCTTTGTATGGTCTTCATTTTTTTTAATGCTAGAAAATGATGGCCTCTTACAAACCGACCCTTAGCCTACAACAGTTCATCACTAAGGGCTCTTTATGGCTCAAAGCCCTGACCTTCATCACAGATGTGTTAGACACATTTAATGCTTAGATTAAGCCAGATAACTACCAGTACTCAGCCCTTAGCCAACATACACATCCTTTGAAGTGAGAGAAGAGAGGAGTCATATAGTTCACAGGGATGCTGCAAGCTTTTCTGCATTTTTCTGTGAAGGCACCTGTGATAGCACGAGAGGCTCTATCCAGAACTAGGACCATTTACACATTTCCAAGGAGCAGTTTATCAATAAGTACCAAAACTTTACCCTGTATTTAAGACGCCGGGGAACAGGCTACCACTGTATTATACTACTACATCACATAACCTCTGGACAGAATATGTTATTAGGATTTATTAGGTTCTAATCCTTTTTTGATTAAAAATTATAAATCAGCTCATGTTTGATGTTAACTCATAAATGCATAGCACATGTCAGGCAAAGCACAGTATGCACGGCCCCTGGGCACACATGGCAGAGCCTGACTCGCCACTTCCATTGCTTTCACTGAAATAAGGGACCCGATCAAAGGACCGTGGCCCTCTCCACGTTGGGGACATGGCTTTCAAGAGGTTAACTCTCAGAAATGGAGCGCACTAAGCTGTTGCATTTGATTTATTGTCCCGCCTTTCTTCTTGTTTCTCCTTGAAACATAAAAGCTTGCAGCCCACAGACTCTTGACATTTCCTTTAAATGCTCTTGTCATTCAGAAATTGCCACAGTCATCTCCCTTAACTTTGCACTTAGTGTTCTCAGCTTGTTTGGGGTTACTGGCAGAAGCTAAAAAGGAAATATGAATAGATTACAGGGCTCAATCCTGCAAGGTGGAGAGTTTTCTAGCTCTGAACCAATAAAGCACTTAACCATTTACTTAACTTCGAGGGTGGGAGTAGTCTGGCAGAACTGCATTGCCACTAGCTGAATTACAAACTTGAGAATGGAATTGTGAAGATGTCTGCAAAATAAACAACCACTCTAGCGACTGAGGGTGGATGGCTGTGTGGGGGATTTTTAAAGGATCTTGTTGATTTATGAATACAATTCTGATTTGCACTGGAACTTTGCACTTAAATGTTTTCATGAAAATCTACCTCCTTATAATTCCAGTTAGATCCTTGAGCTCCTTAAATTCTGTTTTGCACAGCAGAACTACTTCTGTGTTCATCCTGACTGCACCACAGGCATCCCCTTGTTTCTAATGCATGACAGGGAAAGATGGAAAGGTTTTCAACATACACGTTTGGCTGAGAAAGACAGTTTGAGAGGTTCTCAGTTCTCTGGCCTTTAGTTATCTAGAGTAGTTAGTTAGTTACTCTAGTTATCTAGAGTAAAGAATAAAATCTAAGCAAATCCTGGGCTTTTGGAAAACTACCTTTATTGCTTTAAATACAGTACAGGAATACCAGGTGAAGCTTTAATCTATTAATGAGCCAATGAACAAAATGACATTTTTAATGTCCTATTAGTTATGCATAGGAATAGGGATAGAGACAACCAGCCTGTAAGTAGCATTATATACCTATAAAAACAAGTATAACACCTCCTGAAGTACTGTTTTCTAAATTATAGTCATAGAGACCAAAGATATATATAAGATGTTTACCGAGCTTGGACAGAGAACGTCCTGTGATTAAAATTTGGGTGGTGTTGCTGAACACAGTTAGGGCTTGCATTTTGCTCCTTACTTGTTTTGAATCTTACCCTCAATCCGGTGTTCACCTCCAGGAAGTATTTCCAGTGAATAAATCATGATCTATGTTTTCTGGTAGAATTTACTTTTTGTGGCTAGTGCTTCCAAATATCCTTCCCTTTCAGCCCTGAACACTAGGGAATCTGAATACCAGCCAACTCTTCCATGGCCATGTGGAAATCATATTTCCCAGATGAATCCTGATAGTTAACTTGGTAAGAAACATTTTTCGTCTTACACACACCATAAACTGGAATCAGAATTTTAATATTTGAGTTTTGAGGGTTTGTAATTTTTTTTTAATAAATTATCATTTTTAAGCTGCTTGTTGCTGAAAGTAGCAGTTATTTCACTGAAAAAGTCATGCTGGAAAAGCATGACAGGGTAGTGGCAGACAGGGCCTTCAGATGTCCTCAGGTTGAGGAGGAAATGGACCCAAATCTTTCAAGTAAGTGCTTGAAGACAGGGTTATTACAGCCAATGTGGCCCCCTCCCTTCTCATGGTACTGAGCAACAGGGCCCCCTGGGCACCTCGGGTGAACGCCAGTGCTCTGGGTGCCACAGGGCCCGGCAGGAGATGGGACCTCAGGGAAGGCAAGGACATCCCTAGCACAGGAAACACCAAAACTTTAGCGAGTCTTTTAGGAAGATTTCTCTCGTTAAACTGAGATGCTTGTGACACTGAAGGCATCCAGGTGAGATGTCACTATTACTTGCCATGGATCACCTGGTGGAACGGAGGTGTCTGTACTCCATGAAACTGCTATTTTAAACCCTGCCTTTTGTGATCTGCAAAATCAGGCCTCAGGCAGCTTCAGGAAGCTGTGCTGAAGTGAACAGGCACTGCCTTCTTTCAGTAATCCCGGGTAAGATAGTAGCGACAAGTGAAATGAAAGGTGCATTTTGCATGACGTACGCAGAAAAGCCCATTACATGTAATTAATGTTGGTTAAATGCTTTGAAGATGAAAAGCTTTTATACAAGTGTGATTAAATCTATTCTGTCGAAATGATTGTTTCTAATGTTTTAAGGAGCTTAACAGCACGCTCCAGCTTTTCAGTATTTATCTCCGAGATGTGATGACCCCATGTAAGACTTTCACGGGCAAGCTATCTAAGAAAGGCCTTTAGTGGGAGCTGACGTTGGCCACAGACCAAGTGTAGAGCCTGAGACACTGTGGGACACAAATGATTCACCTGTCATCAGCTCAGTCTTTCACAAAGCTTCCTAATCAGCAAACTGGTTGAGCGATACTTAAGTATTTTAGTGATACAAGGGCTTAAATCGTGTGCGCTCACTGCAGCATTGTGCAGGGAGCCCACAAAAAAAAACAGTCGGTGTGTTCAGGATCCTGTTTTAAAAGGTGTCCAGTACGGCACCCACCTTATATGCATCTTCAAATGGGAATTTTCCCACTGGTTTCAATGAACACAAGAAAGGGCTACATTTTAGCGTGCACAAAAAAGAGCTGCTCTTGACTGAAGCCTTGTAGTCAATTGTCCTGCTCTGCCATATTTTGCTTCCCACTGTAAATAAAGTGGATTTCGCTGTAAATTGTCCACAAGAGAACAGAAACAATAAGGGTCGGGCACTGAACAATAGGCTTTCTGAGAAAATAGTGAGTTCATACATTGGCAGTTGTTATTTTCTGAAAACGAGTGCAGATGTTTTAGCATGCTGAAAATCACTCAAGACTTCTATGGAAGAGAGAGGCCATGGAGTAAATAAACCGGTGACAGGTATAATGAAAGGCATTCAGCTGATTTCCATGCTCAGAGTTATTTTATTCAAGTGATACCTGTTTTGTCTACCAGAGGCAAATCCTCGAGACCACCGTGCTGCAGACCGCCTTGGAGAAGTGTCTCTCTGGAAAAGAGAGCTGGGTGAAATCATATAGCGAGCTGATAGATTCTGGATGGCAATCAAATGAGTATTTCTTTGCAAGGATTTCCTAGAAAGCAGCAGTTCCCCGAAGAGATATATATGAATACTGCATTCTCTGGCTGTGGGGGGTAAAATACAGGGGCCACATCTCCAGTAGTGAGGAGGATGCCGTGTGAACCGCTTACCGGACTGCTGCCAAGAAATATATCCAGACTTCACCAAACATCATGCAACTATTAAAACAGCAAGCTGAGGGCGAGGGAGAGTTGAAGGCCTCAGACAAGGGCAGAGATCTCGCTCTCTTCCTCCATCATTTCGCTCCCTGGCTGATCAGATCTCACAGTGGGTTAGGACCAGTCCCGTGGGGGTTTTTCTGCATGGTGGAGCCTGCAAAAGCTCTCTGAGAGAGGGCTCGCTGAGATCACCTGTTTCTCCTCTGCCTAGCCAACCTCAGCAAAAGCTTTTTCTGCACTCACACTGGAGCAGTTTCACTCGCTGCTTATTTAAGGAAAAGAGAGGGACTGCCCCTCCAGAGACAAGGTGCCCTCAGTTGCTTCCTCTCTCATCGGGGGCAATGAAGACCTTCTGTCTTGACCAACCATGACTACTCACCACAGCTCTGTGCATGTGCCCTCACCTGCAGGTCTGCAGCCATCCTGCCATGTCACTTAGGGCTAAGAGACTTATAAAAGCCCACGTCACTTAGGGCTGTGGTCTTTTTCCTCAAAAGCATGGGGAAGAGAGGAGCCACTGGAGACAGTTCTCCTAAGGGCTGACGTGCCCGCCGGAAACCTCACTGCTGAGCTGGCGAGGGGCTTTGGGGCTTCACCTGGAGCTGCTTTTACTCCACGGCAAGGTTGGCTCTTGCCTTGCTAGTCTATGCATAGACAACAAGGTGAGACAACTTGAGCTTCACTTGGACCCGTTAACATACACGCAAGAACGATGTGGTCCTCAGGGTTTATCTCTGTCAGTTCACATGTATTAATAATCTGTCTGTTTTGCCTTCGCTGGGATTTTACCGCAGGTTAATTACTTCATATTAGCTAATGCCATGTAAGAACATGTATTTTTCCCCGTCTGGTGAAGACAAACTGGTGAAGCCTTTCCTGAAGGCTCCAGGAAAGCATGTGCCTACAACATATCTTGCTGGAGCATTGCAAGTGTTGTCATTGGTAAAAATGCCAGGACCATTCCCACAAGGCTGTTACTGAAGGTGAAGAGCTACAGCCCTGGCTCCATGTATCCTCTCAGCACTGTCCAACTTGGAGCTGGCCTGTGCAGATACCACCTTTCTGGTCCCAAAGCTGTCAGTTTGCCACCTTGAACAGACACTAAATCCACTGCAGTGATCCTGGAGGAGAAAACTGCAGCATGACCAACCTCTCCCTCAGGTCATTGGGGCTGGAAATAGCTTCCACTTTTGTCACTGTGTCCTTGCAGGACTCAGGAGATCTCTGTGTGCACACCCATGAGAGCTGGAAACTTCTCCTCTGCACCCCTTGTGAAAAAGTCTGGCTTGAAAAATGCCACAGAAAGAACGAAATCTGATTGCTCAGGAGAATGTTGTTTTTTCCCCTCCTGTGAGCAGGATTTCAAACCAGCAGCCAAAGTGAATCATTATACATCCCTGCCATATGTCCCTTTCAATCAATAAGGCCTTATACTCTGCTAACAATCATCTTAAACTATACCTATCAACGAGAATGCACATTTTCATAGCAATAATTCCCATCACGTCAGGCACGTGGCTTACAAACAGTCACAACTGATCACAGTGGAAGGGAGACAGACTTCCCGAAGCAACAGGCTCGGCGCGTGGACACACACAAAACTGTACGGGCTGCCACTCTCACACATGGAGGTTGTTCTTCGCTTTTAATGGCACACACTTCTACCGACTATCACTTTCAATTTCTCTTTTAAGCATGCGTTTTATTGATAACTCAGTCAGTATCTCTCCTGACGACCGAAAGCTTCCTGGTTGGTGTAATGGAGGATGAGTGCAATGGTGGCTATGGTGGGTATGGTGGGCTCCTGAGGATGGTTCCTTACAGAGAGGGACAAGGGCAAGTTTTGTGGCCTCAAGGGGACTTCTTCAGTCTGGAGGAAGAACAGTGACGACAGCAATAAAGCTATGGCAAAGTTTAGCCCCTATATGGACTAGTTTCTCCATGAAGATATGGAAAAATGCTGTAAAAGAGATGCAGGGTTTCAGGGACATGGGAGAGGAGCAGGAGGCAGGAGATGTTGGGTTTATTTCCTATCAGCTCAGGCAAGTCACTCAGAGTGCCTTGTCAAAGTCCCTGTTGCCATCTATTAGCTTTCATCCTGGCATTTGCTGCTTCCCCACAAATACTGAGCTTTATGCAGAAACGGTTGACTGAAATGCCAAGGCCCGAGCTACTCAGAGCAGACAACTCTTAAGCACGGGCATGAAACCCCAGGTAGATTCACCTGACTAAACGTACAAATATACATCTGAGCTCATCACCTGTGGCTCCCTTGCTAGTCAATGGAGAGTCAGTCAATACCGTCAATGGAGTCTACGGCGATTCATCTTGTCCTTAAGCAGATAGTTAGAACAGACGAATTGCATAATAAAAACACCTATTTCTTCCTGCTGCCTGGAAAGCCCAGTGTGTCAGCTCACAGGCACGGGTCTATTTTACACATGCCTGCAACGAGGTGAAACTAATCCCACTGTCACCTTCAAGGCCTTCCCCAACCCTGAAGCTCTGTGTACATCTCAAGCTCCTGGCCACGCAGCTCTCTGCACCCTGTGGTGCTGCACACAGAGCTGCGGCTGCTTTGAAGGATCCCAGTGCTGCAGAAAGGTGGCAGCTAAAACGCACTGGCCCCTTTGCATCAGTAGGACTCCAAACCCTCCCCTGGGTAGTTGCAGGCACCCAAATGTGATGTGTATCACATGAACAGACATGGACACAGGACACAATGTGCAATATGTGAGCTGAGCATTGGGGTCGCGTTAGCTCTGTGCAGAAGCTGAGAGCCGACTGTACCATGTTCTCATGTCTACAGAACCTTGTATTAGCAAAGTGTTCACAGGATGGCATCGTGCAAGTCCAGCTGTCACCCTATAGAAACAAAACTCCTATGTTGCTTTCAGAGGGTGCACCCAATCTTTGCTTATTTCTGCATTTTATAACTAAATATTGCCTCTGCAATCCTTCTGTAGGTATCTGGCACACAGTCTACGTGATGTACTTCATGGGATAATCCTGGCTTAGCATAAAAATTCTTTGTTAATCAAAAGGCATCATTGCTGAGATGTTTCTGTGCTGCAAGTAACCCTTGGCCACCCCAAATGCCTCCAAATAATCCCTGACCACACTCCCTGCTTCATGACCTTGCTTTCTTGGGGGTGGAGGTGTGAAAGGAAATGCTCTTACCTTCCAGCAAAGCACTGTGTGGTTGTGAGTCGCAATAATATGATCCTAACAGAGCTGCAGTGGTGCAACTGCAGGGTTCCAGCCCTTTTGCTGGATTTCTGTGCACGAGTGTATCTTTACTGGTAGCATTAGTTGTAAAAAATTCACTTCCCTTCCTCCTCTCTGGCATGGCAGATGCTCACTGAATCTTGAAGTCCCTATTCCTGAGACAGCTCCCCTTGCCTTTGAGGCAGATTTGTAATCCTGGAAGGGCTGTTGAAAATTAATAGCACTAATTTTTCATATGTGGAGATATTAATGATGTAAAAGTTGTTGGATTTGGTACAAGATAACTGACCAAATTGCTGTGGCCTATTTTACATGTGAAGTAAATATAAGTGATCAAAGGATATCTTCTGGCTCAAAAAGGCATTAATAATATTAATAGCAGCTGAAGTAATTAAATGGCTTGTATTTTTCTAAACATATAGTGTAGCTGTTGACCCTGTGGCATCCTCTCCCTGCTTTCTACCGTCTCCAGACATTTCCACATCAGCAATATCTCTAGGAATGAGAACAGTAAAGCTCAGCAGGAAATAGTTTTCCCATCCCGAGAAAGTTCAAGACCATAAAAGAGAAACAGCGCTCTCCAAGTCAGGATGAAGGCTCGAAATCACAGTCCTGGCATCCAGGCTGGCAATGACAAAACCACACACGGTCCCATCTAATTTCACATCTGAGAAAAAAAAAAAAAAATGGCCAAACAGCTCTGAGCATTTTTGGCTGTCTTTTTCCTTCTGGTTCGAGCTGCACCTGCTTCAACAGCAGCCTCAGGTCCCTTGGGATGCCCTGAACGAGCACAGCAGGAGCACTGGTTGCCCACAGCCCTCTTCTAGTGCTACATGGGGAGCACCGAGGGCCAACCTTCCTTGGGGTGACCAACCAACGTAGGGTATTTTACACAGGGAGGGGGCATTTATATTATTTTAAAGGGCTGTGGCTAGTGTAGTGTGTGCCTTTGCCCAAGGTGCTTCATCCCATGCTGTGTTGCTCCTTCCCGTCCCATGGGAAGGACGTGTCCAATGGTTTGGGACACAGGGCTTAAATTTTCCTTCTGTGATTTTTTTAGGGCGGCAAAAATCAAGACTGAACTCAGACCAAATACAGCTCTGTGGCTAATTAGCCATGGTGGCTAATTAGAAGATATTTCCAGTGGGGGAGATGCTGGAGAAAGAGCTTTAACCATGGAAAACTGTTATCTCTAGCAGGTTCAAATCCACGGCCCCAGCAACTGCAGAACCATGTTTTCCATCCTGCATGAAGCACATTTATTAATACTGGTATGTCTTCAAATTTTTCATCCTTCATTTCCCTTTACATAGTTTTATTTTTCCCAGTCAATAAGAATGATTTTATTCTTCTTAATTAGATTTTTTTTAGGTTTCCCATAGTAATTAATGCACTTTTCTTCAGCACTATAACCTATTAGAGGAGTTAAAATATTAAATCATGATTGCTGCCAGATCTAAGGGACCAAGAAACATAGGATTCAATAGCCACTTTGTCTTTATCTTTTAAATTAGTTTGCAGCCTGCTTTACATTTTTGGATAAGTAATAAGATTTGTTGATCTGAAAGAAGAATAATATAAAAATAAACTGCATTGTACTTTTAATTACATAGTCCTAATTTTTGCTGTGACACTCCAGGCTCTCATACAATATTGCTTAATGTTTCCTTCCCTTTCTGGATTTGATAATTTAAATATAAAATTGTCATTTAATTTGCAGCGTTCTGTGTTTAGGATTGGGGTGCTGCACATGTTAAGGAATCCAGGGAATTGTAGCATTTCCATCCCCCATCTCCTGCATGCTCCGTATTTACTTCTAAGGCAGCACATCCCAGCTCCAGAGATGTTTTTCTTCTCCACCGCTGTGAGCAAACGGCAGCTCAGCTCTAGCACTGAGAGCATCTCAGCACGCTCCAAAAAAGGCATCTAAAAGCATCTCCTGGACCCTACCACCACAGGACAAGTGGAGGAGCATGGCACCAAGGGCTTAATGTACCAGGTCGGGCTGAGATCTTCTCTCTACTTGACATTTTCACTTGGTGCAGAACAGCTGGTGGCTCCTGAAACCCTCTTTTTGGCTGGGGGGACATCAGAAAGTGGCTGAGAAGGGTAGGCAGGTCAGGAAACATCGACGAAGGTGCTGTCCTTGGTGGGCTCCTCCTGCATCTGTGGGGAGGATGGAGACCCTCCACCCTCTGCGGACAACCTAGTGGAAAGTGCGTCTTGAAAAATGGAGAAATGTTCAGGAAAGCACTGCAAATCGGGGGCCCTTCAGGCCTTCCTTTCTCCATCAGAAACGAGGTGCTTGACCCCTCTCTTCCATCCTCATCAGCTTGCTCCAAAGGGAAGATCCATCACTCCATCCTACTCTAGGTGGTGTTAACTATTCTGGCAAATCACGCCTTTGTGATGGTTTTGAGATGCTCGTCTTTTAGTTTTGACTATCTTGCACGATTTCTAGGAAACTGGGGACAAACAAAACTTTGCTTTCAAAAATCCACCTCCATAAAAGGGTCTCCCCCCATCCCCAATTAATGATTTACTTTCTGTGGAACAAATGCACTGAGGACAGAATCATTATTAAAATCTCAGTTAACAACACAATATTACTTTGGTCCTTTCATTTCCTCCACTGTTATAAAATTCAAGACTCATTTCATCTATTAATATTAGCAATCTATTTTTTTTCTTTTTTAATTTTCACCAGACACAAATTAAAGGGGGAATAGCATTCTGGAAGCTGCACTAGAACTTACTCCTTTATTTTCAAATCTATTTTTTCCCTCTCCATCAATGCTTTCCTTGCATCTAATATTGGCTTCTTTGGCATTGATATTCCCAGTGACCTAATCTGATGCTAGCCACTATTCCCATGGAAGTCAGCTGGAAGAGGGCAGCAGACTTCCCTGGAAGGTGATAAAATCCAGGGCGGGTGAAGGTCAGTGCACAGATCCAGGAGCAAGGGAGCTGGGCTCTGCTCCTGGCTCTGCCACAGAATTGCTCTGTGACCCCAAGCAAGTCATTTTACTTCTCTGCACTGCCGTTTCTGTGTGTTTAAAATAGGAACAAGAGTGTTTGCTGCTTATCTTTCAAGTCTCCCAGCAAATAAGAGGCGATGTATAAGAGCTAGCCAAGCAAGAAGGCACAGAGCCTTCTCGCAAGAAGTCGCCGTGTCCTAGACCTGCAGCAGGCTGCGAGGACGAGGGTGGAACAGGGATGCACTTGACTTTTCAGAGCGCTCACAAATTGCTTCTCTTCCCTTTATAGCAGATCATTGCCAGCGGTTTCTAATGAGATTTTCTTTGTGCCTCTGTGACACTAAGCATAACCCTTATTTCTTTGGAATATTTCACGTGGAAAGGCTCTGCTCATGTGCAGTGTTTGCTCTTGAAGGAAATACTGGGTTTTTAGTGCTCTGGGATAACTAACTCTTGCTGGCCATGGCATGCTGTGACTCATGTGGCTTATAGGATTGCAGAATCATTACGGTTGGAAAAGACCTTTAAGATCATCAAGTCCAACTGTAAACCCATCACCACCGTGCCTGTTAATGCTTGTTTCTATATCCCCACAACGTTACAAGTGGCACTTCAGCTAAAATCTACGTGGGCTTCTTGCATGGCACGAGATTTGTGTCCTTGTGGATGGGGTTGCTCTTGCTGCATGCCTGCCCAAATGATGCAGAGCCCAATCATAAGAATTAAGAAAAAACGTGTCTAAGCAAGTCCTCAAAAAGGACAAAAGCCTCCAGGTACCACCACCAATACCAAAACTACTGCTGAGACATGTTGGTCTAGGATCCTCCTGCAATGACAACTCCTCGATCACCATGGGACTGCACTTTTTTATCAGATTTTTCCCTAAATTTGACATTAGTAGCTGCTTGCAAGCATTTAAAGTATGGGAGGGACTTAACTAATGCACCAGCCCTGAACCTTGCAGGGCCTGTCACTGTCAGGCCACAAGGACAGGTCAGAGCAGCATTTCTCAGGAATAACATAGATGCAGCTAATCCTGACGGAGCGATGGGGACAGACTAGGCGGCACCTGGAGAGCCCTTCCAACACCAAATCTGTGCTTATCTTTCCCAGGTTTAGGAGCAGAGTTTCCTCGGGGCGGTTTAAGCCAGCATTCCCCCTGCAGCAAGATGATATTTTACACCTCATGGTGTAAAACAACCCCTCGCCCCAGTAGAGATAAAAGGAAACCCAGCCCGCAGGGAGGTCCTCTTCATTACCGAGCACCATGTAACACAATAAGGTTGCACTTGAAAGCTCCGTGCATCCGCCTTGCTCTATTTATACTGCAGGCTTGAGTGTTTGTCACTTTCTGTTAATGGCAATGGAGGATTTGCCACAAAGCATTAATCGTTTGCCGTCTCCAAGAGGGTGTTTTTCCCGATTAAGGTCTCTGCAAGCGCAGCGCGGGAACCAGAGTATCTCAGCATTCCTGTACCCTCACCGCTGAAATCTGGGACAGGGGCCAATAATCTGGAGAGAACTCTAAAAATACAACCAAACCATGCAGGACGCATTTTATTGCTGCTTCCACACATGCCTGGAGTGCGTCGGGAGGCACGAGGCCACAGGTAAGGGCAGCAAAGGGAAAACCAGCATCGCGGTCGGGCTGACGGAGCAACGCGGATGCTGCAGCCTCCCCGCTCACGCTTCCCCAGCGGAGTGATTTCGGAGACAGGGATGGACCTTCCTGCTCTCCGAGCTTAATGGCAACCAGTTTAAATACTCCAAGTTTGACTTTTTAAATGAAAATGGGAATTTGAAAGCCAACCCAATAGCTGGGGAGGAAGGTAGGGGAGAAACCACAGACTTGGCTCTATGGTAATGTAGCCACCCAATGCACTTTAAAGCATCTGTGCTGCATTTTCAGGTAAAAATAAATAAATAAATAAATAACAGCAGAAGACAATGTGGGTAAATATCTCCTTTTCTCGTTTTTCAGAGAACGCTAACTTGGAGGGACTGTGTTGTTGCACTGTGCACGGAGACATTTCCTACTTGCCCTTGCTCATCTCTGGTAGCGACTTTGCAGGTAACCTCTATGTGCGCAAAATGATCCGATGACGGGACCCACATTTATTTATCTGCAGCCTCTATGGAGGAAGTGTGGGGTGCGTTACAGACACCGAGCATGAGATTGATAATTCCCAACATTGGGGGCCACCACAGCCACAAGCACTGTCACCGGGATGTGATTCTAGCCCTGCGGTCACCAATTTCGAAGTGTTTTTGCAGATAGGCAGCTGGGCAGACTGAAGCATTTCGGGGGGAAATGTGGCTTTATTGCCACAGCTCCAGGCGAGCTTTTTGACCAGTTAATTATCAGCAGCTGTTAAAAATGCTTAAGATGTACAGATAACAACTCTCTGCAGCATCCTACCTTGGAAATAAGATATATATATATATATATATTTAGGAGCTAAGTGATAATGAAAGAGACGCATTTGTATTTTAAAGGGAAACTGAGGCAACAAGCAGCAAATAAGATGTTAAAAGAAGTGCCTAAAGCTAGGTCCTGCAGACCTCTTATATAACTGCTCTGGATTTCTCTGTGCAATGGTCCTTCCCCAACCAAGGCTTTTGCACATTAGATTTGGGAGGTCCTTCTGCACAGCGTTTTGGGGCAGTTTGATAGTTTCTTATTACTAAAAAGCCTACCGTAGCTCAAGGGTATAAGGCAAAGTCAGTAGCCGCAGCAAACCTAAGCGCTGAGCACCTCAGTGGAGCAAATACCTACAAGGAAGCTCAGGTGTTAGACAGACCTTTGAGGCTACGACCCGGGTTTAAAAAAAGACAGAAAGTTCAACCCTCCAAGGAGGCATTAGTCATATGATGTCCCTAATCCTCCTTGTGCGAGCGCGCCGGTGTCGGAGCGCAGCGTGGGCGAGCTCCGCTTGCCAGGGCGCGGGGATTACGGCTTGGGATCGCCTGCTAGCGGCACCATCGGCGACGATGGCCCTCGTCTCTCCCCACGCAACCTCTCCACGGTTGGGAAGGGGAGGAGCTGCCCAACTTGGCTTGCTGCAGCGGTAAAAATAACGCGCCGGGTCCGAGGAGTCCCAGGCGCCTTCGTGGATGAGTAACGGCTCCGGTGCCGAAGTGCCGGGTGTCTGGCTTAGCACTTCAACCAATACAGCCAAAACTGGGAGGATCCCAAACCACAGGATTGCAAAACTTGTCGTTTATGGGCATGCCACGTGTAGGTCTCTTTGCCTGGGGCATCCCGACGCTCCAAGATGTCAGCATCCGATGCTTTGCTCTTTAGTCCGGAGCTAAGGAACGCCAGCAAAAATGCCTTCGGAGAGCCCAGGACTCATCCTGCCTGCCCGGACATGCGCAATTTATACCGACCTCAAGGAAGCCAGGCTGCAAACGCAGAATTGCCAAGGTGGGGGAGCTTTTTAATGCAAAAAAATAAAGAAGAAAAAAAACACCCAAGGGTTCATACAGACGTAACGAAGACCATATGCATAAATGCCTGGAAGTTCCGGCTCCAGTTCAAAGCTGCTTCAAATCTAGACGCTCCAGCAAGGTTAATTGCGGCTGCGTGATGGACGGGCGATGGCAGCGAGTCCTTAGGGACTCAGCGAAGGTTTAAGACTCATCTCTGCTCGTTCTAAAGTTACTCAAAAGCACCGCAAGCAGAGACAGGGCTGAGGCTCAGGCTCTACCCGGCTGGAAAACTCTGCACGGACCCCACAGCTCCCGCGGGAGGCTCTGAGTTTCTTGGAAATGGGATAAAGCTCTTCAGGAAACCACCTTTTTCTGGGGCGTTGAGAAACGCGCAGTACCAGCTCCCTCCGCGAGCTTCCCAGCCTGCTAATAGCAAAGAACCTGGCTGCATTAAAAAACATTTCCATAGTGTGGCTTGCACTTTACAGGGAAGCACTTATTTACCATGGAGTGTAATGAAAACGAGAATTTTTATTCAAGGCTATTCATATGAACAATTTCTTCTTACTTATGCGTCTTGAACTTGGTAGGTAGAGGCTTAGATGCCCGGAGTTTCCAAGAAATGATTTTCTGTAGGCAACAGCTGCTTCAGCGAGCGAGCCGCACACTGCAGCCAGGAAACACGTGTCCGCCCCAAGGCCTCCGCGGACACTGCAAGGAGCAGGAGTTTCGGCTCCAGGGGCTGCAAAGGCACATCCGAGCCCTGCAACCGGCAACAAACAGCACCGGGCCGGGAAGCAGCGTGTGCGCACGCGGGAGCCCTGTCCCTAGGATTTATTAAATCCTGAGGGATTTACTTAAAAACGGTACAAACCAGGCAATGCTAGTGACAGCGGGAAGGGAAGACGCCTCTGGGAGGCACCGCTGGCTCCCGGCACCTCATGGCTATTTGGGACAGGGCAGGAGCTGACCAGGTTTTCCAGTGTCCCCCCCTCCGGCCGTAACATTATCGCCAGCAACAACCCTTCCTTCCCGGGTTCTTATGTTGCAAGTGCAGAAAACATTTTAGCTTCACAGGAGGGTAAACAACTCCATGTGAAACAATGTAAGCGACCAGGACCGTAACTCCATGTTAGGGCAGAAAGGGAAAGTCACGGCAGTGCCTTTCCCTAGGAAAAAATAAAATAAAATAAAGTTAGATAAAAAAATAAAATAAGCAACCCAGGATCTGGCTCGCCGCTGCCCTGCTCCTCCTTGTCCTGCCACTTGTGTCACAAAGCACGAGAGGCCTCAGCAGCTCCAGGACAACGGCTGAAGCGCCCTGGGATGGTTTCCTCAAAAGCATCGTGATCTTTTCCTGGAAAGAGCAAATTTGGGTGCTGCCAAGTCTGGGGTTTTCCAGCGCGGCCGTTCCCAGTGGGCCCTCGTCACCATAGTGGGGCTGGTTGCAGTTATTTTGCCCTCATCGAGGGAAGGCCTCGTTTTGGCTGCTCGCGGGGCCGCGTTTTACTGTCCTTCACGTTTAAGAACTTATTCCTTGAAAGAAATCATCAGCCCTAAGGGTAACAGCGATGCCTGAGCTGTCCTTGCCGGATGCCCGCGCTCCTCCATCGGGTTGGTCTCCCCGCTGCTCAGCCTGCTCCGCGCTTTGCTCCAAACCCCCTTCCCCACGGCAGCTTCACCAGCGGGGCAGCTTCACCTCCCGTGTGTTCCCCTGGCCGCGGAGCTGGAGCTGAGCAGCTCCTTCGCAGAGGCTTTTCCCGTGCTGCGTTTTGCCCCGGCGCGTCCGTCCCCACACCCCGATGGGACGATCTGCGCGGGTCGCTGCAGCGGGCGTCCTGCACCCGCCGGTGCGCCGGGCTCTGGCCGCCCCCGGCCGCCTCCTGCTCCGAGGCGCAACCGCTCCGCTCTCCGCCAGTAGTAAACACGATGAGCGAGGGCTGATACTCTGAATGATACTATTAATTGGCTTATTGCGACTCCCCCTAGGAATCCCATTCACAATTAAGAGCTGGTTATGTAAGCGTTATGCATATGTGCAGATATATATATATATATATTTCTCTCCAGTTTGGTAGAGGTTACAAGCTCTCCGAAAAGCCTCCCGCGAGCTGCTTGCTTTTCAAAAAGAGTGCACATGCTTCGGCTCCGAACGTGACACTTTCTCCGACTTTCAAAAGAATGATTCATATTTACTCTTATCTCCCTCCGGAGGGAAAGCAAATGGGTTTATAAATATTTCCAGTCCTACTCCCCATCGGACAAATTAACAAGCTGACCTGGAGCCCGCTGCGTGCGCGGAGCAGGAGCGCTCTGGGGCTGGAGGCGGCAGGAACGACCCAACTTCAGCATCTTCTCGAGCGCGGGCTCGCTATCGCCCCGTTATCCGGTTACCACGACCCCAATCACGGCAGGAGCTCCCGGCACGGGAGGAAAAACCTCATTAACGCCCCAAACGACCGGGCGCCTCTGTGGTGCTGCCGCAGCACCCGTTTGGGTGCGTGGGGGGCGGGTGAGGGCGCCCCCCGTGCTGCCGCCCCACGGGCCGGGAAGACGGATGGACCCTGCTGTTTGCACCAGAGCCGAGAACATAAATAAACCCATATAAATATATCTGCGTATACACACACGCACACACGTGCTTACCCTCCTATACTTAGATATATTTACAAAACAGCCTATCATAGCCTATTATAAATATCCTCATATATATACGTCTCCAGCATCCTCATGTAGATGTGCACAGAGTACCCTCCTGCGCGCACATATATACGGGTATGCACGCAGGCATGCATATGTATGGTGCATATATACCCGTGTGCACACATATGCATTCATCCCTAGGCAGACACACGGGCTTATCTGCGTCCTCCCCTCCCGGGGGGCTCCCGGGGACTCCCCCCGCCAGCGCGGCCCTGCGGGC
>JAWLRI010000516.1:2750032-2843352 GCA_034781795.1 Crypturellus tataupa
TGACCCCCCCCCCCCCCCCTTTAATTTTATCCCCCCGATGCTTTCGCGGCGCGGGCAGGCGGGGGCCGCCGCTTCCTTTGTTCCGAGCGCCCATTAAATATGCGCGGCCGGGGGCTGCTCCCGGCATCACCCCTCTTACTGTTATCATCATCATCATCATTATTATTATTATTTAAAGCCACGCTCGAATCCGTGGGCTCACGGGCAGTCAAAAAAATAATAATAATTCGATGAGCGGAGGCAGCCCGGGCTTGATATATTTAATAACCGAGTGGCGTGGACGGGACACTTGTGCGCGCGGCTTTTGTTGCCGTCCGCGTGAGGGTCTGGAGCGATGGGGATCCCATCGCGGCTCCCGGGCTGCCCGTTGGGAAGGGCGCTGGGTGCTGCGGCGCGGGGTGCGCGCCAGCGCGGGCCGGGGCGCCTGTAATCACCGCCGCGCTCTTGGCTGGAAAATTCTATTAGGGGCATAAAGGAGATTTATGGCCGGTGTATTTTTGCTTTCTGTATATCTTGGAATCCTTTTATCTCGGGTGATTCAATAATAAGAAGGGGGGGGGGGGGGGCGGGCGCACGGGATGGCTTCCGGGTTTTTGTTTTTGTTTTGGGTTTTGGTGGTGTGTGTGTGTTTTTATTTATTTATAACCTGATCCTCTGCTTGTGCGTGGAGTGGCGGAAAAGCTAGTTGGAGGAAAAAGCAGTTGCTTTAAGAAAAAGAAAATGTGTATATGTATATATAACCCTGAAAGCTCCTTAAATGTATCATGTTATGAAAAGGATAATCTCATAGGACATACCTACGCTGGCTTCTTCCCCCCGCCCCCAAAACGCTCATAAAGGACCCCAGAAAATGAATGAATCCCCCTGTTTATTTGGAAGGGTCCTCGCGGATGGGTGCATTAGGGCTCCGGCCGATCTCCCCCTCGCCTCGAATCCCTGTGTGCGTGTCCGGTGCTGCTTGCATTTGTCAACGGGAGCCCCTTTGTCCGGGCTTTCCCCCCAGAGCTGCCCCAGGCAGGGGGAGCCCGCGGGTTGTTGGGGTCCCTGGGGGGGCTCCGGTTCTTGCGTGCGCGACCGTGCGGGTGCCGCGCGTGCGGGTGCGCGCCGGGCGCCGTGGGGCTGCGGGGAAGTGGGGGGCTCTTCGGAAATAGCTTGACCTCCATTGCTGGCGGTTCCCGGCGCTACCTTGGCTGCCGGGAACAAAGCGAGCCCAGGCTGCAGTTGTTGTTCTGATATTTTCTTTTTCTTTTTAAATCCGTTATGCTTATTTTTTTTCTTTTTCTTTTTCTTTTTTTTTTTTGGAAGACAGAGGATTCATTGAGGAAAACATTATGTTCATTTTTAGCCCTTTGTTTGCAAATTTTTCTGCAAGCCCAAATGTTCAGTAACCGTGCTTGAATCGGCGATTTTCTTTCTTTCTTTTTTTTTTTTCTTTTAGGGAAAATACAGAAGGTGTAAGAGGATTTGTCTTGCGAGATGTGTTACTAACCCGTTTCCCGGGGCTATTGCATTACTTTTATTTTGGTGCAAGTTTGAGTAATGCCATGCAGCGCTGAACTGTGCTGCAAATGCATCGGGGCTCCTCTTTCACTGTCTTGTGTTTATCCTCTTGTGCCTGAGAAAGGGAATAAAACCAGCTTCATTAGCTTGCTAATTAAACACAATGAAGTGCACTGCCCGAGGTTAATGGCAGTGGCCTTTAAAAACACCCAAACTCTTGAACAGGTGTTCAAGAGAGAGAGAGAGAGAGATGTATTTTTTTTTTTTTTTTTAATCTGTCATCAAATGCAGATAATTGTGCCACCGGCACACACGTTGTCACAGCTCTGTGGAGAGGCAAGTGCTACAGTGAGGAGACAGGTAGGCAGCGTATTATTTTTAGCGGCCTCACGCAGAAGCGGCGCGGTGGATGCGGCCCTGCCGGAGCCCCCTCCCGTGTCCTGAGCATCCCCTGCGCTGCCTTTGGCAGCTCTTCTGTTTGCTGGGCAGGGCTCAAGCCCCCTGGACCACATAAAGTCCCCTGTGAGCCTGGCTGGCTGGCTGAAGCATTAATGCCCTGAGATTTGTGCTGTTTCTTGTGCCTTTAGGCAACCCATCCAAACTGTAACACTTTTGTTGTTATTTTTTTAGTCTGCTTGGTTGATGAGATGGTAAGAAATGGCCAGCTACAGTGGAGGTCTCCTGCTTCCCACGTTGGAGCTGTCGCCAAGTCCACTATGGTCCCCATCGGCTAAAACGTGCTCGTTGGGTGTTTGTGCGCTCTGCGTGATGCAACAGTTGTAAGCCTGTCCTGCTGCCATGGAGTAGATAGAGGAGGAGAAAGAAATTTCCTTGTCGCTCTTTTTCTTTTTTCCTCTGTTTATTTTGCTCTTCCCCTCCCACCATCCCCCCGCGCTGGGGGCTTCCCGGCTCTCGCCCGTCCGGGCGGGCAGTTTCCCGTCTCCCGGGACGCGCGGGGCTCCGGGAGCAGCAGCTTCTGGAGCGGCGCTAATGGGATTAGCGCTAGAGCCAGCCCAAGAATTCCCTGCTGCGGCTCGCAGCGCGCTGGGCCCTGCGGCTGGGCCCTCCGTGGGACGGGGGAAAGGAGCTCCCTTGGCTGCCCATGGGGAGGAGATGGGAGCCGGAGGAGCTCTGGGAAGGACACGGTCAGGGCACGTTCCTGCGCTGTTCCCTTGTGATGCACGTTCTTAGAAAGTCTTTAAAAGTAGTAATTGTAAACAAAAAGTGCTTTTGAGTAGTGCAGTGAGAGGCGTTTTGGCTGTTGCATCTCAGGGCCTCAGCTGAGGGCCATTTCTGGGTGCTACCAGCACTGGACCGCAGGGAGCTTTACCAGGTCTGGTGTTGGCTGAGGTTTTATCCACGCTTGGTAAAACCCAGACCCTTTCCTACCAAACTGGGATGGTGGCCCCAAGCAGAGTCTTGTAGCAGGGACTGAGAACCCTTGCGAGCGCTGGTAGCTCCTGGCTGAGGATGTCGGTGCTCGCGGCGTGACCGCAGGACGTGTGGGAGGAGGCTGGGTCTCTGGGAGCTCCAAGCTTGGCCCTGGGATTTCCATCCTGGGCTCTGGGTACCCAAAATGCGCCAGGAAGTTAGGAAGTGGGAAGGGAAATGGGAGCAGCAGAGCCTCATCTCTGCTCTAAAGAGGTGCTACCTCTGCCTTTCATCCCTTGCGGCCGTGGGGTTTTGAAGCTCGCAGGGGGGTGTGATTTTCTTTTATTTATCTATTTATTTATTTATTTTTCCTATCCGGCCAATAGCTGTGCCGGGCTCTGAATTATTCAGTGTAGCACTTGGCATTCGGCACCCTGTTCCCACTTAAGATCCCTTTTTTTTTTTTTTTTTTTTTTTTTTTTTTTTTCCTCTTCTCTCTTCTCTCCTGTCCGCTCCTTCATGTGGAGATTTTCACATCAGGGAAATTGGATGTGTTTAAGGGAGGTGTTTGCGGCTACTGCTCTTCCCCTCCCCTGCCTTTCTCCTCCATTAACCATTGAGGACCAGCTCCTGCCGAATCGCTTCACCCTGGGATAACTGTGACTCTTTAGTCGCTGGTTCCTTGTAGGTATATTAAGAAAATATACATCACTTTTCCCCCTTTCCCCTCCCCACCGCTTAAATCTTCCTTGCTGGTTTTCTTGGAGCCATCGAAGGCAAAGGGGCAGAGAAGTAAATTAAAGACGGAGCACTCTGCCTGCCTGCGTTCTGCAGACCCAGCATATTTTGTGCTTAGATTCGACTATAACGGTTGGTCTCTTGCACTGATTTCACGTCTCTTCTCCGTTCGTCATCCTTGGCCACAAAATCGAGAGTGGCAGTTGTCAGTAAAAAACATAAAACAAGGATCTGTTTCCTTGCAGCGTGCGGGTGCCCCTTGCTCTTGTGTGGGGCATTGGTCCATCACGATGCTGGAGGAGGAAGTATGTTTTTAGGTGCATGGGCAAGATCAGGCTCCTCTGCTGCTCATAGATAGAGAGAAGGTCCCAAAGGTGGCCAGGCATGGGCAAGCTTGATGGTGCATCCTGCCCCAGTATGTTTTTGCTCTTGGAAAGCATCCGTTCTCCTGAGGTTGGCTTACCTGCAAGCAGGAAACGGTGTGTGTGCGTTCCAGCCATGTAAATGGAAAGAAGTAAAGCAGCAGAGCGAGCCCGCTACTGGTTGGTGGCACCACGTTGCCTTTCGCCCTTTCTCTGTGATTCCTCGGTCCGCGTGCAGCTTTACCGGTGACAATGGGCGGGTGCTGAACCGGTGGCAATGGGGGCTCCTGCAGGCCGAGGACGCTGTGGTCCTCAGTCTCATCCTTGTGGGCACTGACCAAAAAGCTGACCAGGCTTTGGATGCTCCTCTAGCTTGCAGATGGGGCTGGGGAGCCCGGGGTGCGTTAATGTTTGCTCCCTTACCCACCCGAGAGCTGTTTGAAGCAGAACCTGTATCTGCGTATGTCTGCTACGCGTGTGGTTTGTGGGACCCAAGACAAGATTACCAGATGATCCTAAATTTGACTTTCTTAATATCCAAGGAGGCAAGACCTCCTGCTGGCCCCATTTCCACACCTTTTCTGTGGAGGATGGGAGCAGCTCTCCCAAATTCTCAAGTGTTGGTGGCAGAATAGTTGGTCTCTGCCTTGGCTGCTGCTCTCACTACCAGATTGTCCTTCTTTTTTATTTTTTATTTATTTTTTATTTTTTTTCCTTCTCCCTTTGGAATTGTATTTGCTGGAGAAATAGAGGATTACGTTAATGTTATGCAGGAGGTATCACCTTGCTTTCTTTCTATGCGCCCAGTCATGCACCTCTGTGTCCATGTATATGGTCCTTCTTATTTCAGAAGGATAAAATGCATTCAGGAAAGGCATATATGTGCCCCTTTTCTTTTGAAATCAGAAGATGTGCTACTTTCCAGTTTGAGCTACATAAATTTTTAATCCGTGTGGGTATTTCTGCAAATTAAGATACCTATTTTGAACTAAGGACTTCATGTCCACTTTCTAATTGCATGTGATGAAAGTGGGGAGGGAAGAAAGGGAGCTCATCGGAGCAGGGGTTTTATGTGAATCTTCCTCCAGTAGAGTCTGAACAGAAGATATTTTGGTTCTTTTGAGGGCAAAGACACCAAATCTGGCATTTGTTGGGCAGGTCTGTGCTGAGTTATCCCTGACCACAGTGGTGAAAGCTGTTCTCTCAAAAGCCTGGGCAGTGGACCCCACACTGTGGCACATTAGGTGCCTGGACTGTCTTTTCTTTTCCCTTTAAACTTTTTTTCCCCTTACGTAAACTGTTTTCTATCTGGTGGCTAAAAGTTTAGTTTTTATATGTGGCACCTGTAGTGCTAATGTAATACTTGCTCCTAATTTATTGCTCTGAGATGTGAGATTAGAAGGGTCTGAGTGGGTGCAAGAGATAAAGATAATTCTATCTGTCCCTGATTTATCCGATGGTCAATCTAGATCACTAACCTTTCTTTCTTCTAGCATTATCTATATCAAAAGCCTCGTGTGATGTGTGAAACTTCTTTTTTGATTTGGCATTTCGGGATATTCTGCTTATACATAGTTTGTTCTCTGCAGCCACTTTTGAATTCCTAGGGAGGCAAGAATGCAAACATGGAAGTGGAGAAGTGGTCAGTGCAACTCTCCCTTCTTTTTGTGAGTTCAGAGGTGTGTTGGGGGAAAATACCTCAAGCATTGAGCGCATTGCAGGCTTTTTAACCTCTTTTAGCCCATGTTTGGGTTTTGCAATCTCCCACTTGTGCGGCCTGGTGGCTACTCCTGTTGATCAGAGATGCTGTCTGCAAACGGTGGTTTTCTCTAGTGCTTCTTTGGAAACCTGGATGCTTGATCTTTGTGAACGCGATGGTCTTGGTCTGTTTTATTCTGGTATTTATGGTTTTGGTCTTAGAAGAACCTGTTGCTTTGAGCTTGCTCGTACACTGTGCTAGTGATTTGTTTTGCTTGAGACCTGTGAGTTATGTGCGTTGCCTCTGTAATCAGTGGGGTGAAATCATGTTGACTTGTAGCATCACCTCGCACCTGCAAATTGAATCTCAAGAGTGGTCAGAAGAGCAGCCCAACCTGCGCCTGCACAACCCATTGACTTCTCAAAGTCTTTTTTTTTTTTTTAATTCTTGTTTGTTTGTTTATTTTCCCTCCCCGCTCTGACAACTGAAACAGAACAGGCTTTCCAGTTCCCACGTTAGCTCGCGGGGGTAATTAATGGGTTAAGCCTGCTAATTCGCCTCCCTATATGCAGCCTGAGAAATGGGCTTGTCCTTGGCGTTAAGATCAGGTTTCAGTGCGATGGTTATTGGGCAGCGCTCTGGTGTGCTGAAGTTCAAACTCTGCTTCCCTCACCCGTGCGTGTGCAACTTACCAGCGGCCTTTTTTTCCCTTCTTTTTTAATAGAAAGGGCCTCTGCAAATGCTCGTTCCTATACATAGGACAGACTTTTCCCAACTAGCTGTTGCAGCCGTACTGGGTAACTTGTGCATCTGCTCAGATGTGCTGGGTGGGAGGCTAAGGAGCAAGGCTGGAGGTGGTTGCAGTAGGTGCAGTTTTGGCTGCGATCTGGTCGGTTCTACCCCTAGAAAATCCCCTTTTATGTGTGGGATGCCGGGTGCATGGGAGGTCATGAGTGCAAATGAAAAAAAGTCGGGGAGAAATTTGGTACATTTGGTACTTGGGGTTGCCTTGCGGGCTGGTGTGCGTGGGCGTTCTCGAGATGTCGCACCTACAGCCAAAACCTTCTGTGTGCGTGCACTTGTGCACTGATTTTTTTTTTTTTCTTTCTTTTTTTGCATGCTTTGCCACAAGATCTCCTAAGTTGAGCTCCCTTGGATTCTTTCAAAATATCCCAGAGACAAACACTCTTTTCCAAATAAACTGCCGAGATAAACGTGTTTATCTGCTGCTGTTTTACTGCCTTGCTCCCGTGATAGCCCCATGTCCTTTCCTAGTACATCCCAGCAGAAGGGCCAAGCTCGGCACGCCTGGATATAGCAAGGAATTCCAGTGTAGATTTTAATCACCTTTTAGTGCCTCAGAAGCAATGTGATGGCCCTTAATGCTGAAACTCCAGGCTGCTTGATGCGGGCAGTCAAGCCAAGAATAGCCAAATAGGGCATTTCTGCAAAGAAAAAAAAAAAAAAAGTACGTGTTTACTGTTCCTGGGTGATTCCCCTCGTGAGTGGAAGTCCCAGGCACTAAAGGTCATTCAGCCTGGGTGTGGGAGGTGATAAATGCTTGTCCAAATACTTCCCTGAAATGTGATGTAGCTCCAGCCCTGTGCATTTGCATCGTTGGGGCATTCGGCCCCATGCGTCCATCCCTAGCGGTGCTTTTTCACGTTTATATTGTACCCGAGTTAACCACAGAAGCCTTTCGTAGGTAATTTTATAGCTATAGATAATTTCCTGTAGATACAGCCTTCTGCCATCTAATGAGACGGACTTAGTGCTACTTAAAGCAAACATCGGGCGCCTGTTTTAAAAAGGTGATGGAACTTTCCCACGCTGCCCAGTGCAGTTTTGCTATTTATGATGCAAATAACAGCCCAAAAAACCTCCCTTCAGAGGCAGCTATGAACCCAGAGATGCCTGCGACCCTGTTAGACGGGCAAGACACGGGCGCACGTGACCAGCACGGGGCCCAAGCCGGGCTGCGCGCATGGACGCGCTCGAAGCGGGCGCCGCGGAAAACTTGGAAGCGCCATGAGATAAAGTTTGCTAAAAATAGTTCTGCCGGCGAAAGCCGCTCGGAGAGAGCTGGGAGTCGCTTTACCGGCTTTGCCGGGAGGATTTCAGGGTCCCGCGGACGGGAGATGAATGTCTTTCTGTTATAGTAACAGCTGCGCTCTGTCCATCGGGATATAGTGTTTGCCCATCCAGCTCGTAATAATTAAACAAAAGAGTTATTTCATAGCGGCCTCGGCAGGGGATTACGCTGGAATTTTATCTCTCGCCATTTAGGATTCTCTGGCTCGATGAAAGCAAAATAAAAAAGTTAACCTCTCACCTGGCCTTGTCGCCATGCAGAGACGGCTAATTACAGCAGCGAATGGGTGACGGCGGGGAGAACTTTTTTAAAAAAAGGCGTAAAAAATCGAAATTTCATTAATGCAGTCTTTTCACTAATGCGCTTGCGTTTGAAGAACAGGTCAGACTTTCTGGTTCCTGCTGTCCTGGCCTGTTGGGCACCCAGTGCTGCATCAGTAGCTTGCTGGCATGACAGTTTAATGTGACGCGGAGGTTTCTTTCCTTCCCCCGTAATGTTTCAGAACTGCCTTTCATTGCTCTATCTGTGGCCAAGAGGCTATGGAGGCTGCTACATCTTACCAGCAGGTGAAAAAACAAGCGAGTTGGGAGGATACGGAGCAGCAGCATTTGGACAACTCTATTCTGCCCTTAAAGCTCTTTGCAGAAATCCTTAGGAGAGGGCAGCTGGGATTTGGAAGGAGCCGGATCCACAGGGTTGGTGGGGTCATTCCCGCGGAGATTTCCCTGTGTGGCGCCGCACAGCCTCGAGGCTCCCACCGAAATAGCCCCGCCGGGTGCCAGGCGGGCTGCCCTGCTCTGCCCGCTGCTATTCACCGCTGCCGAAATAGCCGGGCAGGGAGAGCTGGGCCGAGCTCCGAAGGGGGCAGCTGTTTGCGTCCGACCTCGGAAATAGCGGGAGCAGGCGGCCGGAGCAAAGGAAAAATAAGAGCGGCGCTTTCCTGCCTGCCGTGCTCAGCTCTTGTGCCTGGGAAAAGCCACTCTGCGGCTTTTCTGTAGCTTCAAATGCCCCAAGCAGCACCATTTCTGCAAAGTTACAGCCCAAATTCACGCGCTGCAGGTGCATGGGACAAAAGCAGGGCTGCGCACCAGGGTGGAGCAGCATCCGTCTGTCTGTCCGGCTGCCTCGCGATCCCCTGATACCACTTGCCATTTTCCAAAGAAAAGCAAGGCGGGTAAAGCTAAAGCCTGAGCTGCGCAATGTTTATATTAATAATTTCCACTCGTGAAATACGGATCTGAGACTTCCCTTGTTCATTTGGAAGCAGTTAATAGGCAATAGTGGAGATGTATCGTGGATGCTATGCTGGCAGTGACCTGATTTCACGTGCAGTTCTGATCTACCTTCTTTAAAAAAAAAATCTATCTATCTCTATATATATAAATTTATTTTTGGGAGCCTTGGGAAGGAGAAGGAAACCATTTATTTCAACCCCCAAGTTCCTCTGAGCTGTAGAAACACTGTCAAAGTAATTGTAGCCTTCTCAATTTTTCTCTGACGCTTGTTTTCCACGTAGTCTTAAGGAAAAACTGTGCTCTGTTGATGGATGTCACTTTTTTGTATCTTCTGAGGTTTGAATGATGTAAAATTGGCTCACGTGTAAAACTATAAAATTCTGGCTTTTTGCGAATACTTCATCGTGGATGTATGTCTGCTGGTTTCTTCTGGATTAAGGTGTTACAGCTTTGGTGGTTTGCTGTGGGATATCTTCTTAATCATTTTTGCTGTAATTTAATCATCTTAATTAAAACTGCATTGAATTGTGGAAAGTAATTTGGGTCTGGAGAGCAGTGAGTTTTGTATTTGTATTTTCTTTTTTTCTTATTAGGGGACATCTTGCTCTTGGCAAGCTTCTGCTTTAAAAAAAGTAGTGTATCAAAACTCATGTTGCCAAGTTAGTACCGTATTTCTGCAGTTAATTGTGGCCTTGAAGGGTCCAATATAGAAGGTCAGCTTGGTTAGTGATCTGCAGGGTTCTCCTGCGAGACAGAAACCTGTGTCCTTCCCAAGGATGGGATCGAGGCGCCTTGGTCACACAGCTGAGCTTTACTGTAATTTGGACATCATTAGATTCTTTATTAAAGTGGTGGAAAAATCTAATCCATCTTTTGGGAGCTTGGCTTTCCTAAAGACACAAGGTTGCAGTAGGACATTTCCCATTCTTGCAGGGCTTGGGTGAAAAGGTGCACAACTTCCCACATTTTGGGTGTTCTTTTCCATGGACAGGAGCCTCATGTGGTGTTTAAGTGCTAGACCGGTCCTCCTGCTCTTGGCATCCTCTTCAGTTGAGCAGAATGAACCTTAGTGAAATGAAATCTGTTAGAAATGTTTGGCATTACTTTTTCTTTAAACCCAAACCAAAGACTCGCAGGGATGTTCTTTTGTGGTGCTGACTTCTGGATCATAAAACATAGGCGGCTCTGAACATTTCTTTGTTTGATCACTGTCTTACCCAGCAGATATTTTTCTAGTGGAATAGCTAAATGGATTTTTTTTTTCTCTGCTTGGACAGCTCAACCCGAATATGCATGGTTATAAAAGTTACTGTTGTGCTTTGACAGAGCTTCTTCTGCAAGGTTTTGGAGCCTCTAAATCTTGGTACCTTGGTGCCTTCAGCCCACGCATTTGGGTGCGTGATGTGCTGCAAGTGCCTGTGTGCACCGTTCCAGCATGGGACATTCAAAAACACCCGTCTCTGAAGATGGCTCCAAAGATGCTGTTGGGGCAGTGTGGAGAGGTAGATTTCTGTGGCTTTGATAATTTAACCTATGCGGGACTTCAACTCATACTGCTCATGCTGTGCAGAAGCCCCTGGTCTCACAGGTGGATTGTGCATCTCCACAGTGACCTGGCTTGGAGTAACACGTCGGTCTGCAAAACTTAAAAATACTTATGAAGAAACTGTGCCATGCTTGCAGGTGAAGAAAGTTCTTTCCAGGGCTTCTGGCATTCATTGACTTCCTTTCTATCCCGCTTTGTGGCAAATCGAGGGCCTAAACTCATCTCAGCTCCTTCCTGCATGAGTGGAGAGGAAGCAGCTGGATATTTGGCCATATTTGAGACAGTTTGGGGACCACGTCTCTTGCAACCTTCTCCTTGACAGTGTTTCCCAGGTTGTGTCTAATGGATGCCTGTGCTCTTCTGGAGCTCTCCTCGGGGTTTCTCTTGATACGTGCCAAAATCTGCTCTTTGAGCCACTGCCAAGATTGAATGTCTTCGTGCTGAAAGGGGTGAGCCCTCTGGGGCTGCAAGGTTTTAGTGAAGGCTTCAGGTTATGAATGTGTCAGCATCTCATCACAGTTCTTTACCACTTGGCGTCCTGTTGGTCTAAGTAATTTTAACTGTCCTCAACCTAAATTGAGTGCTGCTTTCACGATTTATAAACTGTATGACTGTTAAAACAAGCCAAGCCTTCACTTATAGCAATGATAGGGGAGTTGAAGACAAGAAGATGGCTCTAAGGAATATAATGTGCTATACATTTGGGTGTAAATCAACCTCTGACTTGTAGGTGTTGGGAGGAAAATGTCCTTTGGGACTTGTAATCCATAGTTGACTGCCTATAAATCTGCTTGAATCCACTGATGAAGAGTACAGTAGTCCTGGGGAGCAGATCTTGGACATAGCCCATGGGGCTGAAGGTATGATGTGAAAATCTACATTCTCCTTCCCCACTGCCATGGAAGGCTTCATTTTGAGAAGAAGATGGTCAAATTAAGTGCTAACAAGGATTATTGTCCGTTCTCTCCTGTCTTCCCAGTAAAACCCACAATTGACCTTAGATGCTGAGAACTGAAAATCATCAAAAAATCTTGCACTGTTCTTGTTTGTTTTTTTTCTTGAGGGCTTTAAATGGTGAGAAGACACGTTGCTTGTATTTTCATACTTAGACTTTCCCAACTCTATTCCTAAAGGTCTAAAAAATATATTTTTTTGTTAGATGGAAGTGAAGATTTTACATTTCTTTAAAAGTTTGAGAGCTTGGCCTGCAGAAGGCACAAATCCAGTTCTTTGCTCTGTAGTGAGAAACTTTGGGAAGGAAGAAAAGGGCCAGACCTGACTGCCCCTCTGTTTGGAGGTGCAGCTTGGCTCATGCCAGCTGGAGAGGGTGGTGTATGGAGATTCTCATTGTAAACTTCCTTCAAATCACGGTTTTGGGGTTTGTTTTTGCCTCTTTTTGTGATGTAGTGCAGTTGCTAAAGCAGTCGGTCTCAGTAGCTGAAATTTGTGCTCCAAGGCTGGGGGCTTGGCCAGGTGAACGTGACCAGCTCTGGCTCTGTGGGGCCCTTGTGGAGGGCAGAGGGTGGTTCTCTGAACCCTTTGTGGGCAGCGAATTTCTCCCCAGCAAGGTGAACTGTTTGTACCACGGCTCAGATATCATCCTGGTTTCTTGCTGGGATAACATTAGCACTTAGGGCAACTTTTACTCCTTGGTTGCCTCGTGGGGTTCATGGGTCTTTCTCTTCAGCCTGTTCCTTGGACCTGCTGACAACCTTAGTCAGGAGTCCTTAAAACCATGCTCAATCAGAGCCATTTCTTTATTTCTATCCTTATTTTCCTCTTTATTTCTATCCTTATTTTCCTCTCCAACTTGATGCTTAGGACTGGATGCTTGCAATTCTTTATGCATTTTCTTCTTCGTTCCCCCTTGCTTCAAAAGCAGCTCTGGAGGCTGGTGCAAGCCCGGTTTCCCTGAGCTCCTCACTGGCTCGCTGCCTCCCAGCTGCTTGGCATGGCTTTATTATCATTATTTATTTATTTTAGTAAGATCTGGGTTTTGCTGCAATCTGATTTACAAACACTTTAACGTGTTCTATGTGGATGGGTGCTGAGCAGCTTCCCTCCTCGTTGCAGTCCCTAGTGCATCTCTTACCTTTCCCTTTAGCTTTATTTTTATTTTATTTTATTTTCAGAATACAAGCTGTCCTGAGCTAAATTGCAAGTGGATAACAGGCAACGGGACTGAATTAAACTGGTCATGTCCCACTAAACCTAGTCTGTCTACTTACATGGTTTTTGAAATATGTTTTAAGTGGCCTGCAAACCAAATTCTTGTTGCTCTTGCTTCCTAGAGGCTGCAAGAATGAGTTAATAGGAAGACCCCTCTTAAAAAATGAGAAAACCTTGCTTTTCCCCTTTTCTATTCTAGCTTTGGAAAATGAAGGAAATACTAATTTTGCCTTTTCGATTTCTCTTCTTGATGTTTAAGATGAAGAAAATCTCTTCTTGCTGGCTTAATTTTAAAAATATACATTAAGATCTCAGCAGTGGAAAATATTTTGATGAGCATCATGAAAGTAATGTCATCTTCAGTTGTATTTAATAATGAAAATTGAAGAGGAAGAAGAAAAAAAAAAAGCTGAAAATATGTTTCCCTACTTTTCAGTATTTGGCTACTAGATAAAAACCTGAAGAGGAAATGGAGCCATTTCTTTCTGGTGTCAAAGTTAACTAATGATAGAAGATTGATGTTTAAAATTATTTTACGATCTTAGTAGGTTCTAAAATCATATAAATTTTCATTCTACATTAGGAGTCTTGGAGGGTCCCAGTTCCGAGGGGAAGGAAGGAGACTTCTAGGAATGTCTCATTCTAATGTGTTTTAGAGAGGAAGGAACAGTATGGTAGCAAGCTCTGGAGGTGAAAAGGCAAGATGGTTTCGTGCTGCTGCTTTTCACCACTTCACTTTTTTTTTCTTTTTTCTTTCTTATTATTTCTGCACCTCTTCTGCTTCTAAACTTCAGTGGCAACTAAAGCCTGGACAAGCCTGCAGGTCCCAGAGTAGAACTTGGAAACTCCTGGTGCTAGAAAACCAAAATGGGAGGAAAGTTTGTGAAAAGTATTTAGAGCAATAGATTGAAGAAAAAAAGTGTGTGTGTGTGTGTGTGTGTGTGTGTGTGTGTGTGTATACACACACACACACACACATATATAGAACTGTAATTCACCATCAGGATTAAAGTGTTGCAAGAGAGTGTGTGTGTGCGCACATATATATAAAATATGTGTGTGTATGTGTGTATATATAGCTTTTTCCAAGTTGGAAGCTATCTTTTCCACAAAACTCCGAGGTCACTCCATGTGCGTGCAAACCTTCCGTCTGTGAAAGGAATACTGTACCCTGTGTCCGTGTGGGATTCACCTCGGTTGCTCTGTCCTGCGTGGCCCTCGAGGTAAGCTGGGTCAGTGGCTGCAGTCAGCGCGGGGAAGAGCAATCCCATTTGAGGCTCACCTGCTGCCGGCTGACGGTTTGCTTCTCTGCAGCCAGGAGGTTTCCTAGGGAAATTGCCTGGCTAGTCCTGAGTTTCTATGGACTCTTGCAACATATTGATCTTGAGGGTGAATTACAGCTCTATAAAATGAGGAAGGTTTTATTCTGTGGTGAAGGCTTTTATTTTTTCCCACTGTCCACATGCATCTGCTTGAATCCCTTATGCATTGCAAACCTCCTGTTAGATCTGTTGACAAGTTTGCTGAAGTCATTCCTTGTGTGCTCAGTCAAACGCATGCATTAATTTTGTAGAATCAGAGCCTACTTATTCATCCCCCTGCTTACTCTTTATAGCTGATAACTACGTTGAGTTCCCTACTTTCAAGTGGGGCTGATATATTTGTGCTCTCCCTTTAGCAGGATATCTGCGTTTTAGCAGATGCAATGTCCTACAGTAGTAAGTGTTTGGGGACGGACTCTTTTCCCACGCTGAAGTTGCGTGAATTGTTACTGTGGGCAGTGTCCACAGTGGTTACAGAAATCCCCTGTCTCTCCAGCGCAATATCTCTGTTTTAAATGAGGTCTAAAACTTATAACCATCAAAAGTAAATTTGGGCCTTTGCTTTGCTTTTCTGAAAGCCTAGGAACCAGCCTTAGCTTTGGGGCATCTTGAGGCTTTCTGGTTGCTTTCGACTTCACGCCAAGGCTGCGGGTTTTCTGAGTTTGTAATCCAGCTTTCCGTGACCATCTGATTTTGGCCCTGCTGTCAGCATGCAACAAGTAAAAGTGGTCCTGCTCAGGAGCTAATATATCCTTCTGTCCTTAAATCTAACTTTTAGACTTGATTTGGCTGCAGGAGATGCTTGTTAATGCCATTAAATGCCTATTGTTGGTCACAAAAGTTGCCAAAGGTTTTAATTTTTGACACTTTTGACATGCACGATGCCTTAGCAGAAAAGGCAGCATCTTTTCTATGTATTACTCTTCTCCTAAAAGTTCTCAACTTCCCCAAAAGCTGGGAGTTGCTCCAGAGCATTCCTAGTCCTTTTCCCATGATACCAAATGGAAGACCCCAAAGCTCGGGAAGAGCCTGGAGAAAAAGGAGGGCATGGGAAGGAGAGAAGCTGGGTGACTCCTACTCCGTTGGCTCGGCAAGCCCTGAGCTGGGCTCTTCTCCTTTAAGCGCTCCGTCCACGTAACCTTCTACAGTTGCATCGCTTCCAACATTCCTGATTTTGCTTGGCCCGGTGCTCGTTTCCAAGATAGCTTGCTGGGTGCTCTTTTAAACCTACTGTAATCCGGACGTTGGCTCCGTGTGGTCTGCCGGCCACCAGCCAGGCTGCCGTGTGGGAGCTGCTCTGCCAGGGCTGGCCTGACCCACTTGGGCCATGTGCGCTGGTGGGCGCAGTGAGCGCGTGGGGGCCTCGCTGTGCCCCAGAATCAAACCAAATTTGATTTTGCAGTTGAATTGCTTTTTTTTTTCCCCTCTTGTTTTCTGCAAATTCATCCCAACTTTACCTTCTTTAAAAGCAGTAATGCTGCAAGCCTTTCCAGCTGCTGTTACAAAATGAATGAGTTATTCTAGCTAAATTGAGTTGACTGGGAGGGAAGCACTCCTGCAAACACTGTGCAGGTTCTGAAGCAGCTGTTGGGAAAACTAGCCAGCGTTTCATATACTCTGGGCCCTAAAAAAGAAATGCTATTTTGCTGGAACAATTTCTTTTTTTTTCTTTTTCTCCTTCCACTTTCATTTCGTTACAAATGTATTATAGTCAAAACCACAGAATTATTTGAGCTGCATCATCGCTGGGACAGAGCTGTGCACAAGAGCCATCCGCTCGTGGGTGGCAACTGGTTTATCTGCCTCCCTGGGTCAGCTGGTGACCCAACGCCTTTCTCCAAGAGCAGAGTTTGCCTTGGTTGCGTGTCCTCTCCTGGCCCCTGTGAGCTGTTTCCTTTCCTGTGCTTGATGGATGGCCCCATGATAGCACGAGCACAGGAAGAACTTGCTATAACTCAGTTAAACCATAGCAGAATCCGGCAGGAATGAGGAGTGACGGGTTTGGGACACTTGGTGGCATTTGTGAATGTCTCTGTTTTTTCAGCAGCTCTCTCCAAATCCACCTCAGTATAACATTCTTGGGACAGATCTTGTTTCTCCAAAGTTTTCAGTGTCCCCAAGAGCAATTCCTGTGCACTCTTTAACCATACGCTAAAATTAAACAATTTGGAGTCTCTCCACCTGACCGGCTTTGGGGACACAAAATAGCCTGGCGCAGGATCAAGAGCAGAGCAGCCATCGTGCCTCTTGACTTGTTCTTCTTTTGGATGCACAGCCTGGCAGGCTCTCCCCACTTTAGGGAGAAAGGAATATTACCGCTCAGGAAAACGCGGAGAGCCAAATCCTTCCTCCTGCTGCTACTTGTCACTTGGAAAGGGCGTGTCCTTTCTGACTCCTTTCTTGAATGTCTCTCCTTTCCAGGCCAGATCGCCTCTTAATCCATTGGACTTGCAATCAGGCACACGCAGATGGGGAATTTTATTTTTGCTTTCTTGCTACATTTGCTTTTCTTGTGCACGGTCGCGTGTCCCGTCTCTGACCCAGCCCCTCGCAGCCTCCGCCAGCTCCTCTGTCCTGCCTGTGCGGGAGCAGCTGGTGGCCAGTCCAGCCACTGCCTCTCCCTTGCTGGGTTGGATACGATGCTGTTAGTTGCTGAATCAATGCAGCTTTAATGCCTTTCTCCCAGGGATATATGAATGTAACAAGGACCATCTCCCTAAAGAACAAGAGAAACAGAACCCCTGAACTCTTTTAAAACTTGTTGCACAAATTTGCAGACATTTGATCACCAAACTACCAGAAGGTTGGTAGAACCTGTGCAGTGTTCTTGATTGCAACCTCTCTTTTTCTATGATGCTAAAAAATTTTGGGGTCTTTTCAAGCAACTGGAATCACACACTGTACATCGAGGAATTTCTGCTTTTCAGGGGGGAAAAAAAAAAACATTTAAGGAACAAGCATAAGCAAAGGAGAATCCAAGTTGCGTGAAGACTTTTTAAGCTTTCTCCCCTTCCAAAACCTAAAGCACATAGTTCTTCAGGCTTTGCCACAATGGTTAACAGAGCCTAAAAAACTATTATATTATGAGATGTGTTGGCCAGAAAGGCTGTTTTTTCTGTTGTTCCTGGAGTCTGAGGTACCAGTGCAGCACTGGAGGTGCATCCCGTGTCTGTGCATCATCTGATGCTGCCTCAAAGCTCAAGGCTCGCTTGGATGGAGATGCTTTTTAGCAAACATGCAGTACTTGGAGCACTGGCAATTTATTTCCCGTCGCATCGTAGTGACTGTTAGTTGAGAACTCCTGCTGCTCACTCCGCAGCACCAAGATAAATTTTTGAAGTGTTGCGTGCGGTCCGACAGCACACAGCCCTGAAGAGTGGTTCCCAAATAGG
Organism: Crypturellus tataupa; assembly: GCA_034781795.1. NCBI lineage: Eukaryota > Metazoa > Chordata > Aves > Tinamiformes > Tinamidae > Crypturellus > Crypturellus tataupa. Next base: position 2,767,459 of record JAWLRI010000516.1, read on the forward strand.
CCATGCTCTGGTTTTTTTGGTGGTGACAAGGCACTTGCGAGCTACGGCTTGGGGACCCGGTGGGTGCATTGCTGCGGTGGCATCTGCTAATGTGCCCTCGCTTTTCTGCTATAAATTTTCCAGGAGATTAGACAGAAATAGGGTTTTGTGATGATCATTTGGGCAATTTAGACGCTGCTCTGCTCTGTTCCTCTCCCCTGGCTATGGGTGATTTGAGTATTTGAGTGGTGTAACTTGGTGCAGTTGTTACCTCCTGGAAAAAAAAGCTGTTTTAGGGGGAATTTGACTCATTTGCTTGGTCCTAACTGGAGCCTGAATGACAGGTGCTATTTCTCCCCGCTGTTCATGAGGTCAAAGACCCTTGTGCCTCCTCTGAAGCCTAAAATCACTTGGTGAGCGACATGGATGGTTTTCCTAGGTGTGCTTCAGTTTGTGGTGTGCTGATGCAGTGCTTTAAAATGCGACACACGCTCTCTGGCTGGGGCTCTTTATCAAAGCGTGCAGAGCGTTGAACCCTTGGTGCTCTTCTCTGGTCAGGCTGCCTTGCAAAGTGGGGATCGAGGGGCTGCGGGCTCTCAAGTTGTGATGATCCGACTCCAAAATCCTCAACGCGACCAAGTGTGACTAGTTGTATTGATGAAAACTTACATATTGGAAAATATGCAAAAATGTGGATATTTAGAAGCTTTTCCGCCCTGCGCAATGTGCTGTTCCCGCAATGCTGAACTTTCTTACTGCCCCCCTTCACCCTCCTGGCATTTTTGCACATGCAAAAGCTTTACCTTTGGGATTTTTATTTTAATTCAAGTTTAAAATGTGAATTATGTACGGCTCAGGCACGAAACTCACTGAAAGACCGAGCCTCTCTTGTTGGCGGCGGGCAAGCACGGAGCTCATTGCAGCGATCTCCCTGCCTTGGCATTTGCCCGTTGTTTGTAACCCAACACCCAGCTGCTTCAGCGTCAAACTGCAGGCAGCTATTTAGCGGCTGGGCTAGTGTTAAGGAATGCGTTGTGGGGCTGTTTACTCGTTGCGTGGAGGGCTTGCGTGCAGCTACATTTTAAAAAATAAATAAATGAGAAACAAAAGCTGCAAACCCCCTGCGAGGAAGTGAAAGCTTAATGTAGCTGCTAACCTGCCATGAGAGCAAAAATTGGGTTTGCATTCTGCACTGTTTGCAGGCATTCTTGGTGGTGAGAGAGGAGATGACTTTCTGCGTGATAGGGAACCGGACCAAGAAAAAAAACGTCCTCATTGTTGCCTCTGCTGCAGCTGTTGCTGCCTCCCCATCTCTGCTGGGGCAAAAGGTGCTGGGGCAGTTGCACCCGGGGCACTAGCAGGGGGTTTCCACCCTGCTTTGTCTGCAGTGCGGAGTGGAGGGGACTGTGCTGCCTCAGGCAGGAAGGGATTTCCAGGGCGTGCAGGAAAAGAGGCATTTTTGCAATTCAATGCAATGCCTGTAGGCAACATCGAAGTGCTGGTGAGCCCAAACCCTCTGCATGTAGCAGTGATTTCTGACCCTTCCACTTACTTTTGTGGCTCAGACCCCCCTTCTGGCCCCTTTCCACGTGGGAGGCAGAGTTACTGAACCTACGGATGACCGTGTAGATGCTCCTCCTGCGGAAGGGGAAGCTTAAACTGGAGTGTAGGATAGAAGCCATTGAGCAACTGTGTGTGCGCTTGCCGCTTGCTGGTCCTCATCGAGGCAGGTGTTTCTTTTGTGAGCTTGGAGGTACAGATGTTCTGAGCTCCAAAATCCATCTTTTACTGAAGTGGTAAGAGACAAGTTGTCCTGTGCCTTAATGCGCGTCCAGCTCGCTGGTGAAGGCGCACAAGGTAAGATCAGATTGAGTTCATTCCATTGAGCTGGGCTACTAGAATGCAGCGAACTGGTCATTGAAAGCGTGGCCGTTTGGCCAAAGCGGGTCTTGCATGTGTGTCCTGTGAGCTGTTCTGCATCTTTTGGGGGCTGAGAAGGTGAGAGAGGAGGTTCTGAAGCCTGAATGCTCCAGCAGAGCTGGCCCGTCTCCTCCTTGTCAAGTTGCCGTTGCCATGAAAATGCTCAGGCTTCCAGCTTGCAGAACAGCTTTCCAAGGCAGGCTAACACGTTGCCTCGGAAATGAGTGATTAAGGGGGGATATTCCAGCCGATGCTGATGCATTTGTAGTGGCCAGGGTTATAATCTGCTCCTTTGACTTTTTGAAGGTTGGGATCATTCAGTTTCCTCTATTTCCTATAAGAAAGGAAAGAATAAACACAGAATTAGGATATAAATCTAACAGTGGCTTGGCTTTATGACCTGGTCACACTGTGCAGCACAGTGGTTTGTGGTGTTTACTGTGTGTTTTTTAAGTTTTAGACTGTAGATTGCTCATTCCAGTTTTAGGTGTGCTTGTTTATTTGTTTTTCCTTTCTTCTGTTCAGCCATTTGCTATTGTTTTTTCTAAAGCTGATATTGCCCTTCCTAGCTCCTGGCCAGTTAAACATACAGTTGACTATTAGTTAAGGAGATAAGAAAGGCAGAGGCAACAGGTAGATGTTGATATTTAATAGAACTGCCCTAAAATGGACTCAATTTCACTTGTGCAAAATGCTCCATGGGGTATTTAGCCTCACTGGGCTTAGCAGATGTTCGAACCAAAAAGTAAATGCCATAAACCTTATACATTGCTGGCGTGTTTTGGGGATGCCGTTATATCCAGCAAGAAAAATGTGCTTGGCTCCAGGAAGAGTTTTATGAGCAAAAGCAGGAATGCTGACCTTTTCCATGTATATCTGTCTATATATACACATATATGTGTGTGTGGGTGTATATATATTTTCTTTTGATGTGATACTGCCAGTATAGACTTGTGTCCGACTGCCCTCATTTTGAAGCCAGAGCAGTAACTCAGTATTGCTTATCAAGTCCCTGGAGAGGAGTTCAGTCTGGAGGCCAAAAGCAGACTTCTTTTTGCAGATGAATGAATTCTGGACATACTGAAGAGAAACTAGTCCGCGGCAGCTCCAGTTTTGGCTGCTGTGTTGATGGAGGCTGGTGAGCAAGGAGATGCCTCTTCCTGGGGAGGAAGCTCAAAACCACCCTAAAAATTAGTATAGAGGCAGCATCCTTTAGGAACAGATCTCTATAAGGTGTTACTCTCTCTGTATATATAAAAAAAAAAAACTTTTTTTTCCTTCTCCCAAGCCTATTTGTACCAAAGTCAATTAGAAGCATTATCGAAGCGTCCCTTAATTCCAGTCATCTCGTTATCCTTGATGGAGCCGGCTCTTCCTGCCTTGAATCCGGTCTTCCAGGAGGGTTTCTCTCTCCTTGCGTTTCAGAGAGGTGTCGGATCCTCCTGGCGCGTTTGGCTGTGAAATGGTTATTACGCAGCTCTTTTTATAGCAGAGGGCACGGAAAGTGGCTGTGTGGATTTCATTTCACTGTTTTCCCTGTCAGTACGGGTTAGGTATCTTGTCATACTCTGCGGTGCCTTTCATTAAAGTGGTTTCCAAGCAATAGCACTTCAGTGGATTTTGTTTTGTATGTGTCTTTTTTTATTTATTTTTCTCGATCTCTTTTTTTTATTTATTTTTTTTCTCTCTTCTCTCCCACTTTGCTGGCAGCGTGTTTCAGCTTGGGTTCAAGATGCCCAAAGCAGCAACCTGACATGGTTTTGATGCCTCCTCATCTGACATGCCAGTTTTCCCAAATAAATTGGAAACCGCTCATACCCCTGCCTCATTTTTACAGACTCCCTACTCCCTTTCCAAGACTTTAAAAACTAGCTGATGGCTCCGTAGAGGCTATGGGATAGCCTAAAAATAGCACACTGTGCTCTTTTAACAGAAGCATGTATTATTAAAGAAGGAACGGAGAGGTGCCTCAAGCAGCGGTCGCCCTTCTAGCTGAAGATGAGTTTGCAAAACCTCTGGCCAAAAGGTTTGCCCCCCTTGCAGATGAGACCAGCTCCTCAAAAAACTCATTTAAGTTCTCAAACTCTGCCGTTATTTGTCTTATTAGTGGCATTTCCCAGGTGAGGGGTGTTTCGCTGCCAGAGGAGCAGCTGCACGAGGAGCGACTCCAGTTCTGTGCTGGTGCTGAGCAGGCTGTCCTGTGTCTCTTCCCTCACCAAATGACCAGGGAAAAATTCCAATAACCCCATAGAATCCATAGCTGTTCTCTTCTGGCTCCGTTTTCTGTGTGTTGCTACCTTGGAAGGAATATATACAATAAGCCAGTGCTATACATTTCATTTTGAAAGACAGCAGATTTTACTTCCATCCCTCCCCCCTAACTGTTGCATTGAATTTCTTTCCCTTTAATTATACTAACAAATGTGGAGGGGGGGGAAATATATATAAATATTTATAGTGAGCTTTGTGACTTTATTCCGTGAGCCAATGAGTGTTCTAAGGTTGATTATAATCTGCCATTCAATCCCCCAAATCAAACGTATCTATCCTGCAAGTTTCAGGGGGAAATGTCGGACTCCTGCCAAGGGCAGGAGGAAAGGTAATCCAATGTCAGGAATGGTGTTAACTCACGCTGCAGTGTGGCCTGTAAATGCATTTTTGTCATCCCTGTTCCTAAGCAATTAAAGAGTAGAGTTGACTAATGTGATTCTTTCTATCCCTGCTAGGCGGTGGGACAGTGTATATTGGACTCTGCTAGTAAACCGATATTTGATGCTGACTTTCATTCAGCAGGTCTTTTCAAGTTTTAATAAAGAATATTTAGCAAGAAGTAAGAAATGACTGGATGCACAAATAATGTTTTTCCCTGTGCAATAGTCTCCCTATTTTTCCCCTATTTTTTCCTGATAGTCTGAGTATTTTTCCCCATCCTTTTTACCCATGCTGGTCATGTAAGAGGCAATCTCTGTCCGAGCTGGAGTGTCATATATCCACCCACCCTGGATGGATATATCCATCCAAGCCCTCCATATTCCCTCAAAAATATTTTTATTTAATATTCTGCTCTCTCTCTCACTTGAGAGAGTTTTGGAGTTTTGTCCATGCTGTTTTGGAGATGTGTCTCTTTCCTCTCTGATAAGTATATATTTTCACGTGAAGCTATAGGAGGGTTGAGAGCTGATCTCTTGGTAGAAAGCCAAGAGCTAAGAAGTTTCGCTGGTTTATTTAGAACTGGTTGTTTTTCATGAGCCTGTGCCTGTCTTTGCTTTAGGAAAGAGTGGCTGAGAGGGAGGGGAAAAAGTGCTGGACACTTGATTGCCACTTGTACATTAGTGCGAGGATCAGATCTCATCCTCATACTGCCCAGTCGAATAACCCATCTCTGAGCTTCTGGGACTGATTCTCTGTGTCCCGTGGGGACCTGTATGAACTCTATACCCATGGGGAAATAAAAATAAATGATCTCTTTATATGTGTGCAGCCTTTATGTTATATATTTATTATTATATGTAGTTGGAGTTGTAGCTACCGAGTAGTGATCTTTTTGATAAAATATACTTAAAAAGAAGAAAAACATCCATTCTTATTTCTGTTCTTCATTAGCTGTTTCTCCTTGTGTCATCAAGCTGTTGTAAGCCAGCTAGGTAGACTGTTAATGGCGTGTACTGTATTTTGTAAAGAGTTGAGCGTAACAGAGTGCTAGCTGGAGCCCATAGTAAAGATAGTGATCGCTATTGGCAGTAAAATCTGGCAAATTCACTAGAATCACCTAGTGACTTTTATAACTTTAGATGTCTGCTTTATATATGACTTAAATGAGTCTCAGGTTAGGAATCTGAAGCTTAAATTGGAGTAAAGTTCCCACAAGCTTTGTGTTATTTGCTTTTTGCTGAGGAGTTGGAATACAGTGACTTTAGTTTCTCCCTTTGCCCTCCTTCCTTCCAAGTGAAAAGAATTGAGGTGATAGCTTCAAAGTATTTTAAAAGCAGTCAAGTGAAACGTACGTGTGTGTGTATATATAAAAATAAACTATATATTTAAATAATTCTTTTTCTCAGCTTTAAAGTCTTCTGACTCTCTTTGCATATGTACCCTGGGATTTTGTTGTGTCCCTCCTGGCACGGTGACCTCCTTGTCTGTTTGTTTGGCTCTCCTGTGGACATCCAGATTCTTCTTCCATGAGTTTTTCAACCTGGAGGACAAAGCTGTTTCTCCTTCTCCCATATTATTCTTGAAGGCTCCCTAGCTCCTGACAAGGACTGGGCCTTGCTGCAGCATGGAGAAGGAGCCTGTTGATTTACTCCAGCAGATAAAGTGAGGAAATCCTGGCTGTAGCACTGCATAGGTGCCTTGGGGTATTGACTTTCCAACCCCTCTGAATTTGAGATGGTTCTTATGTAAAAAACACGTTATCTGTGGGTCTTGTTTTGCACTACTGCTCTTCTCTCTCTTGCTCTCCCTTTTTGTTGATGCTTCTTGAATTAAACAGTGAATTTAAGTAGAAGTGGAGGAAGGGCAGGAGCCTTCGCTGCTGAAGTGCTTAAATGATGCTTGACACAGGGAGTGCTTGCTGCTGTTTCATACCTTTGGCTGCTGCTTTAACGTGATAACAGAGCCCTGCGTCTGGGGAGCGGTGTCACGTTCCCCCATGTACCATCCTTTAGCCTTGCTTTGGGGTTACCTTGCTCTCCCGCTGCTGGCTGGCTGTTTTTACATACAGTATGGCTAACTATATCAATGCACGTTTATATGCACACATATATATATGTGTGTGTATATATTTCTTTAATCAGATAGGATTGCCTAACTTATTGTGCCTTTTGCAAACCCCACGTCTAGGCTTAAGAATCAGCGTGATGCCAGCGAAGGTAACAGGAAGGCCAGGAGGAGCCGGGCTGTGGTGATAAGCACTGACGGTTACTTAGGACAGGACAGGAGAAAACAGAAGCACGAAAACAAGACGGACCCACAGCAGTTATTTACCTCGGAGAGCTGATAAAGGCTGCAGGCTGTAACGTTCCTGATTCCAGGAGCATCCTCCCGGGCAGCGACCCGGTTTGATGCTTTCTGGATCCATTACGCTTTTCCCATTGTAGATGTTGCTCATTTGTCTCTGCCACCTGATCTGAGTTTCCAGTATTTGCCCCAGGATGGGTTTTCTTGCATGGCTTGCTGGAGATGAGGTGGTCTCCAAAGAGGGACTGGGTAGATGCTCTGGAGGGATCTGGCCTTGGGAAAGGTCCCAATTGTCAGCAGCTTTCCTGGCAGATCCATCGCAGTGAAGACCATATCTCATGGAAAGGTTGGGTGTGAAAACAGGCAGATTTGTTCCCCTTCCCTCTCCCAGGGGAGCAGAGCAAAGAGCGTTGAGCTCCTGGGAGTTGTTGTTGGAGGGAACTGGGATTTGTGGTGTCCTCTTGGGATATGTGTGCATTTGGTGTGTGGGTGCATGCAGTGAGACAAGGGGAAGCATCATCTTCGATTTCCCCAAGACACGTGTGAGACGCTTCAGGAAATGCTGCATCTCTAAATACGTTCTTCTCTGTCATCCATGCGTGCCTGAATTTATCAGTGTTTTTCCTCCTTGATGCAATGACTGTTTAGGCTGGCCATATCAAAATTGCTCTGTAGTCCATTTTTTGGCACATTATCAGTGTATATCTATGAATCCAAACCTCCCCCTTCATGGTGAAGGAATGCCACCAGCTACTTCCAAGGGTGAGCTTGACCTGCTTTGATGTTTTGGGATGTGTCATGTTGCAGGCTCTCCTAGGTCCTCATCTCTGCATTTCTGTACACTTGCATATTGCTGGAGCAGCATGCAAGCTGGTGTCTAGATTTTGAATTTTAAATGCTTTGGTGTAGGTTGTTCCTTTCTGTCTGGATTGTGCCTTCTGCTCTTAAATCCTCATGCTACCCCTCTAGTATATCACCCAAGTGGTCACCACGCGTTTCCTGAGGGAAGCTGTAAGCAAGCAACCTGCCACGTGATGTTGGGCATTGGTGATGGAGCCTTGGGTTCTGCAAGTGGTGAATGTTCCTCCCCACTTTACAGACCTCTGCTAAAGCTCTGTGATTGCGGTACCCAGAGAAGGCACTAAAAAAGGGCTGATTTGCATTTTACTAGATATAGCGCGTGGCATGGGAGAAACATATGCCTTGGTTCCTAAATGGGGAAAAAGAAGATGCTTAGGGAAGAAAAAAAAAAAAAAAATTCTGTGACTAATTGTTTTGAACTGTTTTCTTTATAAGAAAGATGAAGGCTTTTGGAGCGCTTCTTCTCCAAAACATCTACAAGTGATAGGCTACCATGCAGCCTAATTAGATGTCAAATAGACTTCAGTTCCTATATTGGCTTAGTTACGCAATGCAAAACATCACATTGGGAAGCAGATGGTGTGTCATTTTTAATACGTCTTGTAACTTGTCTGAAACCGCTTTAAAGTTCTCCTAAAGAAAATATAACTATTACTGACCAAGAGAGATGCCACCGAGACATCTCAGGATAGCAGCAAGATGTTGGGAGAGCCTTTTGAAAGCCCTGTCTGTGATTCTGGGAGCTTAGAGGTATAGATATCTTTTATTAATGAGGTATCTAATCAGAGGATGGAGAGGTGACACTTTCTAAGAAAGCTGAGACCCTTTTAGTTTGGGAAAAATGTCTCAAATCATACACCAAAAATAATATATAATAAAAATTACAAAACATAATATAAAAATATATAATATAAAAATCATTTTAAAAAGTGTGTCAGATTAGTGTAGACCATTTGAGTTTGATGGAAAACATTTCAGGATGTGCCTTTCTTATGACTGTAAATGTTGCATCAGAATTGAGAACATATTTTGAATAAGAACACAGAGAAGCAGAAACCCAGCAGCAGCAGGGGAACTTCTTGATTTGCAAGTGCACAGAAATTGCTCAATATCTCATAACTGGAGCCATTACAGCATAAATAAAAACAGCATTAAATACTGTCAGGCTGTTCCATTGCAACCTCATTGGCAGAAAGAGTAGGAAATGAGTGTTGGGGTGAAAAACGGGTTGAGGATTTGTGTGCGTAATACCAGGCTAGTACCCAATGGAGAGCGGTGCTTTCCTGATCGGCTCTAAGCTGGAAGATGGGTTCAGCTGCATGGGGATTTGTGCCTTAATGGCTTTGGAGGCTGTATTAGTCGCACAGGCAGAAAAGTCGGTAACGTGTTGACAGTGCAATGAAAGTGAAGGCAGTAAGAGGTGGAGAGATGAGAATTGGATAGGGTCTAGGTTGGTTTAGGTATCTTCAAATAATTCTGCATTTAGGCACGAGGTTTCTGGCTTTTAGTAAATGTCATTAGAAAAACAGGAGTTTGGTTTGGAGGGAAAAGCAGGAAATTCAATATAGGCAAAAGAAGATCGAGACTAATTTCTCCTTGGTATTCTTCATATGTGCACATTGGTTGTTACTTCAGTGCCTATTTCTGAAGGAAAGTGATAAATGCATTTTTTTTCTCTCCAAATGATTATTTTAACCATTAGCACCAGACTTTTGAGGTTTCTCTTTCATTTTCAAATGGCTGCAGAGCAGTAACGTGCCCCATGTCTCTTCCCTCCCACCCTGGCAGCCCGCAGGAGGAGCAGGGCAGGGCCTTGCCGCAGCCATTCACTCGCCACAGGTGCTTAACTGCCCCGCAAAGTGCTAATCTAACTATACAAATACCCGAGCGATTAATTGTGGTGGATTTAAAACCCTTTCCCCATCTTCCCTGGTGTTTGATGTGTGTTCCCTTCTCCCCCCGCCATAGTGGGGGAACAACGTTGGTTGGATTAAACCTTTTCTTTGGAGGAGAGGGATGCTCACCTGCAGGATTACTCCCCGCGTGGAGCTGGTGCCGGTGAGGGGCTGCAGGAAGCCTGAGTGGAGAGTGTCCGTCACCCCTTGGAGAAAGGCAATAGCTGTGTTGATTAGAAGATGTGGGAAAAGGAGATAGGAAGAAAGGTGGTAATAGATGACCCATCTAAGCCATGGGAACGATGTGGACCTTGAGGGGGACATTGCATCTGGGTGTCCACCTCATTCCCCTGTGCCAGGATGCACCAGTGAGCTGCTGGAGGAAGGGGCTGGACCCTGCAAACTGTTCCTTCCCCCCAATCTTATTTTCTGCAAAATGTGAGCATTTTAAGCAGAAAACCCCACAAGTCACTTCCTATCATGCATTGTAATTACCTATTATAATAAGGAATAAAGGATTAATTAGTTTTCAAGCTGCAGATATGATTTAATTAGTTTTCAAGCTGTATCCGAAACACCTGTCTCAGCAAAAATCAAAGAACTTTCATTTCAGAAATAAAAAATAAAAAATAAAAAAAAAAAAAGGAAGGAGGGAATTGAGGGAGAGGGAGCGACTTAGAGCTTGCTTGTGTTTACTCGCAGGGTTGCTTGGCTTCGCATTCTGGGCAAGATATGACACATTTTTCTCTTTAGCTCTCTGATTTATGACAAGTGTCTAATTGCATTAGTGGCCTGTGGAACGAGGGGTGTGTGTGTGTGTACGCGCATTTATATATGTTTATAATATATAATAGGCTACTTCTTCCATTCTCGCATGGAAGCATGTTCCTGACTCAGTCCCTGGGAAGCAGTTTACAAGGAAATGAGAATTTTGCATCTAGGAGGTAGGGAAAAACATGACTGCTTTGAAGAGCTTTTTTTTTTTTTTTTTTTTTTAACTATATATATATATATATTTCTTTTCTTTCTTTTTCCTGGCTGTACCTGCAGCTTTTCTTCCCTCCCAGGTTACAACGGCAGGGGCAGCCTTGCTGTCTTCCTGTGGTAGCAGTAAAGTCGCATTGTCCCGCAGTGTCTCTTTTGGCTGCTTTTAACCCCAAAAGGAGCTGCTGCCCCGTCGCCGCTGGGGCTACCAGAGGCTCCACTGTGCAGCAAGAATGAGCAGGCTGTAGTTTGTTTATTTATATTAATTTATTTTATTTTCCCTGCCGCCGCGGCCACCGGCTCCTGGGGCCTCGCCAGGGGCTATAAATATCCTTGCGAGGAGCGAGTGCCTGGACGAGGCAGCGCGGCCGGCGAGGAAAAGCCCCTGCCGGCTTCCAGCTGGCCCTGGGCCAGGCTGGGAGTACCGTCCTGCTGGAAACGGGGGGATCTTCTCCCTCTTCCTGGCTGTGGAGCTGCGGCAGGGCCTTCTAGTGCCTCCTCTCCATCCTGGTGGACTTCCATGCCCTTGTGGAGGATCTGTGGCCTCCAGAGCTGCGATGGGACCTACTCGTGCCTCCTCTCCATCCTGGTGGACCCCCTTGTCCTCATGGAGGATCTGTGACCACCCAAAGGGGCAGATGGAGCAGGGCACCCTCCTAGCCTGGACTTTGGCCCTGGCCTGGCCATTTTAGGCGTCCTCCTCCTCTCCTGCCACCTTCTCTCCCTCCCCAGGTCGGTGCTCATGGCACCCGCAGGCCCTGGGCAGGAGCTGCATTGGTGAACAGGACATGCTGGTGGCTTGGGTCTGCATATGTGCATACATGTTTATATATGTGTGTATTTACATATTATGTGTGTGATTGCTTATATGTGTGGATATACATACACATGTGAAAAGTAAAAATATTTAGGGAATTTATTTGTTCTCCCCTCTTCTGGTTATAATTCTGCTTCCCTACAACCGTCTCCTCCCAGCGGGCCCAGCAGCTCTCCAGCTGCCCTGCCAAGGCTTCCTCCAGCTCTCCAGGGAGGAGCGAGCCCTGCAGGAGACACGCAGGTGGGAGCACGAGGGATCAGCCGAGGTGCCGAGGAGGGCAGCATTAGTCTTTAATAGAGCTGGTAATGAGCTAATGACTGCCTATATACGGCAGAACAGTATGTTCAGTGTTTATGGTTTTCCTGAGCTGTGTTGTCTTATGACTTAGCAGTTACTGTAACCTTTGCTTCCCAGAATATCCTCAGATTGTGCTAGTCTGCTTTGGGGAGGCTGTTTAATCTGATGCTGGTTTAAGTGTTTTGGGATCTCTTTCTTTTTTGGGAAGCTTTATGCTAATTATACTGATGATCATGCAGTATAGATAATAAAGCCTTAATTTTAAAATAATGCTCCCTCTTTTCAGTTCCATACCTACATGTGTACTATAAATGCTTTCTACTGCTGGATGTTCTTTTTTTTTTCCCATGTAATTGGATAGTCTGAAAATGCAGAAATTGCCCTCTATTTATTTGGACTATTTAGAGGGAAATTAATTGGCCTATTTTTATGATGGGTCTTTTGTGTCACAGTCTTATTTTTAACCCTCTGATTTATGACGCTTTGGTAAGAGGACCAAAAGAAATCTCTCTGTTTGAATTGCTGATGCTTATTTTGCAGAGTTTTAGGTTTGGATTTTATAATTTCTGTTCTATTCGTGGGGGGCAAAGTTTGTGGAAGTTGCACTTCGTGGTGCAGTAGTGATTTTGTGCATGTATGTCTACCCGTGGAATGTATATGAAATAGAACCTTCTTGCTTTGTGTTGTTGTGATATTGAGGCCGTATTGATCTTACCTAATGAAATGCAAGATGCTGCAAAACGAAGGATTGTTCATGAGACAGTTGTTTTTCTTTTCGCCCGCCCCATCTCTGCACTAAATTACTTACTAAATTACTAAATTATCTCATTCGGAAAGGAGGGAGAGGCATTGGGGATATATGGGAATGAGTGGAATTTGAGTGTTGAAGGTTGGCACGGCCCTTATTTAAATCTCGGTGGGGGTTTGACAGGGCACCTTGCTCTCTGAGGTTACAGAAATGCTCTGGAGGAAACCAAGAAGCCCAGAGATGGCTTTTCCCTTTTCTTTTCCATGTAGACAGCTTGCTCTGGTTCCATGTTTTGTTAACTGGAGTCAAAGATGAAATTCTAGGCTGGCCAAGGAGTTTGCAAATGATAGTCTGTGCAGCTGGTACAGAAATAGACATGGGAACGCTATTCTTAATTCCTTATTTATTTTTAAGGTTTCTCCTGAGCTGCATTTCACTTCTGTTGACAGCCCAGCACTGGCCTAATTGCACGCGTGGGTCATGGGAGGCTTTTAGGGGTGCTTCTCCTGTCACTCGAGCAAGAGTGTAATTAGGGTATGAGTGTGGTGGACGGCAGCTAGTGACTGCCCAGCCGTGGTAACTGTGTGGCTGTTCGTGATGACATGCCACGCCAATAAAACAAGGTTTCTTGAACCTCCAGAAAGAGATACAGCACTGATGTCTCCATCCTTAGCAAAGGAGTTGGTGGCTCCTTCAAGCCAACTGCTTTCTGCCGTCACAATCTTTCATCTGTCCAGATGCTGGGCCTGAAAACTTCCCGGTGCAGAGATCTGCCAGCCCTTCCATGTCCCTACTGAGCTCCTAGTTGTGTCACCTCCAGAGGTGAAGCACCGTTGCAGGCACTGAGGAGAACAGCTACCGTTCACCTGCACAGCCCTAAGTGGTGGATGTGCCGCTATCGCACTGGTGCTGTAATTGCTGCCCACAGGCGTAGGGTGGCCCGTGCTGCCCCAAGACCTGCCACAAGGGAAGTTGCATCTCTGGTTATTTCCCTTCCTGTAGCACTGTCATTTTAAGCAATGAGCTCTTGGATGGTTCCTCCAGACTTGCTTGAATGCTTGTCCGCCCGCAAAGCCGTGACTCTGCAATCTGGTAAAGCAGGCTGCGCTGAGTTCTGGTATCAGATCAAAGACTCAGTGGCCCCATAGTGAGAAACTCTGATTCGATGCAATCTCTCTCTGGTGATTTAAAACTGCTCAGAAGTTGTTGACAGGTTAACTTTGTCCTTGCAGGCTTAATACCGGAGCAGGTATGTGTCCCCCTGTAATCACCCGGAGATAACAGAAAAGCAGAAAGCTGACAGAACTATTTTGTGTGCCCTGGTTCATTTAACAGAAGGTATTTTTTTCTCTCCCCGAATTGTGGTGCAGTTTATTTGAAGCAGATAAGTCCCCCAGCTCGTGGCCCACAGCCCTTTCCCCATGCTCCTGGTGAGATGGCCTGGAGGAGGGTTGTGCGATGCCGAGCTGGGATGGAGCGGGACGCTCTGCACCAGCTGATCTCCTGGCTGAGCTCCTCCAACAACCGACGGAGGAGTTTCCTGTGAATGGCGAGGCCCTGTTATCCAGGGAAATGTGGTTATCTCTGTGATAAAACTCTGTTTATGTTTTTTTTGGCAAATAGCCCTCTCCCCTTACAGTCGCAACTATCAGCCAAGCTAAATCATTTAGCGTAGGACAGATGCATTAGGGAGACTGAGCGGAGCGAAGTGCTGAAAGGGAGCTCCGTTAAACACTCCCCTATAAAATACCCCTCTTTAATTACATTTGCTCGTTCATGATGTGGCATAGGTTGTTGATGGGGAAGTGTTGTCCTCTAATAAATACAAGATACTGAAAAAGAACATGTAATGGGGGTGTAAAGAGCAAATGCCAAAAGGACTCCAGGATCTGTTGCTGTCAGAAATCCTGGTTTGATCCCTGCTCTCTCACAGGCTTTTCTAGACAGTCCCTGGTAAGTCAAGGTGTCCCAGTCTGCAAGCATAGGAAATGCTTTCCAGCTGTACTGGTGGGCTGAAAATAAGTATATCAGAGTTGCTATACATCCAGTAAGTGCATCTTGCTTGAAATTGTCTCTTGGTCATGCCTATAAAAAATTGCTGTGGTGTTAAAACCATTTGTAAGAGGTACTCCTTTTCGTAAATTATTGAGTTGGATGAGTTTAGAAGTCATAGAAGTCATCTTTTATAGTGTTTTTGTTGTGGATAGCAAACCATTGCAAATGATCTGGATGCCAGCAATCACTGGAGGGAGAGGAGATGACAAGCCTTACTACAGTAAGGCATCATGTTGTCCTTCTCTATCCGAAACTTTGTTTTGGAGTATGAGCTGTGTGGAGTTGTGGTCTTGAGAGACGCCACGCCATGTGTTGCGGGAAATAACCCTCCTGTTAATGAAAGCCTCGATTTTTGACATTTGAAAGAATATTCCAGTGGTTGCTTGGAAGAATATATTTCCATGTGGTGGGCTTGTCTGGTGATCCTAATGACTATGCTGAGCATGACTGGTTGGTTTTGGCCGAGGATCCAGATGAACAAGTAGACCAGACGTGCACTATTAGGAGAACTCTGCAGGCACATTGCCAAGGAAAGAGGTTAAATCACCACGGCTAGATACAGATTGATGCTAAATCTTGCCAAAGTACATGATCAACCTTTCCTCTGTCAGAGGTTTCATTAACCGATGGTGTAATTATGAAAAGAATCTTTAACTGTGCTTTACTCTTGAGAGATAGTTGAGGGATCTTGTACCTTGAGTTGCAAGAATGAATGTCACGGATGCCTCTTGAATCAAAGTGTTAACACTAGGCAGTTTTACCAAAAATAGTTTAGTTGGGAAAAGGTATTCCAGTGCCAAATAGATGTCCCCACTGCAAAAGAATTGTGGCCTGAAGAGATGGAGAACAGTTGAGTATGAAGAAGAGGAAAGGTGAAGATGTTCCGTGGCTCACCCGCTGGCTCCTTCCACTCTTCTGTGTTAGCCCAGTGCCAGTGCTCAAAAAGGTGCTAGTCTTCAGCATTTCTCCAAGGAAAGAACCACTACAATCATTCAGTGTTATGTGCACGCAAACTATGGAGGAGTCACGGCACAAGGAGACCTCGTTTAACTTTTCTTGAACCAGCTCCACATGGAAGAGCTGCTTGCTTGAAAGCAGCAAGGGGCAGAGACCAAGCGGGGCCTTTGGACCCGCTACGAGGAAGGCGATGGCAGTGGTGCACAGTTGCAGTGGCCTTTACCTTGCAAGCAGAGTGAGGCGCTGGCAGTGGACCAGAGCAAGGAAAAACGGGTGCTGGGATCCTCCATATCCATCGTAAGGAGCCAGTGCGGCCTCATAGGCAAGGTGTTGGATGGACCAAAAATATAGAAGAGGGAGAAAAATAAAGAAAAGAAGAAAATATACCATAATTTTAAGAAGTTGGGCTGTTTAAACTACATTTTATTTCTTGGTCCCCATGTTTTGTTTGCCCTACATCACTCCTTGGCAGTGGGGACACCTGGTGAAGGGATGTGTATCTACTTACCTGGGGAGAGTAGAAACCCTGCAGGAGCAATCATGCAGATGCATCGGCTGCAAACTTGGCTGAATTTTGTATTTCTCCTGCTGGAGTTTATATATATAATGTTTTTCAAGATCCTTTTTGCTGTAGATATCCAGTCATCTTGGCAAACTGTGCAAAAGTGAGAGCCTTGGCTGTGCTGAAAGGAAAATGTTCAGTTTTTATGTCAACGTGACCTGTCGAGGACCTGACTGCTTATCCTCATGGTAGAAATCCAAGTGGGTCGTTTCTGCTCGTGTTTTCCACGTGGTGCGAGTAACAAAAGTGTTATTTGTGTGCAGCTATGGAGGGGGAGGAGGAGACCTATGATTTTGGGCTGAGGTTGGCTGGAGGAGGAGCAGGATGGGACCTAGTGGAGTTGCGGCCAGTTGGTCTTCAAGAAAGCCTCAAGCGTTAGGAGGCTCCTGTGAGCTACACAGCTATCGATAACCAGTGGCACCACTGATGACTCTGTGTCCGTCCTTCAGTGAGCTGCTGGGGTGCTGCCCCAGTTCTCCAGGTACCCCGAAATATCCCCAGTTTCATAGGATATGGCTTTTTGTATGCTGTGCGTGACTGCAGCAAGGACGTCTTCCATGAGCAAACTCCATCGGTGTCCTTTCATTCCATGGGCCAAAAGTGCTCGTTCGATTCATGCTTATATATGAATATATGTTTGCTTTCAGTAAGCAGGGAGATGTTGTCAATTTTGCTTCCGTATGGCAGGGCATTCCCAACAAAAGGAAGATTTAAGTTCTTGAAACAATTCCAAGTTTGGCAGCGCAAAATATACCACACGTGTCAAAGGTGTTGAGATGTTTTTCAAAGCAGCCTAAAGGATTTAAAGTGCTTTTAGCATCTCAGTCTCTGAGTTTACAGGCCTTGGACCATTGCTTTTTAAGCGTCTGTAACTCACAAATAGATTTAGAAGATAAAATGCTGGAGGGCATTTGTTCTTGCAGCACATAGTTGAGTTGTTGCTTCTTTTGAGGAAAGCAGACTTGCTAAATTTACCCTTTTAATGCATGGAGATTGATATTCGCAGATTTTGTCTTTCTAGGTGTATTGAGTTTTATAAATAACGTTATGGCTTAAAAAGCAAGGTAAAAACTTCTGGAGGTTTTGTAAATCTGTCTGCCACTGAATAAACTGCCCAGAATTAGCCCTTGCAATTTAACACGATTGATGTGTGTGTGTGTGTGTGTGTGTGTGTGTGTGTTTGTGTGTGTGTGTGTATCTATGTATTTATGGAGATAAGTTGCTTTATTATTTTCAAGTAATAGCTGGGAAATGCTGGCTTTTGTGGGAACCTTATGTTTTTAATAGAAGCATTTTTTCACTAGTCTTTATCAAATAATAATGTTCTGTACTTGAATGTTTTCTCTGAAAGTTATTTGATAGGGCTAATTATTTACTTGCTGAAAAGAAATAAATCCCAATTTTGGATATCAAACAATAGAAAATCCCAGGGACTGGGGGGGAAAAAGCCTGAGAAATGAGTGAACATCACTTTGCAGCTATCTCGCATTGCAGATATTTTGGAACTCTTGGGCTTTTGTCTCCTGTTTGGCTGCAGTGGCTCTACCAAAATAGATGCGGGGATTGCTGGGCTCCATCTGGCCGTTATCTTGCTTTTTGTAATGCCCTTTTGCCTCTGCGTTCTGTGTGGCCGTCGCCGGCTGAGAAAACGCTTGCTGGTGATTCCCAAAGATCGTCTCTGTTGTGTGTTACCAACTGTCAGGGGCTCATCTGACGACTTGAAAAGGAGCCAAGTGCTTTTCTAGCCAAAAAGAGCCCGAGACAGCGTGGATGCTTTGCACTGAAGGAAGCTTTTTTAGGAGCTTAAGGTGACTGACTCAAAATGCTCTTTGGATTATTAATAGCACCCTAATAAACCTGGACGTCAATCCTATAAATTTCTACATCTTAAGGGGTCAAGCAGTGAAGTCATTATTAATTAATAGTCAAATGCAGTGTTTTATTTCATGTAATCAGCCCGCTGACAGCCCCAGGAGTTGCAGAGAAGGAGAGCGATGCCAGAGCATCCCATGCTTTGTAAGTTGTTATAAAGGAGGAAATAATCCAGGGCAGTTGCGTGTCAGAGAAATGTAATGAAAGAAAAAGGCGAAAGATTTGAAAAAGAGCATTGAGTCAGGCTGCCTAGGGAAGTGATGGAGTCACCGCCCTTGGCAGTGCTCAAGAAACGTGTAGATGAGGAGCTTAGGGACATGATTTAGTAGGCAATGGTGGTGATGGTTTTGTGGTTGGACTTGATGGTCTTTAGGTCTTTTCCAACCGTGATTATTATATGATTCAATAATAGACCCCATACCATGTGCTGTAGGTGTCCCTGCTGGAGCCGGAGGGTTGGACTGGATGATTTCTAGAAGTCCCTTCCAACCTCAACCATTCTGCAAGTCTGTGTATGGACAGCCTAGTCTGGAGGGCAGGTGGTGGGATGCATTAGGCGATGGTCAGAAGTGAGGGCTGCGATTGCAGACATAGATAAGGTTTAGAAAATTTAAAGCAAGTTCATGTTTTGAAGAAGCAGAGTAGGAGAAAGAAGAAGGGAATAAGAAGCTGTGAAGGACACCCAGTGATAGGGTTATGTTGGAGAAACCTGAGGAGAATCAAACCTGGGCTCCTAGGGCAGGGAAGAAAAAAGAGATTAGAGATGATGAGTTGATGCCAGTAGGGAAAGTTTGGGATGGCTTTGCTGGTCTACTGTCTGTTTTGTAGATTGTTTTCTCCTGGAAGTGATGAAGATCTTGGAAGGCAGAATTAGGAGAGAGATGGAGTCAGAAGGGAATGAGACTGAGCACTAGGTGGGGGGAAAAATAGGCTTTATTGTGAGGTTGCTATTGGAGGGCAGACGAGGAGAGGGAAGGCACTGGGGTGGATGGTAGCTTGGATAACCTTGTGATGGGAACTCCAGATCACCCCGCTGCAGGGAGAGAAAAGTGATGTGTATCACTCGGATATTGGTATTTTCATCATTCAGATATTTGCATTTTCTTTCTAATCTGTTATTAAGATGAATTAAGATACCCTTTTGGTCATCTCTTTTGCCAAGCAGTAGGCATCTTATAAGTTATTTATGCAGGATATGTTACCCTATTAATTATATTATCATGTAACTTGATGATGATGATACAAAGTTTTCCACAAGGTGAAAAGAATTCATGCACGACAGAGTAAGGCTTCAACCACAGCCCTTCTCTCCTGACCAATATTTTTGTGGATATGGTTGAAGAGAAATAAAATTTGTAGAGATTTGTGGCCAGTTAACCTGAGCAATACTTCATCTTTGTTGAAGAAAAGAGAGATTTGTGGCCAGTTAAGGGTATACTATTGAATTTTTAAAACATCATCACATATATACTCATGCACACAAAATATTATTTATATGTGAATATAAAATAAACATATTCACTGCCAGTATTGCTTATGGCACATAAGTATTTTTAATTCTATTTTAATAAATTTTGTCTGTCACACTGTTGCAGTTGGAGTGAGTTTCCAAATCCCATTATTCTTAGTAAAGTCTTTGACTGTAAGGCAGCTAAGAGTCTTTTTAATTATTTTTTTTTTATTCCTGATGTGGTCTTCTAAGGGCATGAAACAGAGTAGATCCAAATATTCTCTTGCCTTCCCAAAGGAAAGCAATTCTTCTTTCATTATTCCCCCTGAACTTTGATTAAAATCTTGCTATATCCCCATTTTGGCCGCAGTTAAGCAGAGAAGATCTTGTGCTTCTAGTTAAGAGCCCTCATATATTTATATATTCTGCCCAAATTTGAGGGTTTTTCCTAAAAGATGCAGAGTAAAGCACATGTCTAAACACTCTTTTGCATCATGGTCTTTAATAACACCAAGCAGATGTCAGGCAGCCTTGTTTTTGGAGGCCTGTTTAGACCAAGAGAAGGATGGGAGCCTCTCTTTGCCACACATTGGTTTTCCTGATGCCAAAGAGCGAAGTTAGTAATAGCTCAAATTTGTGCATCCAGGTGCCTGTTTTGATCAGTTTCTTTTAAAGTAGTTTGCATACTTGCTGCAAGGATCTTAGTTTCCTCCTTAGTAAGCATCAAGACTTTGAATGATTACATTACAAATCTCTCCATTCTGTTCTTTTCCTCCTTGTCCTTCTGAAATTTTTGCCAGTTTAGCACAACTTTCTGATGAATAAAACTTTCATGGTCTTTATATATTTTTATAGATAACCTAAAAGCAAAAAGCTGCCTGTGCTGAAAGGCTTGTGCTTCTGCCCCGTTCTTTGCCAGATGTTTTCTGCTCCTCACACTGGCTGGGTTTTGGGGTGCAAACTCTTTGTGCTTCTCCTGAAGTTCTGCGCTATGGTGGCCCTCGACCTCTCGGAGCATGTGTGGGTTTTACTGGTAGTGTCTGAGTTTTGAGTACGTGTTGCTGAGCGTGTTGAAAGTCGTCTCCGTTGGGCAAAGCACATGTGTGATTGTGACAGAGGTCACCCCAACATGACAGTGGACTTTCTGGTGAAGCCACATCTGAATAGTTTGACTGGATTCCTTCAAACTACACGGGCACAAAAGCAGTAAACGAGCATGGAAGTGATTATATATCTGGGATGCTGTGGTTTTGGTTGGTTGAAGGTTTTCTTTTAATCCATGGTGCTGAAAATTGGTGTGGGCTTCGATAGGGATGAAGCTGTGTTCCTGCGGCGTGGATTTAGATTTCGCTGCAATCTGGCATGTCTTTTACTAATGAGAAAGCTGTCTGCCTGCTCTCCCCCAGAGGATTTCTTGGTCTGTTTCTTGCCTTTTTGGTTTCCTCTAAATCTCTGCTTTCCTCAAAGCCCAGCAGCATGAGCATCTTTTAGCTCCAGTTAAGCACATGTTCATTTACTGTCTTGACTAGGGCAGGATTTAAGTCTCTATGAACTGTCATTTTCTACTGCGCCTCTTCCCCGAGCACCTGATTTGGCCAGAATTATAACAACCCGCTGACCTTTTTAGCTATGTTCTGTCCAAATGCGTCAGTGAAATAAGTAAGTAATGGCTCAGTGTTTTCCTAAAGGACCGAGTTATGCCCAAGTATATTCTTACTATATTCTTACTCTTTAATCCTGCTTGATGCAGCTAAATAGCTGCTTTATGAACTAATGCCCCTGCTGTGAGTTAGATGTGCGAGAATGGGGGCCAGCTGCCGTCCACGGTTGAGCTGGGTCCTTCATGCATCCACTCCAAGTGTCATTTTTTATGATGGGGGGGAGCAGGGGAAAAGAAAAGACAGGACTTGGTCTAACTGGTGAAGTGTTGGTGTTGCACAGGAGTAAGAGGCACAACAGCTGGGAATAGGAGAAAGATGCTTTAGGTCTGCGTCGCAAAAAGTCTTCAGGCATTTCAGCATTGTGAGGACCTAAACAGGTTATAGAGGGGGTTCAAACCTTGCATGACTACTGACTTTTATATATATATATGTATTTATATATTTATTTATATATTCTAAAAATGTATTTATTTTGAGTCTACAGCCAGTGCTGAAGTTGCTAGGGAACAGTGGAGGAGGATTCCCTGCTCCCACCTGATCCTGTAGTGCAGCAGCTCCTTGGGTCACGTTCCTGTGTGTGGAGGCACCACATATGCAAACACCCCAGGGGCAAATCTGGTCAGATCAGCCTCTCTGGGAATACTTCTGCAGCGTGCAAGGCAGCTCTCTTACAAGGAGGAGAGGAAATAAAAGGAGACTATTGTGGAGACCATTTGATGAAATTTGTGGCTGTTTCTGGATCAGGCTGTCGCTTGGGATTAGTTGCCACAATTGCACGGGGGATAAGGGAAGGGGAGATGACATCCCTCCACAATTGCTTCTGGTAAGGTGCCAGCTGCCTCACTCCCTCCTTAGGAGAAACATGGCAGCTTGGGTGGTTTTAGCTGGTGGATCCCATGGTGCAGGATGCAGCATCTCTGTGCACCCGTCCTGGATTGTATTGCTCCTAGGGTGGCACTTCCCATCTGTCCCTCTGGACTGAAAGTCCCAGAGCACTTTGTTGTGTGAACAGCTTTGTGCATGTAGTGGTCCTCACGCTTAGCATGGCCAGGAGCAGAGCTGACAACTTTATAACTTTTACAACTTTTTGATTCTGCAGGTATTTTCTTTCCCACTTGTATTTTCTTTATTGCAATGGTTATCAGTAGCTCCACCTACCAATTCTGTTGAGGCAACACTGGGACTATCAGGATTTCTTTCTTGATTTCCCCTATTTTTCCCCCACCACCTTGTAGAATGGATTAAGGACTTGTGATACTGTCACAAGCTACTTCTGTGCTCTTTAATTGAGCACAGATGAGTTTGTTTTGCTTGAATGTCTTTTGTATGGCTTTGTATAGTCTTGTGTGTGTATATATGCATTTGTTTGTATTTAAGCGGTGTTTCCACTTAGCTTAAGAGTTGAGCACTTTTGGGGCTGGAAGTGGACCTGTTTGTAGTTTCGGTACTTTTCTTCCCTTCATCTCTTAACGTTTAAATGAGCAGAAATCCAGGAAACACTGTGTTTTGGCCTCCCACCCTTTGCTCCCGACGACGCGGGTCCGTGCCGGCGCGGTGTCTCTGGTGAGGCTGTGTGCTGGGAATGTCTCCAACATCAGCCTCTCTAACGCGGCCTGAAGCCGCTGCGGCAGCGCCGGGTGAGATGAGCCCAGATTATCCCAACGCGTGTCCTTAAGAGCCTTGCCTGCAGATGAGCCCCGAGCGGGCTTTGGAGCTGGTTGGCACGCATGGGGCCATGCGAATGCAGTCAAGGGCAAGGGCAAAATCTTGAAGCCCTCTTGGCCCTTCGACTCTTGTGCTTTAGCGATACCATGGGCTACTTCCCATTGGAAATGCTCTTGGTTTCTAAATTAGCCTGGGAGCCTGTGAAACACTTGGCACAGGTGATTTGGAAAAAGGTTTTAAGGGTAAGCAGGTTATTTATACTCCGCCACGCTTTGCAGCCTTAGTTGTTGTGTTTATGCCGCTTAGTTGTTTGTGCTTATTTTACGGAGAAAGACCTCGGCCATAAATCCGTCTCTAACGACAAGCCGACAGCGAGAGTGCCCGGGTCGGCTGGCAGCGCCACACAGAGCGGTGCCAGGACAAGCAGCCCTGATGAGGTTGGAAGTTGGGACATTCGTCCACACAGCTGTGTCCTCAATCTCCCCCTCCAGCCTCTTGTAACTTGATTTTAAAAAGTGGGAAGATCTTCAAACCCTCGAGGTGCTTCATACTTGAGGGGTGGAGGAAGAGCGTTTGGCAGGAGCAGAAACCTCTTGAATGTTGATGGAGATCCCAATCTTTCCATGAGGTGTCATCGGTGACACTTGTCTTCATGTTTGTCTTGAGGAGCCTTTGGTGGGAAGGAGTTAAATTTCCACTTACCTCTGTTTATCAACATAGCCTTGAGGAATTTCTTGTATTCAAGAAATAAATGTAGCACTTCTTTGGCTAAAAATTTGGTGGGAAGAATTCCTTCTTTGCCCCATAGCCCTGATGCGAGAGAGCTGCTGTGGGTGTGTTGCATAAAGAAGTGGTTGGGGATTTGTTTTTCTAAGGAGGTTTTAGGAGGAAAGTTGGGGGAGGTTGATTTTAGACTTTTGAGAGTCTTCACGCGATGCGCTCTGCATCTCTCCATTCCCAGCTGACTCCACGGAGGTGCTGTAGGCTGGTGCCTTGTTGAAGGCTGCAACTACACATCTGTTTTCAAAGCACTGGTGTGGCAGTATAGGCCAAAGTCCCCATTAACCTTCTTTTGAATTGTCCTACAGATGCAGGCCAGCTTTTTGGGTAGCTCTTTTCAAAGTTGATTGGAGAAGGCTGTTGGCTTTCTTCACAATTACCTGCAAAAGTTAAAAATTGGAGGTTACTGAGCTTGGTCACCCTTACATGGCTGCAGGATGGAGCACATTTACAGCTGGCTGTCACTGCCGTTGCTTTGCCTTCCACCCAGCTGCAGGGAGAGGAATCTCAGCTTAGCTGCTTGGTTTGGCTAGATCCATCCGGACACCAAATCTTGCTCGTTGAGCAAGGTGCCCCATTTGTTGCCTTAGCATTAAAATGGATATTGGCCGTAAGGGTTGATTGCCTTCCCCTAAATAAGTTTGCCTTTGATCATTTCACTGCCTTTTTAAGAGAAAAACTGGTCCCTTGCACGTGCATTGGTATTTCTTTGTTTTAGTTTAACCTTATGCTCTAAGACCTTTTGTTCCTCCAGGTAATTTCAGTTTAGTGTTGCCATTATTCTTAATCCTGAAGTTTATTGCTACCTCAATAAGAAGAAAATTCTCAGTAGGCATTGGAGGTTCCTTATCTGTTATAGGAAGACTGCAGGTGGCTCTTGCTGCTTGTGGGTCACCATAAGCAGCCGGGAAGTCCTGCCCATGGACAAGGATGCCCTGGGCTTGCTGCTTCCAGTGCTGGGCACATCTGCAGCCGCTCCTTTAATGGCACCAGATTTTGCATTGTCAAAGTAACCCTGTCCCCCTTCCCCTTCTCCTCCTTTTGGCATTGCCACCACCCCAAGTCCCAGCTGAGGTTTGATGCCGAGGGGCGGATGAGGAGGCCGGAGGCGCTTGGCCAGCAAAAGACGTGAACTCATTGCAGAAACTGCCGGAACACAAAGCATTGGAGAAAGGATCAGCCTCATTAGCACATTTAAGGAGCAAAGGGGGTTTGTCACTGTATCGGTTTATGCTTCAGCACATTAGCGTTGTAAATCTCTTTACGACGGCGACTCTGTGTAAGGCTTGATTAAAAACTGCATTTGCTTCACTCCCTCAAAAAATCCCCAGCACGCTAGTTTGCTGCAAATCCTTTAAACAAAGTTTATGCTTTTTGATGGCTGGAAGCCTCTTGCAACTAAAATTATTTTTTTTTTCTTTTTTTTTTTTCTTTTTTCTTTTTTTTTTTTTTTTCCCAAGGGATCTTTTGCTTTCCCAAGTATTCTCCTGGCCTTCTCACTTGAAAAGGAAAGGCAAACTTGCCTGAATTGATCAGGGGCACCCGCTGAATGGGCCGAGGGTCAGCGCTTCTGCGGGCTGCCTTTTCTCACCATTGTGCCAGGACGGCTCCGAGGACGGCGGCAGCAGATGCGCTGCCGCTCCCCGGGCTTAGTCCTCCCCTCTTATGTATATGAGCTGCCTTTGCATTAATGCCTCCCACGGCTGCTGGAGTTTGGCCTGGACTGATTAATATATGGAGGCTGTTTGCGAGCACCCAAATAGGCTCTTGCGATGAGAACCGCTGCTTTACGGTGACACCACCTCATTTATATAAAATAAAATGGAAATGGTTATCGAAAGAAAAATCGGTGGGAGCCTTTAGGGTCTGTAATTTGTGTTGCTGGATATATAGCTTGCGTTCATGGGCTGTTTTAGGGGGGGTATCTGTGTGCTGTCCTGTTGCAGCTGTCACCAGCAAATGCAGCAGCCTGCCTGCCTTAGAGGTGGGGAGGGAAATCATGCAGCGTCCAGACATGGATTGGGGAATATGAGACATGGTTTGCAATGGTACGTGCCAGCAGGATGCTGCTTCAGCAGAAAAATACGATAAATGTGGAAGGTGAGGGAGATCCTACTTAAAATAAGTGTATGCTACTGATTTATCTCTTTTTTTTTTTTCGTAGTGCAAAGAGAGCCTTGCTGGTGCTTTGAATGCTAGATTACCACCAGCTTTTGTTCTGGCAGTGATTCTCAATCTAAGTATGTTGCAATGAATGAAACAGAGTGGGTGCTTGTGGTCACCAGTGTTTTAATGTTAACAAAAAAAAGGTATTTGTTAGGGAAGAGGTGAAGCAGAGTTTGCCTTTGGAGCAGGGATGCTGCATCTGTTATAGCAGCTAGAAAGCCAGCAGACCCTTGTTTTGGGGGGAAATCCTGAACCATCTTCTGACCATTTAAACTGACATAAAAGTCTCTGTCTTATGTGATAGGTGTGGACGCAACATTCTTGGTTTGAATCTGTCCCAGCAAGGAAATATTATATTGCTGCACGGTAATATGCAGGTTACTGCTCTGACAGTATCTTTTAACTTAGGTTTTGGCTCATGGACAGACGTTGTTGCATCTGCCGTTTCAAGGACAGTATCTCTTTCATGAGGGCTTTATCCTTTCCACCTTCTGAAGCTCTCATCTTCTTTGGAGGATGCAGAGCACTTACTCCTCTCTATTGGTCTGTGACAATGGAGGGGTTCACTTTGGGTTGGAAAAAAAAAGATTACTGGTACAATCTCTGTCCCTTCTGTTTACCTCTCCCCTCTCTTCTGCTCTTTTCCTTGCTCGCATGCACACATCGGATCCGATTTGCCGAAGGGAGCAGGTAGAGGTGGCCTCAGGTCCGGTCTTGAGGCCACATGAGGCCATCGCTCCAAATCCCTCTGGCTGCATGAGCAATATGTGAAGAGAGGTTGGGGTCTTTGCTTTATAGCAGGCAAGGAACCCTCCCAAATGCCCAGATGGAAGATCTACCATGCACGTTCTCTTCCTCCTGACATTTGGATGGAATTATTTGCTCATTCTCACTTCAAACTGTCCATTTCCCTCCAGGGAGCAAACATTCTCTTGCAAAGAAGATAGAAGAAGAGCAGTCATAAGAAAAATGCAGTCTAGGGGTGTTCGGCTACTGCTTTTTATGCATCCCACACATTTAGAGCAGCTATTTCAGCAGCTTTCAGCGAGCTGGGCAGAGAAGGCTGCTTCTGAAGCTGTTTTTAAATCTCTTTCTGACCATGGGTGATGCACCATGAAGAAATTCGTCTGCGCTGCAGGAGCTGCCTTTGACACAGCACTCCTCATAATTCAGACTAGTCTGGGTGAAATTCCTAGTTTGTACCTGATTTATTATCAGAAAATGTCCACTCGCAAAGAGGAGCGATGGGACTGGATTAACCATGACATTTCACAAGGCCAGCTGGGAGAAACGCTTCATGATTAAGTGAAGCAAGTTTCTACCTAAGCTGTGTGCTTTCCTCTCAAAAACGTTTCACTTTGGAGCGCAGCATGAGTATTTTCCGCTTTCTTTGTGATAAGTACCTTTAAAAAGGAGGGCTAAACTGCAACCAGTCAAACTTACTCCATCTCCTGGTCAAACAGAGACAGAGATGATCTTGGACAGGATTTATGACTCTTTTTTTGTGCTTGAAAAGCTGTATTTGATACCTGGCCCTATATTAAGCTTTTAGGGAAGACATGGGTCAGATGACAAAGCTAGTCAACCAGTAGTAGTATCCTAAGCTTGTTGAAGAGGGCTGTGAGGCACTAATTTAGCCTTTTGCATAGTATGGGCAAAACTTTATCTTATGATTCCTGCCTGTCTTTTCTCTACTGGGTGCTTAGAATCTGCTCCAAGCAGAGGACTGTCTGCTTGAGCTTCTAAGATTGCTCGGCATTCAGGAGAGCTGGAAAGGTTGGCCGAAGAGCAAGGTGATACTCGGTATATCAATTCCAAACACTATGGGAATTTCTGTCACGTGTCAGGGACTGTTGCTGCTGAGGCAAAGCTCTGCTGAGAGAATGGGTTGGGAAACCCAGTTGCAGCAATATCTAATATCCATGCTGGTGTTTGCATTGAAAAACATCTGGTTAGGGTCTCTTAGTATTGCAGCACTACAGGCTTATGTGCTTCCAAGAAGAACTGTGCAGAAATTGTCATTTATGAATAGAAGGAAGATGGAAAGAAGAACCTGGAGATGGGCATCTTGCATTGAAGTGTATAAGAAAGAGGCGCTTTATTTCTGGTTCTGCTTGGCCTGTGCTGTTCTTGCTATTCCTGACATGGGCAGTTTGCAAGGTGGGATTTCCCCAAAGTGTTTGTTATTGATTTGCTCCTGTGTTTAGAAGCAAAGGGAAAATCTTGGAAAATCCCTCCTGGAATGCCTCAGTCTCCTGGGCCGTATATATGTGCCTTGATCTTGCTGCCTGCTGCTCTTTGAAACAAAGATTTTTTTATGCATGAGATAGTCAGGATTCTGGACACTTTTAATTTCTTTACTACAGTTTAGTGATTTTTTTTTTTTCTTTTTTGGGGGATAAGGGGAAGAGCACAATGATAATTGCTAGAAATCAAAGACCATGATATAATGCGGCTTTGGCTCAGTCTTCACTTGTGAGACAGTCCTTGCACGCTCGCATCTGGTGACCCAAATGGCTTGTT
Source organism: Crypturellus tataupa (assembly GCA_034781795.1). Classification (NCBI taxonomy): domain Eukaryota; kingdom Metazoa; phylum Chordata; class Aves; order Tinamiformes; family Tinamidae; genus Crypturellus; species Crypturellus tataupa. Next base: position 2,795,607 of record JAWLRI010000516.1, read on the forward strand.
GCCATGTCCTGCGGTGCAGTGGTGTGAGGTGCAGGCGAAGAGCTCCAGCACCTTCCAGTTCCCTCTCTTTCTGTGCTCTCTGCTCTCTCCATCGCTCAGCTGAGGTAGCAGGAGGAACATCCTCAGTGACCTGCGTGCCGAGGAGGAAGCAAACAGCATCCCTGGCCCCGATGCTGCTGCAGGGACAAGTCCTTAAGAGATGTGGCCGCTCCGGAGGGGTCGTAGGTGGCCCATCTCTTTGGACTGTTAATGCTCTCGCTTAATGTAGCCCTTGTTTGCCCCCCTGGTTTAAAGCATTACTAGTTTCCTCAATAAAGAAGTGATTTGCAGAAATCCATTCGCTTCCCTCCTCGCCAGCGCTGTAGCTTCTGAAAATTTGGCCGGACTTGCTATTTAAATAAGAACACCGTGCGGATTTAAAGTGAAATAGCTACTCCTAAATGCCTGGGTGTGCACAGATACCCCTAATCTGGTATTGCGATTTGTTTTTAATCCCTTAATTTTGGTGCAATTTGTCTGCTTCCAAGACGGGGGAGGCTAAATTGGAACAAAATGGGATTATTCCAGGAGGAGCACACTCAGTTTTGGATACTCACAAGTGAATGTGCCAGCATGGCCTGGCTCCAGGAGTAGACCTAAAGCCAAAGGCAAGCGGTGTGGTACCACCTTTAAGAGTGAGATTTGCTCCAAGTTATTTTTTTCTCCCCTTTTTCCCTACTCTTTCTCTAGTGCTCAGCACTGCACTGCAGTCGGGGATGCAGATGCTTTTCCACTCTATTTATACACCCAGACAGTCCTGCTCGCTCGTGGTCGCTCCCTATTTTAGCCCAGCCCAGCCGGCTCCTTCCATTGCGGTTGACCTTACCTGGTTTATCTGGTGACAACACGAGCGAGTGGCGTCGCCTCGGCCTGCTTAAGGGACGTGGGTTATCCGAGTTGAGAGCCAGGGTGATTTTCTTGAGCCGTGTGGAGAGGATCCACGCGCGGGTGCTAAGGAGCATCAAGCCGAGCACCTGCTCGTGTGACCTCAAGGGCTGCCCGGGGCTGTGGGAATTAGCTGGAAGTTCACTTTTTGAAATGGAAATTGCTTTGCAAGGTGACAGAAGCAACAAAAGAGGAAAACAATTTTTTAGAGCTTAAAAAAAAAAACCACAGTTCCCCTCCAATACTTTAAAGAAGGTCTCCTGGGCCGCTGATGATGGTCACTGCTGTGATACCTCCTTAGCGCAGGTGAATAGTGAGTTTAATCTCGGTGAAATCCGACAGGTAGCCAGGGTGGGGGGGCAGTGATGCTCTGCTCCTACTCCCCGGAATACCTGCCTGCAGGAAATGCATCATGTCTGTGATCCCAACATGTGAGTAGGTCTGCCTTGGACCTACAATGTTAACTCAGTTCTGCAGTGGAAATTGTTGGAAAAACAAGAATTGGAAGGAAAAAAAATCCAGGAGGAGTATCAACTCAGTCCTAGTGATTGCCAAATACATGGGGTTTCCATGTTCTGGCCTTGAAAATAACATCTTCATGTTCCCAGCACCAAGTTACACTGTGGCTCCTCTATGTATTTGATACCATCCTCTTTTGCATTAACAGAAATCCACACCTTTCATCCTAGCCCCCATATGATCTAAAAAGATCAGAAGTGAATGCCACTTGCCCTTAAAAATCAGGGAATTCCCTTCTCCCATGGTGCACTCAAGCAGCTCTCTGCTGCTCTTATTTTTTTCCAATGCGGAAGCCTAAAAAGGAGGGAATTGTTTCAAATGGATCTGGGTAGCCCAATGATGATAGCAAAGATAGGTTCCTCAAAGTATTATTATTTAAAAATATAAAACCAAAATAAATTACATGAAAGCAGGTTGGCACTATTATGCACCCTAAATTGAATTTGGTTAATTCAAAAGAAAATGGAAGTGTTTTTTTTTTTTTTTTTTTTAAAGACCCTAGAGTTCCCTATTTTCTTTGAAAAGCAAAAGACTGCTGTCTTGAAAGACAGCCCATTGGGAAGTTTGGAAATTGCTTGGGAGAGAATATCGAATAAGGAAAGGGGGGGTGGCGGGGCAAGGGAGAAGGAATGGCGAGAGAGACTAATTATGTATAATCTCCAAATGAATTAGGTGATATAAATGTAATGAAAGCAAATCCTCTTCCTGGAGAGACTTTTTTGGTTTGCATTCTGATATCCCGGGGCAATGGCACGTTGCTCTCTGAGAGACAACCATTTGATTTGGAAAAATGTGAATAATTGGGAAGTGGAACCTCTCTGAATTTGCTGCTTTCCCCTGCAGCGTTTCGAAGGACTAATTATAGGAAGAGCCACCGAATGCCGTACGTGGGCATATGTGCAGCCAGTGCCACCATTTGCATGACTTGTTGTGCTGCATCCTGCGCTTTTTGATATCCTTGCTTAAAAATATATATATACTTATGTTTTATACGTTGATGTTGCAGAGCTCTTGCAAGCTCTCTGTTGGAGGGCAGCTTGGCACAGGGTTGCGCTGCCTGCGTGCGGCTGCCAGGGCCCTATTTTGGGCCGTTTTGCAAGCGGACGGAGGGCTCCTCGTGTCTGCCCAACCCCTCTTGCCAGGGGCTCCGTGCTGAGCTTCATCCCTCCCTCTCGGAGGGATGAAGACGGCGGGAGCGCGGCCACCTCCAGTAAGCGAGCGGGGTTAAAGATAGTATCTTATGTCAGGACTCTGCTCGCGGCCGTGTGCTTTTCTGTGGCATTAGAAATAATAAAAATACATCCAACTAGGTCTTGGTCTGCACACGGGGGGGAAATAAAAGGGGCTGCATTACTTGGAACAGCTCATAAATCCTAAATAAAGCTATGAAATCATGCTGTCCCACCAAAGAAAGTACCCACCGTCTGAGCAAAGTCGGCCTCGTGCACTGGCTGTTGTGCATCTATAGCGAGAGGCCAATGCACCCCAGTGATCTACCACCTTTTTATTGTGCTTTACGTTAAGCCTTTGCTGCTTAGGTAATATGAAAAGTTTGGGATCCGCTGATGCATCGAGTGATCCTGCTGCCTCAGTTCTGAAATGCAGATGGCACTGGGAAAGGATAGGATCGCTTCCAAGAGGAGAGAAAGAGGAGAAAGCAGTGTCAGGAGCCTGCAATGGTTATAGCGAAAGGAGATAGCTGGGGATCAGCTGGGAAAGCCCAGCTCCGACAACGCTTTCCGCTGTTGGGAAACGCACATGTAATGCAATATTGTATCGGCGGTTTTGAGGTCACTGTTACACAAATTGTTTAAGCCCGGATGCATTTTTAGCTGGACTTTGTCTAAAGAATAAACAGCGCTTGGGCTGCTTTCCAGGCATCAGCTGAACAGCCAGATCAAGGGCTTGAGTCAGCAATCTCTGTAAAATGTTACTGTCTGCCTTTGGAAAAGAAACTTCCTTGCACTCTTTGCTTTGGAAACTGTAATTGTGCAATGTCATAAGGAATGTCCACGTATTGTTTTTACTTCAGGGATGATTGCTGTCTGATCCTTGGACTTGTTGTGTGTGCTGGAGTGTCTTCCTCTTGGCTCCATTTGGATCATGTTTTTGTAGGGTGCTGTAACTGGGGGAACAGTCCTATTCTGAGGATAAAGCCTCAGAATTATTTCCTTCAAAAAAAGAATTGTGGTGGCAGAGGGATGGGAATAGATTTTCATTACAGTAAGAGTCCCGTGGTTTACATCAGCATAACTAATGCGTGGTCGTTACCCACTGGAAAAACCTGTTGTAAGCAAGTTTTTTTCTTAAAATTGCTGCAAGTCTGCCATCGCTTTTACTGCAATTTGTGTAACTACTTTCCAGCCGAAACATCAGTATCTTTTAGATTTCACAGCAGGGTAGCTAATCTCCTTTAGTCATCCCATGGCAGAAATGCCCATTTTATGGTAAGAAATACAACATATTAATTCCTTGATTTGACGAGATCAAAGGTGATTGCAAGACACCTACTTGGATTGATCTTTATGGTGGCTTTTTGTCTGTGGCTTAGATTTTCAAAACCATAGATGCTTATTGTAAGACACTTTAAACCATTCTATTTTTTTTTTTTTTCATTTTTTTAAAATATCTTTTCCCCTCAAGAATCAAGCACCTTTTTTAAGATACCTTAGGCTGGTTGCCCTGCATGAAAATCCTTACCCACTTTTGAAACTCTTCTTTCAGAATACAGCTGGGCAAGCATGGAGAGCTCTCTGCCTTGGTGTAAAGCTTGCTTATGATGTGTTGTTAATGAAGAATTACTACTGCCTGCTTTCCTGTTAATGTGGCAGGGGTATCCTTGCTTAATAAAATATTAAAAAGTTAAGATGGAAAATGCTGGGGACCAGTTGAAAACTCAGGCAAGAGCTGTCTAAGTTGGACATTGATGTGGAGGAGATCATGGATGGGCTCCAGCAGGCCCTGGCAGGAGCACAGGGCTGCAAGGGAGCCCAGGCAGTCAGCAAGTCCTTCTGCCAACAGCTGCTGGCTCCCAGTGGCACTTATGGACTTGGGGCAGTTGTTCAAAGAGATTGGGTTCCTCAAGTGTAAACTATAAAAGAAATGCTGTATGCCAGGGTAAGTCAAGTGGCAATCAAGGCTGGAGTCACAAAAGTCAGTATCTGTTTTATCTGTATTTTGGGGGTCTTGTAAAATTTGAAATACCTTAAAAGGAAGGTTTGCAATTTGAGGAAATGTAGGATGGTTATACTGTGCCAGAACAAAAGTCCCTCTAGCCTGGCGACCTGTCCCTGTTCGTGGCCAGAAGGTACCTGGGGAGGAATGTCAGAACAGCAGGCACTTGTGACACTTCCCCTTAAAGCTTCATGTGACTGTAGCTGTTTTCGGTTCCATGACCTCAAGAGGCCCCAGTTTGCTTTCTCTTTATTGAGTAACCCTCACTTTTCCATGAGTCTCTCTAATTCCCTCTTGAATTCATGTGCATATTGAGTACTCATATGGGAAAGAGTTTCCCACATTGGCTACTTCTTGCATGAAGAACCACCCTGTGCTTGTTTTGAACTGGAATCCCACCCACTAAAGTTGTTGCTCCCTCCTTTACAAAGGTGGCTTTGAGGTAGGTTAGGTCTCCAGCAACCCTGACTTAAAACCATTTATTCCATGGTGCATAAACGAGATGTGCATGGGTGAATGTGGAAGAGCTTTCTTTGTGGATATTAATTGTTACCCAGAAAGATGGGAGCATTTGGGGATGAGATCCAGGATGAAGGAAACGTTTCGGGGAATAATGAATGTAGTAGATTTACATGCCTAAGTCTGAATCTAATAGTGCTTGGGTTAAGGTAGAGTCTGAATTTAGTGTCTTTTTGGGCACTAATGTGTTAGCGCATCTGCTGGAAGAGATCATTGCTTGTAACGTTACTGGTGTTCCATGGTGTGGAGTAGATCAAAAATACTGTTTTCTGCTTTTAATTAAGCATTAAGGAGAGCATGGGTCTTAGTGCTCACAGGAGCCCCTAGAATACCTAGGAAAGTAATTATGTTTTTCTGAGGTTATTACAGAAAACACATCGGAAAGTTTTGAATGGTGATGTGCTACCAAAGGGGAATATCTGAGGAAGAGAAGAAGTTTTGGGACAAGAAATTTTCCTGCAGTCTCATCTTTGCTCTGACCTTAAAAAAGAAGACGCTATAAAGGTGGAGAGCGTTTTCCATCCTTGCTGCTAATGTGCTGCCCATAGTATCGAGTCCCCTTGCATGTAGCAGGTGGGTTAACCTTCCTGCCTGGGTGAAAGCACTGGCAGCAGGTGGATAGTCCTGCACTCCCTGAAAAGTTACCGAGAGCTTTGTTTGCTTTTTGCAGATAGCTGCAACACATTACCAAAGTTCACAAAAATTGGCTGAAGAGCATGTAGACCCATGTGTTCAAACCTAGGGATTAATTTTCTCTCTGTCTTGATCAACTGGCTGCTGCAGGAGTGAAACTTTTCACTTTGCTTTGGATTTTTTTTTTTTTTTTTTACTATTGTTATTTAGAAAAAAGCAGGAATCATTGGTGATGTGTTTTCCATTTCTGTTCCTGCTGATTAACAAGACTTATTCAGTCTCTTACAATGTCTCATACTTTACCTTTTTATTAGAGAGGTGGGAGTAGCTCACACGTATGTGAGCTGGGGTGCATTGAGCATGGGGAAGTGGTGGGAAGATGTGGTCAGGACTGAAGTTTGCTGCTCAGAGCCTGGTTGTCAGACCTCTGCATCTACGACATCTCTGTCATGTTACAATGACTGCGTGTGCAGATGAGCAAAAGACAATTTTGTTTTGCTAAAGGAGAAAGGAAATGATTTCAGCCTAAAACAAAGGTGTTGTGGGTTACAGAGAGTGTTCCAAAGATTTTTTTTTTTTTTTTTTTTTTTTTTGCAAGGTAGTTTAACGAGAACTACTTGATCCTTGGCTGCACTTTGACTGAAATGTGGATGGGTGAAAGAAATAATGAAATGTAAAATACATCCATGTTTTGAAATGGCTTGCTCTGCTGAGTTCTAGTCTCTTGACTGATGTCAGAGGGACTGTGTCCCCAAAGAGCTCAGGTTAGCAGAGGTGAGAATTAGGTGAAAAATGATCCAGGACTGGGCCTGTTTTCCCCCTGGTGCAGAGCAGCTCTTCGTACTCTGGACCACCGCGAATGGCTTGTAGCGTTGAGCATGATGTGGGTTGCAAATCCTAGGGATGAAATCTTCTCTCATCATCACGACGCTTCTGCAAACAACTGTGCCTGTCATATGTTTCAGAGACCCAGCTTTCTTCATCACTTGGAGTGATGTGTGTCCCCCAAAGTGCCCAGACAAGGACATCTTCAGCTCCTGGCCCTCACGCATCTGCCTCTGGATGTGTGGGTCTATCAGTGGCGGATCCTTGTGCCTTTCTGTTGTTAGCAAGGCACCTAGGAATATAGTGCAAGATCTTCAGAATATTAGTTTATGTTGTTTTATGAAATACTGGAGCCGAGTCACCATGGGAACTAGCATCTTTTTAGAAAGCTGAACTGGAAGGGGATGCAACCGGTTTCCAGAGGTGAAGCTGTGGAGCTTGTGTCATCCAGAAAGTTTGGAGATAGGCGATGGTAGAAAGTTCTCCCTCCATACTGCGCATACATCGTGGTCCATGTTGTTTTATTTTGCCTTGCGGTTTGAGAACATTGAAGAACACCTAGGAAGGGGTAGGGCAGTCCAGGAGCACAGAATCACTTCATTGCTGGCCACCTCTGGAACAGGCAGAGGTTCAGCTCACCAGGATGTCTCTGCTCAGAAACATTTTTATTTCAAAACAAAATTCATATTCCGGGCAGTGCATGCCATCAAGAGGAAAGGTGACACTTTTTTTTTTTTCCTCTCTTTATATAATATCTTTTCAGCATCTTTTTATAATTTGTCTTTAGAGAATCACCGTAGTTATCCAGTTGTGTTTTCTGTGCCTTTCATTATTGTAATAGAAACAATCAGTGGAAATTGCATGATGGTATTCGATTGTGTTGCATTCCTTCCTCGGGTCATTCGACTGCTGCTTTTTTCAATAGCCCCAAAGGAGAAAGGGACATTTCTGTAAACACCAGACAAGTTCTAGATGTGCGTGACCACCTGGGAGAAAACTCCATTGTAGAAGAGGCTTCTGCAATTGCACGTGTGGGATTTGCTGCCAGGAACAGAAAGGCTGGAGAAGTTGCTTTCTGATTCGCCTGACAACTTACTTCTCTCTCCTGAAGAATTTTAGGAATGTCTCTACTTCCCTTCGGAGGGCTTAAGGCTAGTGTGTGATAGCAAAGGCTAGAGAGTTGCTTTTCTGCCTGCCTGCCTTTCCTTCCGCATGAGCTTCAGCCTCTCTCTTGCTCCTTGCCTGAAGCTTAACTCCTGAAATACCAGCCTGCACTGGAAAGAGGCTTTGAAAGTCAGTGTTTTGCGTTTTTCCTTCTTGCTTTCCTTCTATGGCAGCACGAATGATTTGAGGGTCTAATACGTAGTGCACAAAGGTGTTTGCTTCGTGCTGCTATGGGCTGGGCTAAGGAGACACTCACTGGGGAATAGGAAATGCCCACTCGTCCTTCACCCATGCAGAACTGGTAATAAATTGCACCGGGGTGGTTGTTTTTGTAGCACGCTCATTAAATATTGTTGTTTTTTGAGTTGAATTCAGCATGGTGTCAGAGATACTGATCACTGGTGTGCTGAGAAAATGCGGGGTTGACCAGCAGCTCAAACCGGTGCATTTTACTATCTAGAATATACAGAAATACAGGAATTCTGTCATAGTGCACTTCATATAAAATGAGAATATATTAGCCCCACGTGGCGTAACTACCCTTCAAAACAGGCTGGTGCTGAACCCCCAACATGTGGCTGCCCGCAGGGAGCTGGGAGCTTTGCTGCAGCAAAAGGAGCAGCAGAGGAGCTCTGCGGTCCAAGCCAGAATTAGCGGCATAGTTTGTTGTCTCTGTGAAAAGAAACCACCTTGAGGATACTGGGCACAGGAGACCTCTGATTGCCAGCCAGGATAACGGATTCCATGATATCTGAGTGTCCTCATAAGAGCCACAGATAAGGGAGATGGGACTTTGCAGCCTGGATGGGTTTGACAGACGGAGAAAAGGCTGCTCGGGATCCACTCAAGCTGAACCTAGGCTAATTTCTTGACTAACAGCAAAGGTTTAGGTTGTACTTCATGCTGACAAACCACGAGGGACCATATGTGAATCTTGGGAGACGAGTAACCCGCAAACCAAGCTTTGGGAAGGGAGGGACTGAGGTATTTGTTCTGCTTGCTACCTAAAACTCTGCAGATGAGCATCGAAGTCACTGGAGTGTTCGGGTACTAATTTAAATGCTAATGAGCAACGCTTCTGTGAAGGAGGCCCCTGATGACCAAGTATGGCTTAAAGACTTTTCAAAACTAGAGAGGTTTTTTTCAAGTGACCACAAGCCCTATGGTGGGAAGAGGCACAAGGAGCAGAGTGGGTTGCAAGAACCTGAAAATGCCGGAATAAGGCATAGGACCAAACAGAACCCCTGTGTCATCTCTGTCACTTGAAGTCGCGTGTGAAACTCTCTGCATCTCATGGTCATTTGTGTTTTCCCTGGGATGCACGGCCAAGAATGGCTTTGCTTTACCTTCATGCATAGCCTTTCTACCACCAGACATCCCCACTGCAGGGCTATGGTGAAATGCACATTGTATCTGTTACAAAAATAAGGATTTTAGTAGCAAAAGCCTTGTGCTCAACACAACTTGAATCTAGGCAAGCATCTCCCATCTTATCCTCCAGCATTTCCTCCTGCATTAAGCCCTCAAGCAGAAGTTTGCTCCTCTAATGTGAATGTAATGGAGGTCCCAATTGAGACTGGAAGACAAATGTTGATCATCTGATCGAAACAGAGGTTTGAACTTGTATACTAGACAGGGTAAGGGTTTTTTTTTTTTTTTTCTCTATATCATTCTCTGCCCTTCAACTTCAAGAAAAATACCTGTATGATTGCAATACCTGTATGGCTGCAAAGCAGTAGAAAGGTACTCTCAGAAACTTGATCTATGAAGAGAAAGATTCTTCTTCTAGTCAACACTTAGAAAACATGTTTTTTCATGAGTTTCCCCCTTGCTCATGTAATCTGCTGAGTCAATCTGATAAAGAGAATCATCTCTGATATATTTGTATTTTCATCTGTGGTGGAAACAGTATTTTGTTCACTGTTCTGTCTGTTTAGACAGATTGAGCTCTTATTTTCCTTACTCTTCTTCTGTCCTGCCATGAAAACTGCCCAACTCTGAGCTTTGATTATTCCAGTGGAAGAGGGTGACAAGAAGACAAACAAACATCATTTAGTTGTTGGGGGCACACTTTCCTGATGCCTGACCTTTTGGACTTCCAACATCTTCTTGTCCATTTGCATGCATTACAGTTTTTTCCAATTACCAGTGAATTAAATTTGGAATTGTGGTATTTGGAAATGTCAAGCAGAATCAATAGAAAAGCACTTGGGGCCCAATCTTAGTAGACTCAGCACATTTTAAAGCATATGTGAAATGTCCCTGCTGATAAATCTCAGAGGACCACGTATGGATTATGAATTACATGGCTGCTGTTTAGACACCAAAGCTTTCGTGGCTTGCTAGGCACCTCCTTCTCCATCATTAGATGCACACAGGTATAAAGGTGGATTGGACACACAGTGCTAGGCTCTGCCTGGAGAAGACCTTAGGAATAAGAACTCCAGAAAGGCTTGACTGGTGGTGGCAGCAGTGTGGGGATGAGGGAAGGGATGTGAATTGTGGTAGGTGTATACAGAAGGGCTGGGAAAGGTACCAACAAGTGGTTATCACTGTTATGTACATCTCTCCATGAGAAGATGCTCGTGTATCCTCGTCCTTTTGCCTAGAAGGAAATTTCTTTCACAGACCTGTGCTGAAACCTCTAAAAAAATTTTCTCTCTTTTTTTTTTTTTTTTCCATATGAATATACATGATTTTGCTTCTTCCTCTCGTGGTCTTTGGAGACCTCATGCTGACTAGCAAGGAGAATGGGAGAGAACAAATGATTATGTTTTAAATGTCACTTCAGAATTTTCTGCATATTTTACTTAGTGATTTGAGGTGCCTGATGAAAATCTGCCCTCTCTCTGATTTTTTTGTAAGTGCTGTTGGAAATATCTTAAATAAATCTTGTCCTTAAGCTCTAATATTTTCATTCACTTGCACTGTAAAGTTAGGGGGGGTGAGGCAGTTGTCTTGGTAGCTTATTTGCACAGTGCTTAGCCCAGGAGGGTCTTTTTTCATGCTGCAGAGCAGTAGTTGCTAAGTCAAATAAATGGTTTGCTTAATGCTGTTATAAATGTGTATTTAAAATTTGAGGAAAGTGTCCAAATGGCTTTATTCCCATCATCACTATGATGGGGGGAAAAAAAGGTGTTTTGGCCGTAAGAGATGCTTGTTTGAAAAATGACGGTCCTTTGTGGGAGGACCCTCTATGGAAACGAGTTACCAAGCAAGGTAACTCCTTGGCTTGGTGATACCCAGATACTGACGAGGTGTCTCCTAAGGAGCAGGATTAATGGAGGAATGGTTGGCATTTGCCTGTCAGGATTGTGGCCAACGTCCTGTGCGAGTTTTCATCCCTTAGGATGGCAATATGGCGATAAACAGCAGCTGGAGATCCTGTGAAGTCTAGACGTGCAGTCTGGAGCCCACCACGCTTCACACGTTCTCCTCCGGCCCGCTGCACGCAGCCAGGAGCTCGGCGGCGCTGCCTTCTTCTTCGGATGCGTCATTTCATATTCGTTGAGGCTGCCTCGGTTTTGTTTTTATCCTCTTGGATGTAGCGGAGGAGTATGTGTGTATTGCATCTATAAAAATAAATTTTAAAAATGGGCTTTTTTGTGTGTGTTATTACTAATCTAGTTGGAGCTGTGCTGTCCAAATTGCCTCGTTTGTGACCCAAAGTGCATTTAAACATGAACTGCAGAAGCTTCACGGCATTAAATGCTTTTGATTGATCTCCTTGATGGTTTTATTAAAGAACTAAAACCTTTTTTCTGGGGGGGGAGACAGATATAGTTAGCGCTGCAATGACAGAAATCTAATTATGTTTTAGCTTTGTCCTTAACGGAGACGATGCAAAATAGGATTTTTCTAATGGCTAACTAAAATAATCTCTTCTTTAAATAAAATATAGAAGTGGCTGACTGAGTTCAAGCCAAAAAAAATGCCCTGCTTCCCGAGATTGATTAACTACTGGCACCGTTGCGGTCTTGCTGCAAACTAGTCCTGCCCGTGACCTGGCTAAACCTTCTTGGATCAGTCTGCCAGTGATTTACTAAACCTTCTCCTGAGCGCTTCTACCCTTTGGGCCAAGAGTTTAATCTCATTGGCTGTATTTGTGCGTGCGTGTGGATGTACCCCTTGGTATTTCAGTAAATCAAATAACGCTGTCATCTCACTCGGCTCTGTCTTCCAGAAACAGGCATCTGTTGAGTTTTCTGAGCTTTTAAGAAGCAGCAGCTCTCCATGTTGTTCTCGGGTTCCTCGTTCTACCAACCCCATTCAACTTTAAATATTGTGGAAGTTTTTCAGAAGAATTAAAACTTTAAGATGTCCTTTTCTTGGCTGGTAGTAATGACTCTTAAAGTCAGCTCCCTGTGTTTGACTAAACTGATTTTACTAGAAGTCTGGGGGTGGAGATTGTAATAAAGATATAATTCTTTTGAGTAATTTTCTTGTTATCATTAACTGCCTTAAAAGAGAGTTTAAAATATATATATATATATATATATATATATAAAATATATTGAGTGAGGGGGGAAATGCTACGCAGATGTCCACGGAAGCTGTAAAGTCTGAATCACATTGTGAATATAGAAGTCTCGAGTTGTCATCCCTGGTGAGCAGGGAGGATGTATTTCTTAATATTAAAGTTCCTTTTTTTAATTTTAAAATAAAATGACTTAAAGCCTCCTGTCCTTTTGAGACTGGTTGTCAATGGCATCATTATAGGTTACCATGGCAATATATGCTGAGATAACAGATTAACGGCCATTGATTGACTGGAAAACGTCAAGCTCTTTTATCGGGGGATTTGCCAAATGTATTGATGGGAAAACAAAATTCAAGGTAATCCCCTCCCTTGGCATTACACTGTTGGTGTTCTCGGGACTGTAATGGGCAGGTTTTCCCTGATCTTACTGACCTGAAAAGCAAAAATACTTTTGAACTAGATTTGCTAGGGTTTTTAATCATCTGGAGCAATGTCCCTTCTCCTTGAAGATCTTCTTCATCCCCTTGAAGATCTCTAGCTGGCCAAAGCTCGCTTTTGGTTAAGTCCATGTCTGGGCAATGTCTGTTGGCAGGGACATCATCTGTCTTCCCAAGTGTCCCCAAAGTGACAGGGTGGCCTGAAGTCCTGGCTGGAGAAATCTGCTTTAAAGATGGTTTGTCCCTGGTACTTAGGGTCTCTGCCATGCCCAGGCTTGGTGAAAGAATGGTGGAAATGAGCACCACATCTTTAGATCCTTATTTGTGTACTTAACCACGCGTGTCATCACCAGATTGATGCTTTGCCTAAAAACATATTTAGACCTATTATTTAAGTACACCAGGAATGAAATCACTCCTCTTGGGGAATAAGCAGTGGAGAAATGCTTATAACTGTGGGCTCAACATCGGCTCCAGCTGGGTGGTCTCTCCAGAGCAACGTTTCCCAAACTTGCCCAGTTGCAAGTCTCGCTCGGCTTTGATTTTTACAATCCTAGCAACAACTGCTTGAATTTCTTCCGTTTTGCAGTCTTGCGTGTAGCTTTTGGGCCAGTGCCTGGGAGGGGAAGGAAGGAGGGAGCTAGAAGGGCAGCAGCTTCCTCCTCGCACTCCCTCCCGGTGTGCGAGACACGAGCTTTGGTCACGGTCCCCACCACCATCCACCTTCCTCCTCGCCAAAACACGGGGCTTTCCCCTTTCCTGGGCTGCTGCGGATGTTTCTTTAAAACAAACAAACAGCTAAAAGAAAACAAAAGCTCCAACAAAGGGCCCGGCTTTCGTCATCACGCATGCAAGAACGCACATGCAGTTGCTTAATTGGTGCGTGCAATTACCCTCCAAATTAGTGGGCAATTACCCCAATTCAGTGTACAATCTCTGTCATTTTGTATTATAAAATTGCATGTGCAAATAGCTATATAGGGACACGGCTCTCTGTTTGCAAATAACTTCAGTTGCATACACAGCTTCGTGTGTAAAGCCCGGTGGTTTTGACAGTCAGGCAAACAGACTGTCTGGTAAATCACTCCATGTTTAGGCAGACTATTTTGACACATCCCATCTTTCTGTATATATTTTCATTTTAGTTTTAAAAGAGGGGAATCGCAGCGGCAAAGAGCTAAGATTCGTAGTAGGCTCCAGCCTTGAGTAAGATATTCCCTCCGTATCTCCTTATGAGGGAAGCATCCAGCAGCTGGGAACACCTAATTCTTGGCTGCTATGTTGGATCTTGCCTTTAATTTAGCAGTTCAGGGGGAATAACAGAGCTTCCATGATCTGTCGGCAGCTCCACAGTAGGAGAGCAGAGCTTTAGTCTTGTATCACCAGTGAGGGCCTGAGCTTCAGAGGGCTGGAGTCTTTTGGGCCAGGAGGACCTTTTCTAATGAGTTTTGCCTGTGCTTTGCAGTTCCATGTGCTGGAGAGGTCTTGGGCTGCTCTTTCCTTCTTTTTATAAAGCTTTCGTAGGTGCCGATGGGTCCTGTATGGCAAAAACCTCGTGATGCTGTAGTCAGTTAGGGTAGAATGATGGTCTTCTGATGTTGGATCCATAACGTTGGTTTCTACCCTAGAAAAGCCCAGTGGTGGGTAGTATGTCTCCTATTGCCTTCTTAATTTTGGGGGGCTTGGAAGTTTTTGGGGCCTGATGGTGTTTCATGTAAGAGCGTGTGTGTGTGAAGACCTGAAGAAGTCATGTGGTGATCCCTACAGTGCTGGACTGATGCAATGAGACACTAAAAACAAGAGTGTCTAGTCCAGACCTAACCCTACCCTAAACTCCACTTGCAGACGTGGGCTCAGACTTCATTCCTTACATGAGTACTTTTGGATCACGATGTTAAAACTTCTGCAGGTCGTCGCCCAGCCACAGTTCCACAGGGTCATCCTCCTCCTCCACAATGTCCCTATGAGCACGTATGGATGAGGAGAGCGCTTTTCTCCTCCTGCCCATGTCTCATTAGAGTTCCCGTTGGGCAAGAAACAGCATTTTTTGCTTTGTGGCGTGTGGAGCAGTGCGAGGTGGAAGGAGAGTCCGAGGAAGTAGGCCGCGTTCCAGCAGAGATCTTCAAGCACTCGTTTAGCAAATGCTTCAGCTCTCATTACACCCAAGTCCTTCTGACTCCCTGCCAAAACCCAGGGTTTTGCACTGGGACTGTGGTGCATTTACTCGTGTGACCAGGGTGTCCCTCAGGGAGTGCTGCCCAATGAATGAGACCTGGGAGGCTGGTGTGGCCACATGTTGCTCTGCTCTGCATCAAGGGCATCATCCAGGTTTGCACCAACCTTCGTGGTACAAATGCTCGCGTGTGGGGACAGGAAATAGCTCGAGGACAGTAGAGAAACTGCAGGTTTCAGCAGCCTGTGCTGGCTTAAACTGGGTATAAAAGTGTGGTCTGAGGTTCTGACACCCCTAGGCAGGAGGAGAACTACAGATGTGCTTGAGGTGTGCCTGGGTAAGGAGCAAAGAGCTTTCTGAACCCATTTTGGAGCATATCCTTTGACTTTGCTTGCAAATGGAAATCAGAAATGGAGAATGGCTATCTGTAGGATTTTGAAGCCCTTTATGGATCTCCCGTCACTTGGTTCCCCTGAGGAAGCAGCAGCTATGTGCCCACTACCCCAAAGAGGGAGAGGAGAAGTAAATGCCATAGTGAGACTGAGGAGCAGAGGGCAGATTTCCTTCTGGTAGCCCCTGCAACCTCATGTTTCTCTCTCAGGACTAAAACCTGCTAATTCCCCCCACCCTGGATACATTTTGAATGCAGTAAGTGCAGATGAGGCAGCAAGCTGCAAACTCTGCTCTCTGCAGGATCCCTTACAGAGCAAGGCGTGAGCGTATGTGGATGAGCTGAAGCAGCAGGTAAATTAACACCCATTCCTGGAGCTGTGCCCCTTCCCGCTGAGCCCATCGCGAGTGCAAACCAAAGGGTTTCTTGCAGGCAGAAGCCTGAAGCAACATTAGGATGCTCCCCAAATGGCTTTTTAAAAAGACCTAAAAGCAGGCAGCAAGCAGGCAAGATTTTTAAGTGTCTCCTTAAGGCAAGTAGCCTCAAAATCTGTTTCAGACAAAAATGTGCATTCATCCATCTAAACTTTCCATATTTTTTATTGGACTTACCTAAACTTTGAGCACCAAAAAGCTGCGAAGGGCCTTTCTCTTGGCACATTTGCTGTTTGCAGAGCTGGGGCTGCCTGTTTGCAAGCAGATCTTACTCTTAATCTGAAACTTGTTCCAGAAAAGACAACTGTCTTGGGGGAAGGGAGGCTGGACTCGATGCAGGATTTAGTAGGCTCAAGTACACGCTGCTTGCTGGTCCCAGAGCCAATGCAACTCCTGCTTAGTGTTGGGTTTTTTTTTTTTTTTTAATGCTTCCTTTTCTAGGTGCACAAGAAACATTAAAGCTCGGAGTAGCTCTGTGTGCTGCATTGCAATCTGTGGGCCTTGACCCACTGCGCAGGTGGAGGAAACCGAGGCTAAGCAGCGCTGCCCGAGGTTAGAGCCAGAGTTAGCTCAGCCAGGATTAGATCTTGGATCTGCTTCCCAGGCAAATGGTTCATTAAACCAACCTGCTTTCTAGGAGATTGGGGTTGGGGAAGGGAGAGGAAATTTCCATCTAGCGCCAAAGCAGGGTGATGCTTTTTTCTGGGTTTCAGATGATGGAAATATTATGCATTTCAAGGAAAAGACCAGAAAGTGATACTGAGCATTAGCTATCAGTCAGTACCCACGTTAAATGCTGCAACGGAACAAAGGTATTTACTCATTACTTTATAAAATAAAAGGATATCGCACTCCCAGCACACGAGGCACTGCACCTTCTGTTGCCTGCTGATTTAAACTGCTATTTAGCAAAAAATGCTTAATCCGCTCTAACAAGTATGGTGCGAGCATCAACGGAGCAAATATCAAGCTTTAACAAGGAGGGTCAATATTGACACTGCTCTGCGTTGAGGGATACTGGTAGGTTGTTTTTATTATAGTAAGCAACTTGTCAGAGGAAAACTCCAATGGAGCTTTGCAAGTGCCAATAAAACCTGCAGGTGCTATTGAAATCGAGCCCTCGCTGGCATGTGCTCGGAATGTAATTCCCTGTTTCAGAAGCCAGTTTTATGATTTTCTCTTCCTCCTCCCCGCTTCAAATCTCTCCCACGATGCAGATGAAACAGTCTGCCGGAGAAAGAGTTATTGAAGAAGTGAACACCTCTTAAAAATGCAGAGAGATCCTTTCTGCCCTCGTGGGTTTGCTCCAGGTCATGGACATTGCCTCTCTGGTTCGGAGATGTACCCGCTTGCAGGAGCTGCAGGCCGTGGGGAGGGAGGTCAGGCCGGTGCCCAGGGTAGGGTTTGGGCAAGTGGAGTTCAGCATCTCTCCCCGACACCCGCTGGACTTGATCAAGGCGCTTCCAGCTCTTCCTCTGTTGATTGGGAATCAGTTATTCCTCCAGTTGGATATCGTGTGTTTGCTTGCATGGTTGGTAGATGGGTGCTCATGTATGGCCGTCACGGGCCATATTCAGGGCATGGAGTTCATATCTGTTTCTGGGCTTGGTGTTTTCTGCTCTGGCCTGAGCGATGCTATGCTCTGTGCCTTGTAAAGACCACATTGAATCACCTGTTAGGGACCTTTTAGAGGTGTCTGGTTTGCTATGCTGCCCAGGAATCAAACACCCAGTTGCATTTGGATCATCTAGCTGCGGCATTGCTGCTTTAATCTCCGCATTAAAGGTTGCACTTGCTTCAGAGAAGGCAGGCACGAAAGCACTGCAAAAATTTTCCACAGCCAGATACTTAGCTCTGCATTTTTCCAAGGTGTAGCTAACTATTCTGGGAGCACAGTGCTTTCATTTCACCATCCTGCAGGACCAATTCATGCTTTCTACACAATTGTCAACACATTTTATTAGGATGCCTACGTTTTCCTTGATTGCAATCCATCAAAATAATGGCCAGGTCTGACCTTGCCTTGGGTCGGGCGATCCTGAAGCAAGGTGACTGCCAGAATTTATGCTCGCTAGCTCTGAGGTTCTGTTTCTGGGGTCTCCGCGTCTCTGTTGTGTGTTTAGATCCTTTCCTCTTCCCATTGTCCTTTTTAAACCCATCTTTAAGATGCCACGAAGCAGAGTATTTCTAAATGAAAGGGGGATTTTAAAGGCTTAAGACAGACCAGACCACCTGCAGCCCCGAGTTCCGTTATTTGACTCCTATTTTGTTCTCCGTATCTGTAATTGTATTTCTGTTCTGTGCCATATGATGGCTATGTGAAAGTTGTTCCACTTTGGGGCCTCCTAGTTCTTTCCTGGAAGACTCTTAGCTAGGCTAAAGCCAACGTGAGTAGAGGCTCCTTCGTGGTGCTGAGTGTCAGTCTGTGGTGGGCAGAGTTGTTTGGAAGACAATGCTTGTATGTCCAGGGGCCAAGGGGAACAGAGCTGTTTTAGTGAAGGTCACACTTGTGGTCCACATGCTTTACACTACCTCTCCATACAAGTGGAAACGTGGGATTTGCTGTAGGGAGACTTACCAAAACAGGCCTGAAAAGAGGCCTTTTTGAGGTACTGGGTTATCTTTGCAACCTCCTGTGACGGTGCTGTGGTGAAGCACTTGCCAGGGGCGACCTCAGTCTAGCTCTTGGCTTCACCACAAGCTCTAGGTGTGAAGTCGGGCAAACAACAGCGTGGTGGCAGTGTGTCTCCTGGGACCCGTTTCTGATTTTGCCTGACCATCTTTGGGATTTGTATTTTACTTCAGGACCAGGACGTGGGGAAGCGGAGACAAGGGAATGCATCTACTACAACGCCAACTGGGAGCTCGAGAAGACGAACCAGAGCGGCGTGGAGCGCTGCGAGGGGGAGAAGGACAAGCGGCTCCACTGCTACGCCTCCTGGAGGAACAACTCGGGCTCCATCGAGCTGGTGAAGAAGGGCTGCTGGTTAGACGACTTCAACTGTTATGACAGGTAATAGCCTAACTGGTTTTTATTTTCTTCTTTTTTTTTTCCTTTTTTTTTCTGAATGCAAGCGTAAATTGTTCCTCTAACTGTGAAGGCCCCTGATTTTGCATAGAGAAAAAGAAAGCAAGTCCAAGTCAATTGGCCTATTCATCCCCTGTAATTACTTCTGTTGCTAATGTGGCGCTCAGAATTGTCACTTATCTGCCTTTACTATTCTAAATAGAAGCCGGAAAAGGGCACTTTTAGGTTTTTTTTGTTGTGGGTTTTCTTTCCCCCTCATCCCTGCTTTGCAAAGCTTTGATAATTCTGGCATGCTTTGAAAAACGTGTCCTGTACCATCAAATGAAGAGCAATATGTTCTTCCAAGAGCATTTGGCGATACAAAGGAAAACTTGGAATCATTTGGAGCTCTTCAGAAAAACACAGTTATCTGGGGGTGTTTGGAGGTTGAGCTATTCTGGCGCTTGTGATGTTGCGAAAGTTTTGCTACTCTTTGCTTGGCCGAGTTAGGGGAAAGGAGTAGGGAGAAGGATTGGGGCAATAAAACCAAATGCAAGTTGGGGTGTTGCTGAAGAGGAGAGAGGTTTGGCAGAATTAAAGCTCCAGACTCATTACATGTCTGAGGAAATAAACTAGTCTTTTTCTCCTTGATGTGATTCTGCAGAGGGGAAGAAAACTACAGTTCAGAAAAATATCCCTCCTAAAAGGCAACTTGCCGTAGTTCTAGATTAGGGCAGTGTTTGGGACAAAACAGACTGTAAATAAGGAGAACAGACTTCTCAAGGGTTTGCCATGGAATAACACCAACATAGGGTGATCTCACCTTTGTACAAGAGCAGTGATAGTCCCAGCACTTGTTCATAGCTCTTCCATCTTTTGAGATTCCAGCAATTTTAGGTCATGAGGTTTCTGCTCCTCTATAAAGACTGCTCCAGAACTGAGAAAGCCCTTCCCAGGTAGTGCTCCTCCAAACCAGCTGAAACCACAGGGCTCAAGGGGGAACCAGCTTTTGATCCCAAGGCAAGTTTTATCTCTTTGCTGTCGTTTGCTGCCGTGGGTTTTGTCACCGTTGCCCTAGATGATGAATCATCCCACATCTTCCTTTTATTCTTGGTCCTGGTGTTACTTTCCCACCACACCTATTCCCTTGCCAGCTGTGTAGTAAAGCTCTAAATATAGTTAAATTTTTATTCTTCCTCGATAAAGCCATCCTTGCTTGGCCCATTAGTCATCTTGATGCTGATCCTTGTGAGAACAGAAGGTCACTCTCATTTCCTACTTCTAGGCAGAAGTGTTTGCTGTAAACAGGTTTCTCCTTTTAGTGCCTTCTTTTGCGCGCAGCAGCGCTTGTGCTATAACTGAGAGCCTCCGTGCCATCTCGTAGTGGTTCTTAATCTTTGCCATGACACATTCTCCATTGCCAAAGTTTGCAGGACCCGTGGTCAGCCTTTTTTTGCAGCGCGGATATTGAGCATCCTTTTTCCTGCAGCCTCTCCTTCTTCCAAGGTGCCATCACCGGGCACCGAGGAAGGATCTTCTGTGGATTAGTAGCTGTGTGAGTGCAGGAAGCCACAGCTGAAATAAGGGCTGACTTTAATTAAATAAAGGCTGTCTAAATGGAGTGTTTTTTTCCCCTGAGTGCCCTCTTCGATCTTTCATGATGGCTTTATGGTCTGGTCGCAAGAGTGGCAAAAAAGGGGTTGAAAAGTTGCCATTTGGAGGTTTGGCACTGCAGGGGCAGGATGCAGCGTGTGGGGAGCACGGACGATGGCCGTGTGCCAAGGTGTCCCCCGCATGAAGGACACGTCATTCCTATGTCCTGAGAGCGCAGGAGGATGTTTAGGATGTGGTTCCGTTCCTCTGCCTTTTATCTTACGGGAACAAGAACGTGGTACGTTTAAGGCTCTACAAAACAGGTACTGCTTAAAAGTCACCCTCCTGCTCTTAATTTATCCCCACTGGAGAGGTCGCACTGGCATTTCCTCACAGAGTCCATGAGCCACCACAAACTGTGCGGTCGCTGCCACGGAAAAATGTGTCGCTCTGCCCCACTGTTTCGCTTTTAATATTTGCTGAGTGTAACGTGTCATATGTACCTGGAGAGCTGCCCTGAGCATCCACCAACTCAAAGGCAGGGAAAAGGAACTGCAGATGTGGAGCAGGCTGTTTTCACTCATTAAGCTGGTTTCTTAACCGACAGATTTAGCGAAGGATGTGTGTGTTTTTTGCTGAAGACTCGGATACTGATGCTGTTAAATGCAAACGGCTCGTTATCTGGTTTTGAGAGAAAGCATCTGGAAACATTGCTTAACTTGTTGAAACATCTTTATTCATTTGGATAACTGTTTTTTTCCCCATTTGAAGCCCAAAAAAAAAAAAAAAAAAAAAAAACACCCAAAGCAGCAGCAACCACAAAATAAAATAGACCAAACCAAGTACTTCCCAGCAGAGACCTTGCAAGGAACATTTCGGCTAAAGCTGCTTTTCTTCCTCAAAAGGAATGAAGTACTGAAAACTCCCCTGCCTTATGACTTAATAGAGCCTTTTCTGTGCTTCTCCTAGCAGTGTGCCGGCGATACCGCGGAAAGGGAGGCTTGGCATGGATTCATAAATGAGTAATAGTGTCAAACACATATGATTGTTTTGCTGCTTCCTCCGAGTGGTTGAAGGAAGGAAGTTATGCATATAATTTAGCAGGTCCTCAGGAAATAGTTTGATACAGTTCTGCACAGAGAGCAGCCCCACAGCCGTAATAACTAAAGGCAGGGGGTCACATACCGAAAAAATGGCAGGGAAGGGAAGAAATAGCACTGCAGAAATCACCAGGCGTCTCTTTTGCAGCGGTCTGTGGGGAAGAGAGGATGTGAGGAAGATGGCTGGAGCTGGTCTGCTATGTGGAAGTCACCTAAAGCCTTGCAAAAGGTGGAAGGAAACCTCAGTGCACAGGCGGCTGGATGATGGGCGAATAAGCAAAAATGGAGTTGGCACTTGGATTTTTTTAAAGGCTTGGTGCAAGCATAGGCTTTCTAAAGGAGGAGACTTTTTCCCTGCTTTGTTGTCAGCCAGCTGTGCTTACTGTTATTTATTACTCTCCCCCTGATGCCTCCAATATATACTGAAGCGTTTGGTTCTTTCGTGGCCCTTTTGGGGGTCCTGGCTCTCCGTGGGGACACTGGCAGCGTGCAGGAGCCCTAATGGCTCTATCTCCCTTGGGGAGGCTCATCTGTTGGTGTACAGGGGCATCACACTGGACCCCAGAAAAAGGGCAGCAGAGCAGCGTTAGCGGCGCTGCTTATTTTAAGTGGCCTATTTGGGAGCGCTTCAGGGTGCAGCGACTGGAAAAGGGATGCCTGGGGTTTTCCAGCACTGCGTTTGCAAGACCAATCTTCTTGGTCTTGGATTTTTTACCTTCCTTCTTCATTTCTTCCTTCCAGAGTGCAACTTGCAGGGGAAGTGAGGCCCGGCTCCTCCGTTGCTTCCAGTGCACGAGCCACCGTTTTTTCCCCCCAAGAATCCTCTGCACCAGATCAAGCGGAGTCGAGGCCCCACGGGGCAAACAAAATAACATGAAAGCAAAATAGTGCACTTGTGGTAGTGCTTTTAGCTGTGGAGGGGGGCTCAATGTCCTTGTCTGCCAAGCTCTGGACTTTTTTTGCTTTCTGGATTTAACTTCCCTATTACCTATTCCCAATTCCATACCAAAGCCTCCAAGGCTGTAGCAGAGCAACAAGAGCCTGCTTGATTATTCTCTTAAGAAAAGGGAGGAAAAAGTTGTTTTGTGTAAGCTGAGCCTGCAGATGTGTGGTATGCAGGCAGCAGGGCAAGGTAAATAGCAAAGTCAATTTGCAGGCAGTGCTGAGACAATAGGAAGGAGTTTGCTGACTTTTGTCTTCCTTTTCCCCTTTGTTCCTCCTGTTTGTCCTTCCCCTGTGTAGGCAGGAATGTGTTGCCACGGAGGAAAATCCGCAAGTGTTTTTCTGCTGCTGTGAGGGCAACTATTGCAATGAGAAATTCACCCATTTACCTGAAGTTACTGGTCCAGAAGGTGAGTGAATCCTCGGGAAGGGTCTGTTTGTCCTCGCTTGGTCTGTGGTGCCCTTGGGTTGATGAGGGTTGAGACAAAAAAACAGAACTGAAAAGGTACAAAGCATTGTTTTGGTTACAAATGCCACAAGTCATTTTGCTGGGTAATTTTGCAAAAGTCTTTTTAATGTTATTTCATAGCAAGGGTTAGATTCTCTGTATGGTGAGAGTTTGCAGTGGGGTCTTCCAAAAGGAAACCTTGCTCAAGGGCAAAAAGGCAGTACAATTTATACAGCAGGGATTAAGAATCAGTCCCTTGAGGGTATTTTATTTTCTTCATTATATATCCTCATATTTTTCATAGGTCATAGACCTCCAAATGTATTGGGCAGCCTGGTTCTCTGCATTTTGTTAGCTAACTCATGGTATTTTACTGATTTAGAGATTAAAAGCAAATGGGTGCGTGTCTCAGCTTTCAGAGGTTGTGGATTTGCTTTCAGGGAAAAAAGGTAATAGCATGTCCTTCTTTAAGGGCTAATAGGAAAATGATGCTTCTTTTTTTGCTGTAGGCTTGCCAAAACGTTGTTCAATAAAAATTATTAGAGCAGGTGTATCCTTTCCTTCAGATGGGTTCTTTTGCTTTCAGACTATGTGCATTTACTGAGACGTTCCAGCAGACCGTTATCAGCTTTTCCTGGACGTTCCTGTTAGGTTTTTAATTGTTTACATGTTTTTATTATCTCCTGTTATTAATGTACCCGTAGCAACCTGGTAGCAAATATTCTTTCTCTCACACGTTGCTTTTTTTGCTGTTGTTGTTGTTGCATTTGGCAAGCGGTGCTATTTTTTCCTCGCATGCCTCCAACATAGCAACATGGCTCCGCTTAGTATTCCCATTGTTTGTGTCTCAACTGCACTGATGTAATTTGGAACGAGAACTACTGTGGGAATAGAGTATGTGATTGTGGCTCCTGCAGCATGTTGCTAAAAACTGACATCTTGTCAACCACTGCGCAAAGAAAAGCATCGTGGAGAGGGGTTTGGGGCTCCCTTAATGCCCGTGGAAGGGTTATGGGGAGGAAGGTACCTGCCCTTACGTACCCCGGCAGGACATTCCCTCCATCCCTCGTGGCCATCGTTCATAAAGGTCACATGGAGGCTCAGCAAAGTGTGGTTTGGGCTGCTCCCTTTGCATATAGTGGTAATATGGAGAAGAGTAATGGGTCCTTATGAAGGCCATTGGATATTGGAAATATGAGAGGTGCCACACTGAGCATTGTCTGCTTTCAGAGGAGCAGAAAAGCAAGTGCTTGGTTGTATCTGGAGCTGCCAGCGCTGTTGCATGCCTCAAGGATCATTTCTCATCTCTAACCAGATCTTCCCTTGCAGTCATATACGAGCCGCCGCCACCAACGCCCTCCCTGCTCAACATCCTGGTCTACTCTCTGCTCCCCATCGCTGTCCTGTCCATGGCCATTCTCTTGGCCTTCTGGATGTACCGGCACCGCAAGCCTCCCTACGGGCACGTGGACATCAACGAGGTGAGTGAGACACCTCTGCCTTCCCAATGGTGCGGGGAAAGAGAGCAGGAACTTCCCTATAGTTCGTCTTTATGGAAGATGCAAGGGCAGATCAGCAGGTGCTCAAGTCCTCTTTTGTCTTGACATTTCCAGGTGATGATGAGGTGATGATAACTTTTCCGCTCTATCTTTATGAACCCTTTTCTGTAGTCAGCCTCTGTGCTTCTGTTAGGCTCTCCTGTGAGGCTGTTGGTTTTAACCCGAATGATAAGATTTTCCTGAGTTCCAATGGGATAGCTCACACAGTCTGTCCGGTGTCCACCTTTCCACTGATGCTGTCAATCTCGATGTCTGATTTAAACCAGCTTTGCAGGCGAGCAGAGCCTGAGAAATTACAAAATCTCTACCAGTTTTATGGGAGGAGGGAAGATGTTTTCCCCTTCGCGATTCATGTTTTATGAGACATCAGAGAACGCATGGAGCAACCTCCAGCCCAAAGCCACCAGAAACTGGTCTTTGCTTGTTCTGCCCAGAGTGTGGGCTTTCTTATGAGGGGACGAGTGGCCACCTCTCCTTGCACCCAGCATGGCCCTAAACAAACCATACTCTGAACTTTCCAAATATGAAATTAGATACGGACAGAGCTCCAACACCAAGCTTAAAGCTGGGCTACATTGTTCTTCCATAAAAACAGGGAGTTTGAACAGATACTATCTTTATTAAGCTGACAGACCTGTTTGTTGCCCATCGCTAGGCTTGTGAGAAGCACTCCCAGCAAAGTGCAGTGCAATTGGAAGTTTGAGCTGTATTTGCTGTTGGGTCATAAAGATTGAAAACTTTCCGCTTTTGGCAGGAGGTAGCCTTGAGGAAGATCTGTGTTTGACAGCTCGAAATAGCTCTTGCTTTGAAAACACAATTTAGGTTTTGCCAGAGGGTGATGCTCAATTCAGTCTTTGCCAGAGGATGGCTCGTGTGTGCCAAACTAGACCATGACACACAAAGTGGCACTCGAAAGTGTGGATTGTTATATATGTTCTGTATAAATATTCTAGTGTAAAATAGGGAAATTCAGTGCTCTTTAGTAGTATCTTTTCCTCTCGTTTTTGCAGGATCCTGGGCCGCCACCCCCTTCTCCGCTGGTTGGCCTGAAGCCTTTGCAGCTCTTGGAAATCAAAGCGAGGGGCCGTTTTGGCTGTGTCTGGAAAGCTCAGCTGATGAACGACTACGTAGCAGTGAAAATCTTCCCAATTCAGGTGAGAAGGGCTTGGTATTAGGTTCTCAGCAGCAGGATCTGCTCACCAGTGTTGAGACATTCCCAGAGCCTGTGGAGGTGCATTAACACTGTAACAAACATGTGTGTAGACTCTTCTGCTGAGGGAAAACAGCCCAAGGACCCTCCTTCCCTTATATTTTTCTCTGTGTTATCACATTAGCAAATGCTTTGCATAGTAGTTGTTGCAAGCAGGACAGATTTGCAAGCAGCAGCCCCAAGTGTCTTCTCTCCAAGTGTCAGCGTTGTTAAAAGTCCAGCGTGCCACGACAGTGCCCCAAGTGCACACAAAGGACCAAATCCCCGGCTTTGTGTGGCTTGCTTGGGGAACTTGTAAATCCAGACCCAAACCTAACAAACAGTTTGCAGCTTACAAAGGCAGAGCCCCAGCGCTGTGAAAACTAATTGTGCTGGAGCATTTCTGCGAGCTTGTGTCTTCCACTCTGGGAAACCATGGGACGTTCCCGTCTCTCTAGGAATTGCAAATGGAAGGAGGAAAGCAAACCCAGTGAATGAAGAAAGACTGAAACGTCTGCACTAGCTCCTTATTCATTAATTTTTCTCCTCCTATTTGTTTTCTTGGCATTGCTATAGGAGATTTGCACATCTTCTGACCAAGCCAGCTGTGACCTACTAGTAAATATTCAATAGGATCTAGATTGGATTATACGGTTTTAACTATTACAACCACAGTGCAGATCTGGATGATGCATGCATGGTTTTATTCCTGCATGCTTTAGGAAACCTTGAGAAATCTTAATTCTCAATGACGTGGGGTTTAGGTCCCCCACCTCCACGTGCTTTAGAAATATCTAAGGGTAATTTTGGGCAGGAGAGACTAACAACAACAGCTTCCAGTCTTTCCCCATCTCCTATCCTTTAGGAAAACAAACTCATTTTAATGGGATGTATCACGTCCTAACTTCTGAGAATTATATTAAGAGGAATGAGAGCAGCTCTGCCTGAGCTGGAGGAATTGTTTGCTTTAAAAGGAAGTATGGTCTTTGATGGTGCATTTCTCCCTGCTTTAGGATAAGCAATCTTGGCAGAGTGAGAGAGAGATTTTCAATACCCCTGGCATGAAGCATGAAAACCTTTTGCAGTTTATTGCAGCAGAGAAAAGAGGGACGAACCTAGAGATGGAGCTGTGGCTCATCACGGCTTTCCACGACAAGGTAATGTGTCACTGCCCATCCATTTTGGTCTGACCATGAAGCAGCAATTTTTGGTATCTAATATCATCTCTGTAGCTACCCCAAGGTCTCAGCTGTCCTGCCGAGCCATCTTTCAGTGGAAGAGAAGTATTCCTGCTCCCCTTCTCCAAAAGCCCTTCTCCCTTAGCTTTTAAGGCTTTCCAGAACAAATATTGGACTAAGAAAGGCGGGACTGGGAGAGAGGCACCAGAAAAGGCCACTGTTCATGCCACAGTGCATGCAGGAGAAGCGGGGGGTCACAGACCACCCTAGTCCTTACTCGGCCTTCGTAGATAGGCGCTGTATTTGCTTTTGTTTAGGACATCTCTCCAGTTCATGGATTGCCTTAGTTATCACACACAGCTAACACTTAAAATAAAACAAACATGCACAAATCCAGGGCTGAGCCAGCAGCACTATCCCTCCATTTAATCCAAGGTCTACTGAGTCAATGATTTCCACAGCCAGCTGATAGGATACGTGATCTCCCTGCAGGGAAGACTCCTCCTTTTAGGCTGGATGAGTTGCTCTGGATCGTGGGGATTTTTGTCCCTTCTCCTTGTCTCCCTCCTATTCCGTGGCAGATCCATAAACTCGAGACTCATTTTGGAAGTCCGGATGCTGTCTGCCCTGGGAAAGGTCTGAGGACTTAAGACCACTCCTGGGATTTTTTCCCGTCTTCTTTCACTTTTCCTAGGGATTCCTTTTTTTCCTCCCCTATCTAATCAAGGTTCACATTTCTCAAGCACTCATTACAATCATTTTGGAAACTGATGAGTTGGCACATCTGTCGCTTCGGCGGGGTCTGTGATTAAGAACGTACCACGTCCTGTTTCTCAGGGCTCCCTGACGGATTACCTGAAGGGAAACATTATCAGCTGGAACGAGCTCTGCCACGTTGCGGAAACGATGGCCCGTGGACTGTCCTACCTGCACGAAGATGTCCCCTGGTGCAAGGGTGAAGGACACAAACCCGCTATCGCACACAGGTACAGCCTCTTTCATTAATGCTTTTCCAATGCCTTGGTCTAAAGTTCTTGGCTGCTTTGCAGGGATGCTGCGGAGCCAAGGAGGAGACTGTGCTTGCAGGAAGTCAGTGCTTTTTAATCCAACAAAGTCTGTGCTAAGACATGATTTTTCTTTATCCCTTTTTGGAATGGTGAAGGGCAGGTAGTCAGCATTTTGTCTGTGAAATAGTAATAAAGGTTGATAATGGTTTAAGGCAAATGTCAAGGGCAGGAGCTTCTCTCCACCTTTAGCTCTTCTTGTGACACGTGGGAATACAATTCAGACTGCTGCTGAACCTCTGGTTAACTCCGTTTGAGAGGGCTGTGCTCGATCGGTCGCGTTACAACCTTTGTGTCCCTGTGGCCATACCAAGGCTGGGCTCTTTCAGGAGGATTTTAGACTTATGGCTGCACTACGTGTCTTCCCACAGAGCTGTAGATCATTAGGAAAGAAGTGGAGACATAGCAAATGCCTGCTGCTTTGTTCTCATGGTAGTTTACAACACTCAGATCTTGCCTGAGTGCTTGTTAAAGAGGTTGGAGGAAGTGGCCGGCGTCTCCAGGATCTCTTGGCACCCACTCAGCCTGCACCAGGCAGCAGCACCAGGGACAGGATGGGGGTTGCAGCATCCTTGCTGCAACGAGACCCCCTTGGTGGTCCCTTTTCCTCCTGGTCATCCCACATTGCTTGCCCTGAGTTACAGCCATGCTCCTGAGCCGTTTTCTAACGGCCCGGTGGGAGGAGGGGTGTTTTCCAGGAGGATTTGCACGGGTTGCGCGACCACACATGGTAATCCGCAGCCCAGCTCCCCCTGTGCTTCATCTAGGAGGGACTTAAAGCCAAGCTGCAGCAGTTTGTGTCTCATCTAGTGGGGCTCTAGCGCAAGATAAGCCCCAAAACCACCCGAGAAACCCCCCGAAACGTTCAGGCGGCTCCAGAGCGTGAATCTGCAGCCGCCTTTGTGCGGCTCCTGGGGCTGACCCCGTGTCCCTGACATTTGTCCCCAGGAAAGAAAGGCAGGGATTTCTATGGGGAAATTCCTACGGGCGGGGGGCAGAGGAAGACTCAGGAGTTGGGTTTAAAGCAACAGATCGTGCTCATTAGTGTCCCCATCCATTTAGCAAATGATAAAAGATGGAGAACGCATCGCTGATGTGTGAAAGCAGAAAATACCAACAGCAGAAGGAATGCCAGGAAGCAGGTTTCCCGCAGATTGTGGATTGCTCCACTCTCCTACCTTTCTTTTTCCCCTTTTCCCCCTAAAAATGCTGTTTAGAGCTGGGGGATGTTGTGGAAGGGCCAAACACAGCCCCCGGGTTGATGTCTGCCAGCCCGGCAGGGCTCCCTGAGTCAGTGCCGTCCTGTTCCAGCTAACTCGGAGACACCGCTGGCCCCGGCATGAAAAGGAGGATGGAGGTTGTGGGCTTGCTTGTCGGTGCTCAAGTGCCCCCGCGTGGAAGCTGGAAAGAAAGGCTCCAGCATCCAAACTGTGTTCCCGCACCGCTTTCCATAGAGCGCTTGCCCTCTGCTTCCCTAGTCTGAAAAATTCCACTGCAAGGGGGATTTGCTCCCTTTAGGGCTTTTGCAGCACTTCTGCACAGAAAAGGACCCATTTTCAGGTCTCTTCTAATGTGCTGTCAGTGGCTGTTTTTTGTTGGATCAGGCCTTTTGCCCAAGCCCAGATAATTGCATCGCTGTTGAGAGCTGATAGTTTTGGATGGTTTGTGGAAGGAAGGAGACCGTGGAGAAATGGGGAAGTCTGTGGGGCTGGGAGGGAAAAAAAAGGGATGAACAAATGGAAATCCTCGCCTGTAGGGAATCTGGTGTATACCTGTCAAGATACAGCACCCAGGTGCTGCATGTCTGAGGTTGCATGAGCAGGAGCAGCCAAGAGCCCCTACAAAGATCTTGTCTTAGCTCTTGCTTCAGGCTCGCGCTGTCCGGACGGGCTGTCTCGTCATTTCAATGTGGTCCCTCTCCCAGCTGAGCCACTGTTGTGCAAAAATCTCGTGTTCAATCTGTACCAGAGCGTAATCCCCTAATGTTGACCGAGAAAAGTAGTTTATCTGTGTCATTACATGATTGCTGCTTTTTTTAAGCCTGTGGGGAAACTGCTGGAGCGTGGAGCCAGCTAGTCTCTAAGATGGCAAATGTGTTTTTTATGCGTAACAGAGATGTGCAGATATTTTGCGGATACTGCAAAACTGAAGTGTGTCTTTGGAAACCCTGGGTCCCATCAAGGCTTTGGAGTCTGTTTTCTGCTGGAGTTCCTAGCTGCATTTGACTACCCAGCTTCACAGCTGTACGAGGGAATAACCCACTTCCCCTTCTTAATCCTCAAGCTGGAAATGTCCATCCTCTCTTTTAGCTCGGCACGATGCTGTGCCCTGGGGGAAAAAAAAAAATCCTTCCTTTTTTTTCTTGTTTTGAAGCTAAGAATCAAGGGCTGGATGGCCCAGAATGATTTTGTGTGCGGTGCTTTGAATTGTTTTCCTGGCATCTGAGGACACAGCGAGCAACCCTGCAGCATGGTCCAGCAGTTTCTCCCTTCCCGAAGATTTTTGACAGGTCACTCCAGTGCGGAACAGTTGTATCTGCCCTCATTAATTATTTTGTGCGGCCCCACAGTGTCCTGCAATCAGCAGGGTCACTGAGTGAATTGATGATAGGGAAATTATAACGCTGAGCATACAGGACAATTGCCATCTGCTGTCTAAGCTCTGTAATTTAATTATATTGCCAAACATTCCTTATCAGATGAAAACGTGGGAAGCCCAGGGAGCAAGGCTTGGCTGGCTCAAGCATCTCAGGGTGTTCATCCTCCTCATGCCCTTCCTGGCTGTGGCAGCTTGGCAGACTTACCCCAAATGATACCCCTGTGATGCAGGACTCGGACCTGAACGTCATCCTCTAGCCCAGGGCCACCACCAATACTGAAGAGTTGTCTGATCCTGACCCTCATCCAAGTGTGGATCCAGACACTTCTCCCTTTCCCTTCCTCACCCTCCAAGCTCTGAGGGAGATGAGTCCAGCAGTTAAAACATAAGTGTAATAGATGACCAGGGCCAAAGGCTGTTAAAGAGCGTAGGCCGGGCCAAGAGAGTCCTGCTGGCACCTGCTCATTTCCAGGCGGTCTGGTTTTGTAGGCGAGAGTGAACATCCTCCCTAGGATAGAGATTGTCACGAATCCTCTTAACTGGGAGTGCATTTGGGATTGCGGGTCAGAGATACAGCAAAGGTCTGGAGTTCTGGCCCTGCAGCTGCTGCTTAGAGCAAGCGGCTCGCGGGGAACTCAGCAGCAGCAGCGATGCCCCGAGGCAGTCGCTCTCATTAAAAGCCACGGTTGGAACGGATGGAAATAGCAGATTCTCGAGGCAGATCTAGTGTTGTTGTTTTTCTCTGCCTTTTAAGCCCATTGCCTAGGAATGGGATGAATAATCTTGCTGTTGCGCCTCAGTTTCTGTCTGTACATCTCATTGGGGATGGGCTGCAAGTGGAGGGGTGGATGTGGAGGTGCCTTGCAGGGCGCAGCCAGGAAGCTCCTCAGCCGCCCATCTTGGCGTATGGGCATCTGCAGACGTGACAGCCCCTTTGTATCACTCCCTGCCTTGGCCTGGACTGTGGTTTTCCCAGTGCTCCTGTTGACGCCTTGCCTTGCCTTTCCCAAGCAGTGCTTCCCTCTCCGTTGTGCCCATTTTGCTCCATTCCCGTGTCCTTTCTGTGCTCGCTGGGCCATACAGGAGCCTCCTGGCAGTGCATCGAGGCCTGTCGAGCTGCGGTGGGAGGCAGCGTCCCTTTGCGGGGAGCCCCAACCTCCAGCGTCTCCGCGGGGCGTATTGCGGTACGGCAGACGCGCGGTGTGATGAACCCTCCCAAACTCGCTTCTGCGCTCTCCGCAGGGACTTCAAGAGTAAAAATGTCTTGCTGAAGAATGATTTGACGGCAGTTCTAGCTGATTTTGGACTTGCTGTACGGTTCGAGCCTGGAAAACCTCCAGGGGACACTCACGGACAGGTAACGGTTGTCTTTAAAAATAGTGTTTAAAAAATGGGGCCTGCTGCAGCTCTGTGCGTTGTGCATATCTCTTCCATAGGTGCAATCTAGGGTTTGGGAGATGACAGGAGGGTTGTTTTTGTTATCCTTGTGTCATTTGCAAGGCAGGAAAACACCTTTTCTCGCCCATTAGCTACATGGGGAACTTTACTCCAGAGCCTGGTTAGCCAGGAGAAGATAGACTGAGAGGGGATCTTATGAGTGTGTGCAAATACCTTAAGGGAGGGTGTTAAGAGGATGAGACAGGTTACTTTTGGTGGTGACCAGCAACAGGACAAGAGGCAACAGGCACAAAATGAAACACATGAAACTCCACGTGACTATTAGGAAAAACAACTTGACTGTGAGGGTGACAGAGCCCTGGAGCAGGTTACCCAGAAAGGCTGTGGAGTCTCCTTCTTTGGGGATGCTCACAATCCACCTGGATGTGATCAGCGTCCCCCAGGTGGCCCTGCTGGGGCAGGGGGCTTGGACTAGATGATCTCCAGAGGTCCCTTCCACCCGGAGATTCTGTGAGGGAAAGCACTGGGACACCATGCTGCTCAAAAGCCCACCCTGCATCTGCTTGCAAATGTACCAGCACTTTCTCCCCACACACCTTTCCCCAGACCACTTCTGTGCATTCAGCTGTCTACCAGATGCTGCATTTTGCCTAAAAATGGATGCTTAGGCATAAGCTCAGTATCCGCAAGGAGAGCAGAGCGCTTTCCACTCCTGCTCCTCTCTGCCGTGTGGTGCTGCCTTCCTGACCCTGGAGGCGAGCAGCCTATTCCTCGAAACACAGAATTCGATTCCTCTTTATTGTCTTAAATTAAATATTAATAGTCTTAAAATTATTCAATTATTTTTAAGAATTTAGCGACTGTAGCTGCTTGGGTGACCTTTAGCGACAGTAAATCTTGCATGCTGCCTGTGCACTGCGTAAAACATTTACTACAGTTTTACTGGTTCTTAATTTTCAGCTTTTACCTTTCAAATGAGTGCCCGTTCATTCTGTTATTGTGCTGTGGGGGTAAAGCAAGACCAGATGTTGCCTTTTGTGTACCTACTTTTCTGCCTGCACAGCTCAAGTGTTGTCTCTCTTTTTATCTTTCTCCCCAAATGAGTCAAGACCTTTGCAGATTGGCCAGCTACAGCTTCTTCTCATTTTTGTCAACTTTCTTTGGGCTTTTCCAGTACTTTTCCAGTACTGCCAGTAAATGGCAGTTCAATTCCCTTCTCAAAAAGGTGTTTTTTCCCTTGCTCTGCTCTCTAATCTATGCTACCACACATGTAACCAGAGGTATCCAAGGAGTTTGGTGTGACTTTACCTGTACTAAAAATAGCAAGATACGCAGTGAAGGGGGACCAAACTATTCCCTCAAGGTGAGAGAGATCTTTTCCAAGCCAGATCTTTGCAGCATCCATGCATTACTAGTCATGTGGATGCAGGCTGCAAGGCTGTCAAACACCTTTTCCTACCATTTCAGGATATATCAATTTTCCTCTTTTGTTAGCAAAAGGGAATTGAACTTTCAGCAGCTATGCTAACTGACTCTGACTTGACCTCGGGGTGTTTTACATGTCTCCAAAGATAGCATTTTCACAGGCAGTGTGTGCCGCTGTAGCAAGACTCCGTGGAAGGCGAAGAAGGTAGAATTTCATCTGTACTCATCTTGCATCACTGCATTGATATTAGACCCGTAGTGTTCACTGAATGAATATCACACACACAGCCATTCATCTAGATTTTTTTCCTTCAGGTAACTTACTGAGATTCAAGTGATCTTAATGAGAAATGGTGTCAGAAAAAAAGATTAAAAAAAAAGCCCCCCTTTTCCCTGTGTTCTGAGATAGTTGCAAATTTAGTAGAAGTAGCCACAAGGCTAATGGAAACAGCTGTCACTCATCTCTAACCAGTGGAGGCTGACGGACCCAAATGGAATTTAACTGAAGTTGTTTCTTTCTCCGTAGGTGGGAACGAGGAGGTATATGGCTCCTGAAGTGCTAGAGGGAGCAATCAACTTCCAACGAGACGCCTTCCTGAGGATAGACATGTATGCAATGGGACTGGTGTTGTGGGAACTGGTCTCCAGATGTAGAGCGGTTGACGGTAAGAATGAAGATCTCCTCTTTCCTATGGAGGGCTCCATTTCCACATGGTTTACTGGTCCACAGAATGACTTTGTGGAGTGTTTTCATTAAGCAGCTAACCTGTGTTTTGTATGCTTGTTTTTTAACGTAAACTGTCATTCCCCACGGATGAAAACCATTGTAGTGTTCAAGTCTCAGGGTGCTTTTAACAGTGTTGTGGTTACATTGCAAATTGCTTGGGAACTCAGAAAGAGAAGGCGATTCCTCCCTCAGCAGTGGGTTTCCTTCAGTCTTGAGCACCCCCTGTGCTGCTCTCTGTGGTATTTGGCACTTTTACTCTCCCTCAACGGTGGACTGAGCTCATAGTTTCATCTGCACCTTTGCAGGATCTCACTTTCTTCTGTGTGTGTCAGGACAAAACTCGTGTCCTCATTCCCAGGGTGTTTTCTTCCCAGATAATTCTTAAAAATGAAGCACCTTTTTTTCTTTTGAAGAAATGGTATCTCCAGATATCCCATCTGCTCTCTGGTGACATGTGTGCCCTTTGCAGGACCTTGTCCCTGATCAAGGTAGCAAACACTTTGCTGTATTAGCTCCAAGGCTCCCTGCTCCAGCTTGCTCTCTCTTCTTGTGTGTTCATGGATGTTACAGACGATCGAGATCATAAATTAACATTACTTTTCTTGGACTTAAAATAGATTTCATTAGTATTGCAATAGCATTGAGGAGCTTGATTATAAGTGGGCTGTCCATATAGTTTCATGGTTAAAAAAGGTCTTTTTTTCTAAAAAGTTACTGTCTAATTAGATAGGATGCCAGAGGAGCGGGGGGCATAGTGGGGGTTCAAACAATGATATTCTTCATCATTCTTCAAGTGTAAGAGGTGTGAATAATCTCTTCTCTGTTAAGATGTGGAATTTTGCCTGTCTCGTTTTGGTCATCTTCCTATACTCTTCTGAGGAAGCAGTTTGCTCTCAAAGTATCTTATACAGCATCATTAAATAAGTCAGAGGGAGGACTTCCTTGGGGATGACGGGGGTTTACACTGAACCTAATCTGCACTTTTGGTTCAGAAGTGATGAATCACATCCCCTTATTTAACCGTACGGCTCCATGTTTGTGGTCACACACGTGTCTGCTGGCTTCAGTGACAAATAGTTCTTGTCCTCATGCATGAACTGTCAGACAGTGACTGTAACTCCAGCTTCCAGTAGCTGGATAATGGTGGATGAGCAGAACTGTATGTAATAGCACATTAGGCTTGGAGATTCTTATGCTGGGGCTTATAAGAGAGGTAAGTTCCAGAAATAATCTTGTTTCACTCAGTACATCTGGAATTTGTGAGGCCAAAACATGTTTTTAGGGCTTGTTTTGGAAGAAGAGAGAGGGTGAAGACATTGCTTATGAAAAGAAGATACTTCTAGTGGGATTCAGATAAAGAAAGCTAAATTTTGCTACATCAGGTTATCTGTCTGTGTGCCAAGTGCCTAACCCCCCAGGCAGCAAGGATCTCAGTATGTCATCTTTCAGGGTGAGCCAAATTGCTCTCCAGGCTCCACTGTCTTGACTTGCTATGGGAAATTGGGCATCTAAACTTCAAAGAGCCAGAAACCAGCTTTCCAGAACCACTGTCCTGGATTGGCATCACTGATAGCAATATCCATCCACTGATGGTATTAATCATTGCAGAGGCTCCAGAGTTTTGGTGATCCTTAAAGTTTCCCATCATATCTATAGACCTTCGAATTTATCTTCCTGGACCTGGCTGCTTGTGAGGGTGAGGAGGTTAATCCTTGCAGCTGGGTTAATCCTTGCAGCTGCCTGCAGCCTAGGTCTGCGGTCTGGAGAGGTGCAAGGAAGGTCATGGGCATTTTTGTGCCATCCATTTATTTCAGTGACTGGCACTATATGTCAACATGTTAAAAATAATACACTGTTTTAGTAATTTTTCAGAGTAACTAAATATCCTGTTCCTAGTGTTATGGTTCAGGACCAAATATTCAGCTCTTTCATTTCAGTTTGGAAAGGTCCACTTGAAATAGCTCCAGTCTTGAAAGAGATTGCTCCTGAGAAACCATACGTAATGCCAGAGAGGATCCTGAGGAAGCCCATCAGTTAGGTTGGGTTGCTGTTTGAGTACATCTAAACATTTCAGAAGGCGAAATGATGTTTCAATAAGTAAAATTTATTGCTGTAGTCCAGAGCTTGCACTGATGCTCCAGCACTTTTCTTGTGGCGCAGAGCAGTTCTCATCCGTAACTGGTTCAACCAGAGCGTTCAGAAATCATGTTGTGCTCGTGAGCTGGGAACAGTCAGTACCCAACTGCTGGTAGGTGCGTGGGGCAGGGAGTGCAGTACCCAGGATCACACGGCTTGGCTGTGTCCACGCTGACCTCAATCTCTGAGCAAAGCAGAACACAAAAGAAGAACTTACAAGAGTTGCGTGTGCTCAGCCTTGATGGTCAGGGACTAAAGTTGATACTCAGACTAAAACTTTTCCCTAGGATACGGTGTTGAATTGTTCCGTTAAAGTGGGAAGGAGTGGAATTGATTTCTCTTTCTGTTGAGACAAATCGCAGGATTTGAGGCCCCACAAGGCGCCTTAAGGAGAGAGGTGCAAGTGCGAGCCCTGCGTGCGCGCTCAGCTTGGCGTCTCACTGCGGTGGAATGGGCACGGCTAGGAAGCCCTGGGGCTGGCAGTGTCCGTTGTAAAGGGAAACTGTAAATCGCGTTTGTGTAAAGGGGCGCGTGAGCCGTGCCCTGCGCTCGGTGGCTGTGGTTGCTATGGAGCCGCGGGGAGGCCCGTCTGCTCGCGGGAGGCCTCTTCCTACTAACACGGTTCTCTCCGTGCATCCCAGGTCCCGTGGATGAATATATGCTGCCTTTTGAAGAAGAAATAGGTCAGCACCCATCCCTGGAGGACCTGCAGGAGGTGGTGGTTCACAAGAAGATGCGCCCCGTGTTCAAGGATCACTGGCTGAAACACCCTGTACGTCCCTCTCGGTTAATAGCAGGAAACGCTTGCCTCCGCGGCTGGGACTAGAAATGCAGTTACGCGTCAGATGTTAACTGCAAAAGGAAAAGAAAATTAACAGTGAAATTATCCTCCAGCAATTTGGCAGGACTGTGTTGCCTTGAGGCAGAAACTTAACTGCAGGCGAACTTCACGTCCGCTGTCCAGCGGGATTAGTTCCGTCAGGTTTGGAGCAATCGTGATTAAGTGCACGGCGGCAGGACCGGAGCACTCGGCCCCAGTGGCTGGTCCTGTGCGCCTGTTGCCATCCTGGCAGAGTGTCTGTCCATGGAAGCCCCCAAGTGAAGGGTTGAATAACACTTTCCCATTTTTTCCTATAGTTTTCCCCCGTTTAAAGGGAGTAAAGCAGCTGATAAAAATCAGTCCCTGGCAATAGACATGGGCGTTTGCATAGTCCAACTCATTTACTGTGATGAAGGAATGAAAAAGATAGTACCTTTTGTTAAGAAAAGGCAGGTGGTCACCTTTGGTGACATGTTTCTCACAAGCTAAAGAGTATGCAACACTTGAGCAATTTGGGAGAAAAAAAAATAATTAGATGTGAAGGCAAACGGTCAATGAACTAAAGTGCAGGGTTTCCCAAAGGTAGGTCATCTCAAACTAACATTTTTAATAAAAGAGCTGGTCTTTTAATCTGAGAAATTAAGCAGGTCATGAAATCTCTCAGGGCTTTAGTAAGAAGCTGAATGCCTCTAACCTAAGTTGCCGTGGTTTGGCCTGGACACAGGTGTCCTAACTCATCAACTGGAAGTTGGGGACAGTCAGCGCTGGAAGTTTGGTTGATCGTGGAAGAAGGTGACTGTCCCACCTTCTGTAGGAGCGGGGTTCAAATAAGAGCCGCACTTTTCCAGCGGTCCTTTACTACCTATTTTGTAGGTATCTGCAGAAGTGAGGTGCTGCGTTGTAAACAAAATAACAGTTTTATAGTAGCTGATCCAATACTGCCAGCTTTTACGGATTTTATCATGAGAATCATAACACTTGATGTCTTGTCTTTTAAAGATTTAACAGCTGCAGCAGGTGCTATGCTTTGATTAAAAAAAAAAAAGACAAAAATGCTTGTCGTTTATAGTAAAAGCACAGTTGTGACCAAACCATAAACCAGACGCTTTAAAAAAATCCTTCCATGGAAAACACATGCATTTAGAGTTAAAGCCAAGCTCATGATATTTTGCACACCAGGGCCTGGCCATGTCAGCGAAGGTTGCCCTGTGCATCCTTTTTTGTAGAGACCAGGCTTGGCTCTTCGGGAGCTTGAGCTGAGCTTTCCCCACGCTGCACCAGGAGTAAATCCCTCCCCGCGCTCACGCTGTTCTCTCCACCTTGCTGTCCGCAGGGCTTGGCGCAGCTCTGCGTCACCATCGAAGAGTGCTGGGACCACGACGCCGAGGCCCGGCTCTCGGCGGGCTGCGTCGAGGAGCGCATTTCGCAGATCCGCAAATCCGTAAACGGCACTACCTCGGACTGCCTCGTTTCCATCGTGACGTCCGTCACCAACGTGGACTTGCCGCCCAAAGAGTCGAGTATCTAAATCCCGGTTCACTCTTGTCCTTCCAGACTCAGTGGATTTAAAAAAATTAAAAAGAAAAAGATTAAAAAAAAAAAACACAAAGAAAAACAAAAATCCAACAAACACATGAATGCAGCTGCTATTTTATCTTGACTTTTTATTATTATTGTTATTATTATTATTATTATTTTTTTGGATTGGATCAATTTTACCAGCACATTGCTCTACTGTATTAAAAAATGGACATTTCAGCAAGCATTCAGGTGCCGACTAATGAATGCAGAAAAGGTGCAGGTACCTCAGAACCTCAACAAACTCACTTCATTTTTTTTTTTTTTTTTTTTTTTTTTTTTTTAATTAAGTTTTCTAGGTTTCTCTTTATTGGTCTGTCTTCGAAGCAGAGCATCTCTGACATAAAGGAAAACCACCTACATCTTTGGAAAATGCAATGCTGCAAACTTTGGAGGAAACTTAAGACTGTTACATAAGATCCCACCTTCCTCAAAAGGATTTTTCCCCCCATTTTGATTTCTTTGGGGGTTTGCTTTTTTTTTTTTTCTTTTAAGAAGTGAGCTTCAAAAAAAAAACAGCAGATGTGTCTTTTACGGATCTAACGGGTGTCATTGTAACATGGAAAAAAAAAAGTAACCGGGCGGAGAATGTTAATTCTTTGATGGTAGAATTGAAGAAGGGGGGAGCTTAGCGTAGGGGTGGGGAGAGTGACGTTGGACTTGGCAGCATTTGGAGAAACATCATTTGCTATGGAGCTACTTCTCAGGTAACCATTAGATGAGGGAAGGACATTTCTGGGCAGAGTATTAGGGCTGCAGCATATGGAGAAAGCGGGGTTAAAGAGCCCGAGGTTGCCAACCCATCTACACTGTGGCTTGGGCTGGTAAGAACAAAGGAGAACCATCGTTTCATATTTTGTCTCCTGGATAAGAATGGGAAGGAGAAAGTGCATTCTTGGAGGCACTTTTGGTAAAACACGGGAGGGTTGCAAACTTTTTGCCTCTTGCTTGAAACAGGAATCAGTTTGGGAAATTTGGCCTCTGAGTCAGCCCAAACCACAGTGTAGATGGAGAAAAAAGGAAAAGTGTGAAAACCACATCTGTTAAATCTTGGGAGCATTTCATTGCTGTTGTTTTTTGTGCTTTGGGTGGCTTTTTTTTTTTGCTTTTACTTTGGGGGAGGAGGGTGACAGTTACTTGAGCGGGTGGCAGATGCTCCCATAGCAGCCGTAGAGCCAAGCCGCGGGACTGCAGCATGTGGAGGAGACCGAGTTTCCTGTAACATCCTGCAACCAGGCGTCTTTAACGCTGCTTTCTCCTTATTCTGAGACTAACCTCTTCGACCTAATCGTGGTGCATATTCGAAAAGAAAAAAAGAAAATACCGTTACTCTATTATGCCATAAACTTGCTCTAGTCAGTGAATGTTCCTAATGCTGCTGATTCAACATTTAAATATTTTTTTAATTTGCAAAACATGCAGTGTTTTAAAAAAAAATACACACGCACACACACACACACACACACATACACACACACACACGTTACGTGGCTTCCGAGGTTTAAACTGAAAAAAAACCGAAAAAAACAAAAAAAAAATTAAAAACTTCATGACCACAGACCACCTCAAACCAGAAATACCTCAGAATTTTCTACTTGTATGAGTTTTATTATATATTTTGTTAGTTGTGTTGTCTTGTAGTAAGTATATTTTAATGTAAGTTGGCTTTTATGACAAGGGAGTTTTAAAAAAAGAAAAAAAAGAAAAAAAGTTCCAAAATCTTTTAGGAAGTGCTACCATTTTTTTTGTTTGTTTTATAAAGCACCATTGTAAATAACTGTATACAGTTGTAGAATAACTGCCTGTATAAGGTACCTGGGCATTATTCACTCTTATTTGTGAAGGCTGTTTCCATTCTATGTTTTTTTTTTTTTTTTAATATATTTTTTGGTCTGTTTTAGTGAAAGGACAGTACATCTTTTTATTTCTTTTCTTTTTTTTTTGATTTTGAATATAATATGAATTCTGTGTCTTGGTAGACTAATGAAGTTATGCCCATTGGATTGCCAGAACTTCTAAATTCTCCTTTGTATTAAGCTAAAATGCAGTCCTGAACTCATCCTCCGATAACAAAAATGTTGAAAGTCTGTATCATATAATCAAATTGGACTCCTTGTCACTGTCAGATTGTCAGTGTGGACCCATGCACAGATGTAATTTATTAAGCAAGCAAAATTACTAATTGGAGAAAATATTTAAAAATTGAGATATATTTCTTGAAAAGTATAGCTTTAAAACCTAGAGTTCACAAACAAGGACGTGGTCCTTTATCTTGAAGAGACAGTAAGATAATTGCCTTAATTTGTCTATCTGAATAAAGTCTTAAACTATTCTTTCAAGTTACTGAATGTATATTGCATATTAGTATGTACACACAGGTAATTGTGCTTTTGTGT
This sequence comes from Crypturellus tataupa, assembly GCA_034781795.1. NCBI lineage: Eukaryota > Metazoa > Chordata > Aves > Tinamiformes > Tinamidae > Crypturellus > Crypturellus tataupa. The sequence goes on from JAWLRI010000516.1 coordinate 2,836,438, forward strand.
GTAGGTTTGGAAGCTTCTCTTTCTTAATGTGATTCTGTTCCGAAAACCTTGTCAAAAAACAGACAAAATGAGACCATTCTGACCCGGCTGATGTCCCTGCTAGGGGTTGACATCTTCGGTTCTGATGCTGCCACATTCCTATGCTTTCCATTAAGCACGCGGGTAGCTCTTCGGATGTCACAGCACCAGCCGCCGGCTTAATATTAAGCATAGTTGTAAATGTTAGCAGGGTCACTGTCTTTCTTTGATCTTCTAATATGTTTCTGCACTGAGATTTATGTATACAAAATGTGACTATGTTTGGGAAGTGAAGTGATGTAAGAGTTGGGGTGGAGCTAGAGCAGGATTAAGACTGAGTGAATACTTGTTTCTAGGTGTGTTTGCACCCATTTCCCCGAAATGGGAGCCAATTTGTATTGCTGCAGAAAGAAAAAAAGCTGTACTGTCTTTGAACTGTTGTTATCTGTTTGCTGTTCTGGATTTTTTTTCCTTCAGCTTTATATAATAATGGCTAAAACAGGCTTATTACAGCAGTTGCTTTTTTATCCTGATTTCTTTAAGAAGCTTTAAAGTATTTATTGAAAGTGCCATATGATTTTAATAGCCTATTGGGCAGTCTCTTAAATCTTCTCTTTTGAGAAAGCTTAAACAAAAATTCTCACACGTAGCTTATCTTACTGCGGGGAGCTGTAAGAACCTACAACCTTTGACCAAAAGTTGACTGTAAAGTACTACCATCTTCCTTGGTGCAATGGTTCCTTATAGATCATCTTGTCAGTGCAATTCAGAAACCAATTTAAAACAGAATTTCCAAAACACACGTATGCTCAGTGGCAAATTTTAAAGGGTTTTTGGTACATTTATCTTGCTATCACAGCAGCGAAGGAATCCCAAAGTCATGTCTATTTAAAAACTTGTACCAATTTAACTAAAGCTTTTTTTTTTTTTTTTCTTCAAACTGGTATTTATTTTATTAACGCAGACAAGCTCTGATGAACTTAATGGTCTTTAGACACTTGAGCTGACAAGCAGGTTGTTTCCTCACTGCTAATGTAGCATTTGAACTCGCATTGCCAGCATCCTTTTGGTTCTGGTCAGCATTTTAGAGACTTTTTCCAAGTCGGCAATAAGGCACATCCACAGGTGTAGCTGGAACGAGTAATTTTAACTCTTTTTCTCTTAACACTCCCTTGAATGTGATGGACGCAACATATATTCTGTTATTTCCTAAGCACTAAATTTCACTTCTCGTTTATTCTCAGAGGAAGTAGCTCGTCAAAAACCTTGCGGCAGAGTTTTATTATTGACCTTCCTCTCTTACATGGCAGTTCTTAGATATCTGTTAAGTCTTGGATATCCAGGGGGGCTCTGTGAAGGGAAACTTGCCCCCACTTCAGGAGCCAGGACTCCCTGTCTCCGCCTTAACTCCTTTTCTGTGGGGTGGTTTCCTAGATCTAGGAATTTGGAGCTCAAATTTTGCAACTGGAAATACCACAGAAGCTAAAATTGCTTTTTTGAGGCCCTAGAGTGGTGACTTGCTTACTGCAATTATGTTAGTACAGCAAGGCTATCAATTGTATATGGCTCGCATTGAAATATAGGTGCCTTTTAAGAGAAGGCTACAAACCAGTCATTGCTAAGTGGTACTTGACTTATTCGTTCTGGTCAAGGATTTTATCTATTTCTGATCATAAAATAAGCTCTATTTAAGTCAAAAGAAATGCATGTTTCTTTTTTTCTCCCTTATATTCTTTAGCTGAATTTCCATTACACAATAAAGTACGCTAGATAAAAGTTGCACCTATGGGAATGCCAAGATCTTGGTGTATATTTTTGCTTCAAAGAGAAGGTACATGAGTGCCCACCAGTAGCTCAGCTGCAGTTACTTGGGTGTCCTGGCTTCATCCCGTTTCCACTGGAGCTGTTTCATGGAGTGGAAGCAGGCCCCTTCAGTGCCAGGCTGCTGGTAGGTATTTCCATGCAGGTAGAGTGAGGCCTTTGCCATTAGGAATATCGATCCTCCATAAGATCTCAGCATAGAAACTGAGGACACACATTTAATTCCTCTTGTGCTAGTTCCTGGGCAGACTGGCAGGATTTAGCCTGTTCTGCAGGAGAAGGGTCTGGTTTTCACTCAGTATGGAGCCGCACTCCGCTCGAGAAGTCACTAAGCAGGAAGCGTCCCACTGACTGTGTCACTCTTACATACAGAATATCGTTTGGTAAACATTGTAAATAAAAATAGACTATATAATAGAAGAAAATAAGGACATTTGACTTTTTTACTTTTGGAAAAATATATTTTAGTTACATATACAAACAGAAATTCTACATTGTGCGAGAATTCTTTTATACCACAAATTATTTTTGTAATGTCTAATATGTTTCTGCAGGGAAAAGGGAGAGAGGTCTGTGTACGCACAGTGAAAAATAAATATATATATATATATATAGTGTTTAAATTAAGTGTGCACTACATCGAAGTATAGAGGATAGAACAAGTTTAGCCTGAAAGCAGTTTGAGAAGCAAGTCTGGATGTACTTGGGCATGCTCCGAGGATGGCGCTGAGTAAATGTGGAATAGGTTTTCTTGCATGTCACATCCCTTCTGCTAAGGATGCTTATTGCTTTTTGTGACCATCTTCAATATAAATCAGGAAGAGGGTTTTTATTTTTTCCATGTATCCATGTGAAAATCCATGTGTGAGCGATGCTGCAATGAGCTGTGACGTCAGTGTGGGGAGAAATTACTGAGACCAAATAGCTGGGCTGATCCAGCTCGCTGCTGTATCCATTAGCAGCAGCTGCGCCTGCTGCATTGACAATATGATCTGTAAGGACCTGTTGCCAGAGGAATCCTGATAGAAAGCAATTCCCAGAAGTTCCTTGTCTCTGAAGTGACACATAATCAGGCTTCACCCAACTGCACCGGCACTTGCTCTGTGGTTCCAGCGTCAGATTTGACCGTCTGGGTCAGGCACTAAAGAAAAAGAGCACTGTCAGGTTCAAAGTCTTACCTAGAGAGAGAGAGAGCATTCCTAAATTGCCTAACTATTCCACAGTAATCTGCAAGTATTAAAGAAAAAAAGCTTACAATGAATTCTCTTCACCTAGCCTAGCTTTTCCCATTGGACCTAAAATGCATTCTGTTTTTCTTTGGTTCTCTTTACCTCAGTAGCACAGTGCCAAGGGGTAAAAGCTACTGAGGCTTAAAACCAAACAAGAAATTTGAAAGATTGAAGCAGGTTGACAGTGCACCCTTTGAAATCAGTGCTCGACTGCTGAGTCCTGGCGGTGTGTCCTCGGTGAGGTGCTGTCCCGCAGGCGCTCGCTTCAGAGGGTCCTTCCCAAACCTGCTCAGTCTCTTCCCTGGCTTACATGGGACTTCTTGTTGCTGAAACTCTGCTTTTAGGGTGAAACTCAGCCCCCTGACTGAAGTAACAACCTGTCAAATAAGCAGTGATCCTTTCTGCTGGGACACTTCCACAGAAAGAGATCATGCTGTGTCCATCCAGCTGTTCTCAAGTATAGCGCTATTCTGTTGTGCCTTTATTTTTCCATGTAAAAGCAACTGCTGTAAGCTTTCTTTTTCCTTTTAGTAGTATTTTCTGTCTGGAAAACAAACAAACAAAAAAGACAAAACCACACTTTTCATTGCCCAGCTGTTATTTCTGGATGCAGTCTGAGATCCAGGTATTTCAAGAACCAATTACCTCAACCTCATGTTAAAAACAGTGTTGCTATCTGGATTCTCCTTGATACTACAATATTGCAACATATACAAACAGGAACCTTGCTATATATGGGTATTTATATATATATATATGTATATATATATATGTGTGTGTATATATATTTTATATATATATATATATAAATGGAAAATGATCTCCAAGGACTGAAGGAAAAAAAAAACAACTTTTTTTGTTCTCCAACATTGAAACCAAAAGGGCTTCTCTGAAGCTCTGTAATGGCATTGTGCTGGATATATATATGCACACATATATATATATATATATCAAGAGTGTTTTTTGAAAAGTGCTTCCTTTGTTAGCCTTTTTATTTCAGTATTTGAAAGGGACAGATTATGTGATTAAAACACTGCTTCTGCATTTTTAGGCCCATTTTGAAACAGAGGCCTCTTACTCTTTCCAGTTGTTTCAAAAACAAAAACTCAGTGTATAACATTCCAGTAAGGTTGTTATTGCAAAACCTTAGCATATTCTGGGAAGATTTCATTAGCTTTTGCTTTTGTGACAAGGAAAGCATTGGCCATACCTTACTCAACTTTTCTGAAACTTTAAGGAACTAAAGTTTAACCGGTAACTATCCTTGTCAATTAAAATCCTAATTCAGTAGTCATTGGCATCTCTGGATTGCCACCCTCATTAAAACAAAGCAAAACAAAACAAAACAAAACAAAAACCCAAATGTGACTGAGGAAGAAGAGGATGTTGGATAGTGTAAACACCAGAACAACCTTCTGGATAGCAAAATACATGTCGACAAGGCCTATAACATGTTGGGCCCTTTCTCCAGCTACCTTCTCTTTTCTAAGTACCTGTTTTTGTTGTTGTTGTTTTTATTTATCTATATAGCTAATACAATGGTACAGTTTCCATTTTCCTTGGACAAAGAAGTAATTCCCCAATCCAAATAGTAATTAATTTAAAGGAAGAGGAGAAAGTATTTTTCTTCCCCATTTTTTTACCCATAAGTGTCAAACGTTTCTATGGCTGTTGATGGTTGATGATTATCTTCAGTGAATCACTCCAGAGAAGCATTAAAATCTCCCAGAAGGAGGCAATTTGCAATGCTGTTGGCCTTCCAATGGAATAACTATGATGCAAAAGTCGATCTGTGGGTGGATTAGAGTTAAGGGAGGTGGTTACTGCAAACTAAGTAACATTCTTGACCTCAAATCTATGCCATAAGTCCGCACAATGCCATTGTCAATCTGCTCAAACTGCTTATGAAATCTGCTTAATCCTCATGATAGAGTTGAAAGCCTGACTGAGTTGAAACCTGTTAATATTGTCACATACATCCTTAAGTTTGACAAATTTTATACTGTAAAGTTGACCTAAGTACAGTTTGATGTCAGTTCTTGTGGAAAGAGCTTTCTGCATGTAACGTTAGGCGCATACAGTTAAACAACACAGCATAGTACAAAACTCACAAGAAAATGTTTTGGCACTAGCGGAACGAAATCTCACCCTAGTCATTTGTCATTTTAAACCATCGTATTGTAAGTTTTACCAGCTACTTCTAAATTTGTGCTTTATTTAAAGAAATGAAATAAAAATCCTAAGACTTGTCTAGCGTAGTGAAATATGTGTATATCAGTTTTAGGATAAATAGCTAAGTCTTATTACGCTGTGTTACTTAACTTGTATATATAGAGTATACATAAGAGTTTGCAGTAACCTGTTTCTCCAGGATTTCCAGTTTTGAATGGATTTAAACTCAAACTATGAGATTAAGTAAATGATTTTGAAGATTGCAGAAACGAACAGTGTAAATTACAGGAAGCTCTATCAGAAGGTGAAATAATTTTTAAAGAGTCTTTTGGTCCTTGGCTCAAATTCAGTAAGTACTGTTTGTATACCAAGATATGTGAAATGTAAATGTTGTAGGTTATATTTCACTCTTGTAGCTATAAAAATGTAGAACAGAGATAGCTTGTACTACTGAGTTAACAAAAGTTATACTAAAGTATCCTGTTAAAGAAAAAGTATACAGAGTTAAGCTCGTTGCTGTAACCCCTTTTGGATTGAAGTGTGCTGATTTTTTTAAAATATATATATATATTTTATATATATACGCACACACACTTACATATGTGTGTGCGTATATATACACACACACACACACACACACACATACATATATAAAATGGCCTAATGCAGACATCCATTGTATTGCAGTTATGAAATGAAGACATTTTGGAAAGAACATTGTATCATAGTTCATGAATTTGCAGTGGATCTTTGTTCCTTTTTACTGTGGTATTTTAGAAATGAGTCTCAAGTTTGAAATTAGATCTGCCAAGTTGGAGTTTCGCTGCTTCAGCTTTGCACTGGGCGCCCGAATAAACCTGTATGAATGTAGTATTTGCCCCGTGTGAAGCAGCGACACCCCAACGGATAGGATGGGAAAAACGAAAAAAAAAAAAAAGAAAAAAAAATAAAAAAAAAAATAGAAAGAACTATTTCAAGTTTATCTTTTTGTATATGAAAATAAACAATAAATTACAAATAATCGCTTGTCTCGTTGGTGTGATGTTAAAAATTGTAACTTGTTGTCTGCGGTGACGGCCTTAGCAGAGCTTAAACTGGGGATTTAAGGTGGATCCGTGGGAACCTGCACATGGACTTGCCTGAGGAAGGGCCATGGCTTGGATGGTTTCCGATTGATTTCCAAAAGTTTGCCTGCTCTCCCTTGAACACTGTTGGGTCAGTAAGGGAGGAAAAGGGGGAAAAAATGAAAAGAAAGGCAAAAACTGGTGCTTTCAGCCAAAGTGCAGCAGCGTGCCAAGAATTGCAGGGCGGGGACACCTCCGGGTGCCCTCCACACATTTTGGTGGCTGAGCAGGCCACTTTTTCTTAAATAAATGAATAAATACATAATGATAATAAAGCTTTTGCTGGAGGTGTTTGAGCCTAGAGAGGAAACCAGGTGGCAGCCCCAGGTGGCGTCAAAATGGGCACAGGTGGAAGAAGCGAGGGGGAGGGGGGTTGAATTCAAACCACCGGGATGGTGGTTTCCCTGACTAAAATATGAATAGAAGGCTGCATAACCTCACGTCTAATCTCAATTTTATCACAGAAGTGTGGGGAGGAAATAAATAAATAAATAAATAAATAAATAAATAAATAAACCGTTTTCCGAACCGCCTCCTGCAGGTCCTGTCAT